>CM076570.1:1555186021-1555576087 GCA_034641835.2 Pinus albicaulis
TGTTAGTCATCAATATTTTTTGCATGTTTTGATGACTATATTCCTTGGCTGAGTTTTCTAGAAGCTAATCTCAATCTGTCAATTTGTCATCTAGAAAACACCTCAAACAAATTTTTGTCTTCCTACCCCTCCCTTTCAGCCTATGATGAGAATAGTCTTCAGTTTCCCTACATATCACAATTTAGCAAAGCCTCCCTGTCTATAGCTATCATAAGTTTGTCTCTCTACCATCAAAATCCCTTGTTTTCCATACAACCCACTGTCAAACATTGGACAGGTTGTCTACCCCTCTCTCACTGATTATTTTTTCATGTGATGACCTGAATATGCCTAAGAATCTCTTCAGAAAATATGATAAAATGTCTAGGTCTAAGTGGCGGTGTTTAGGGAAAATACCTTGAGAAAAGCTTTCTCTAGTCAAAAATCCTGTCTTCAATATCAGTCAGCCATCATGTCTTATTATTTGTCAAAATAAAACCCTTGTCTATCCCAAGGTCATAAAACATCAAAGAGGTTGAGTTGTTTTGTTTCGAGCAAAGCTCACCAAATTTCAATTCAAGAAGAAATAGTGAAAGAAGTTCCATGTCTGAAGAAGGTTATAATTTCAAGAATTATCTTCAAATACATCAAAAACGCTCTCCAAAGATCAAAGACATCCATCAATACATCTCTGCAGGGGTGCATGGATAAATAACAGTAAGCAAAGTGTGAGCAAGAGAAACACTTCAGGATAAAACTTCATGTTGTGGTAGTTTACTATTAAAATCAGAGAAAGTAGAGTTTGTAAAGAGAAATACCTACAGGTTTCAAACTCAAAAGCGCAAAAAAGTCAAAGGTCCTCCATTATGGAAAATGAGCACAAAATTTGGGTAATGTCAGCGCTCCATGATAATTCAAGATGACATTTTTGCATTAATTCTCAAACATGTGAGAAAGACCTACAAATCAATATTATACAATCAAAAGTGTTAGTCTTTTGGAAAAAAAGAGCCTCTAGCAAATAGACATCCAAATGAAGGTATAAGAGGAAAAACTACCTTTTATATCTTACTTTAAACCTAGGCTCTAAAAACATTCAAGGAAAATCTGCTGCGCCAAATAAATCTACAGTTAATGCAAAAAGGAGTTGCTTCAAAGATGGACACAGTCAGCATTTATCATTTACCAATTGCATTACTTACCCCTGGGTTTCATAGTAATTTTGTGCAAAAGGACATATATCATAAGTATGGTTTCATAAAATAAATGGACTGTTTGTTTAAAAGCCTCAATCAGTGATAAGTGGAGAGGCTCACAGTTTGTTTCCATTAATATTTTTCAATAAACAGAGAGAAGGCACAATTTTAGATAAAAGAAGATTTTTTGTGTTTTAGGATGACCTCCTTCATAACAAGCAGAGAGTCAAAACATTTTGAAGGTTTTCTTCATAACAAGAAAAGGGCCCAACAGTGGTTTTGAATGACCTGAGTGGTTACATTGGCATGACCTCCTTCATGACAAGCAGAGGGTCAAATCCCCAAGTGTTAACACTATGTTTGAGAAAAGTTGTCATTGATATACATATTTGAGAGATAGTGTGTTTAAAGGAGTTTCATTCAATGATAAACCAAGGCTAAAAACAGTTTTTATGACATACCTCCTTCAAAGTCTAGCAAAGGGCATAAAATAGACATTATGTAGAAGTAGCCTCCTTCAATATTTACACAGATGGAAAACGCACAGCTTGTTTCAAGGAAACTGTTAGAAGGTACATAATTCTTTTTTCATTCTATCTATCAATGATAAATACACAGAGGGAAAACACACAATTTTTCAAGAAGCTTCATTCAATAATAAGCAAAGGACACAGTGGTGAGATGGATGAAATTTCATAGTTTAAAGGCCTCCTTCCTCATAAGTAGAGGGCCCAAAAATGGTTTTGAGTGACCTGAGTGGTTACATTTGCATAAGACCTCTTTCATGACAAGTAGAGGGAACAATTGTTTTTAAAGAGCCTCCTCCATTGGATAAGCAGAAGGCCCAAAAAGTTTTGTGGAGTGGGCCTCCTTTAAAATGATGAACATAACACAACACAGTTTGTTTTAAAGTGTCTCCTTAAATCATGAGCAAAGGGAAAAAACATAGTTTGCATTACCTCCTTCAATGGCTAGCAGAGGGAAAACACCAGGTTAATATCTTGTTTGAAATAGCTTCCTTCAGTAGTGAGCAGAGATCAACTAAGCACTCATACAATGGGTCAAAAGGTCTTTTGCAACAATGAACAGAGAGTGAGTTAAAACTTTCGATAAAGGGCGGGAAATTTCAATAATAAACACAACTCAACACATTTTGTTTGACAAGCCTCATTCAATGATAAACACAACACAAATAGTTTGTTTAAAAATGCCTTTTGAGAAATAAAGAACACATTTCATGATTGTTAAAGAGGAGGTTTTTGTCTTTATGAAAGGTGTAAAATTTCCTCTTGTTTTCAACAGCTTTGAAGAAAAAGGTTTCAAATCATTTTCAAGGAGGGAAAGTTATTTTCAAAACCCTCCCTAAGATATAAAAGGCCTCACTCGAGCTCCTCTACTCTTCATTATCTTTTGTGAAAACATTTAGCAAAGGAGAAAAGACATTTTTTAACACCTCTGCAGCGTTATCAACACGAGACGCGCCTGAAAAATACTGCAATGCACCTGTAGGTGTTTGCAGAATCCTTTTTCACAGGACGCGATGCGCCTGTTGGGCGACGCGACGCACCTATGCAAGCGCCCATTTCACTTCGGCCATCCTGCACGCGACGTGTTTTCTCTGGGCCACCTTTGAACGGCCCACCGCCTGGGCCACTTTTGAACGGCCCACCACCCGGGCCACTTCTGAACAAATTTTTCACCGCCTGGGTGCCCACAGAACAGTGCCAAGGTTTTCAGCACCCCTCAAGAGGCTTTCAAAAGTTGCAAATTTCTGAATTTTTGCAAAGAATAAATTGTTCAAATACAACCAAGGAGATTTATAAAAAGGTACTTGTGCTCTTTCACCTAATTTTGTGTTTTAAAGGACATAGAAAGAAGTCAGTAATCAGTAAATAGAAGAAAATCAATGATTTTTAAAGAGCAAGAAGACCTATTTGTTTAAAAAGGCCTGTTTGCAGAGTGAGAAGCAAAAAAAAAAAAATGACAGTTGTTGAGAAGGGAGGCCTATTTTCAGTTTAAAGACTTGTTTTAAAAGAATAGGTCAAGGAGGACATAGTCTCATAAAGAAAAAAGCCAGATTTGTTTTGAAGGTCTTTCTACTCAGTAATAAGGAAAAACACAGTTCTTAAGAAGGAAACTTATTTTCATTAAAAAAGAACTTGTTTTCTAGTTAAAAAAGAAATATAGTCCTTGAAGAAGGGATCTATTTTTCAGTTCATTTGAAAGATCTATTTTGATAAGAGAGTAAAGGAAAGTCTAAACAACTATGCCTCCAAAGAAGGTCAACAAAGGTGGATTTCATAATAGGTTTGAGCCTACTACAACTCAGGAGATAAATGAATCCCCTTCAGTTATTTTTAATTTCCAGGAGGTAGGGTGTCTTGATTTTTTCCAAAAAGTCCAAGAGGTCACAAATCACCCTCCCTTGACATAACTATTTTCCATAAGACTACAAGGAGAACATTTTCACATAGCAGGCCTTTCTTTGTTCTAAATCCTATATCTATGTCCAAGGCAACCAACATCCCCTATCTTGTTGAGAAATGGTTCAAACAAGCCTATTTGGACGTAGACCACTACAAGACCTTCTTGAAACCAACATACCAAAATGAATGCAAGGCTATCTTCCCCTTTTCTCATCTATTGAACAGTTATGCGTCCCTTATGAAAACCATCATGAAATATTTCACATGTGAGGGGAGATATTCTCGAGTTTATTCCTATCATGTCAGACTTCTAATGCATTTCTCTCGGACTCGGCTGCTAAATATCCCTTTATACCTCTGCAAGAGCATAGAAAATACATCCTTCTTTGTCCAAAAGAGACCTCCTGCTCAGCAAAAAGCTAGTCTCTTTCATCATTCTCTCATCAAAAGCATCATCCCTCACCATCTTGAATAGAAATGAGTTTCTTGGGAGACTTTCATTTCTCATCCAGATTTTACTACTGCCTCTTCATCTCATGTCCCGTCTCATATGTCCTCCTCACCCTCCACTCACTATGTCTCTCCTTCATCTAGTCAATCTACCCCTCCAAAGCAGACATCACCCATGATTGATAGTGAAAAGGAAGAGTGCAGTGAAAGAAAACAAGAAGGTAGTGATGATGAGGAACTTAGTGGCACTCAGCAAAGTAGTGGGCATGAACTAAGTGACAATCAACAAAATAGTGACAATGAGCATACTAATGATGGTGAAGAGAGCTCACCAAAAGATGAGGAAGTCAGTGGCAGTCAACATAACCGTGATGGAGGAGGTAGTAACGATGAAGAAAAAGGCAGCCCTCAGTAGAGTAGTGAACATGAGCATGGGGACAACCCACATATAGCTACTGATGATGAGGAACAAACTGAAGAGCAGCAGAGTAGTGATGATGAGGAACAAAGGGAAGATTCTAAGTAAGGTAGTGATGATGAACAACAAAGCAGTCCTCAAATAGATAGTAAAGGAAATAAGGAAAGTGACAATCAGCAGATTAGTAGGGACAGTGAAAAAAGCGCCTCCCAGCAAAGCAGTGACCATGGTGGCAGCCCACACATAGAGGTAAGAGAGGAAAATAGTCAAGATAAGAGCAGCACACATAAAGGGCATGAAATCAAGGAGCATGGTGAGGGTAGCATACATAAAGAGGTTCAAAAAAGTGGAGCTAATGAAGATAGTGGCAGTCAGCAAAATAATGATGAAAATCAAGCCCAAAACAGTGAGGAGGGTGAAAAAGGTAGCCCTAAAGAAGAACATGAAAACAATGAACAGTGCAGCAAATTAGGTGATGAAGGAGGAAGCAGTGTAAAGGATCAAGTTGAACAAATGCTCTCTCTTCTCCTCAACACAGCCAAGAACATGTGCTTGCTGCCTCTCCTAGGCAAGGGGCCATGATTCAGTCCTCAAAAGCACCAAAGGCTAAAAACACCAAATCTGCAAAGAAGAAAACTACTCAAGCAGTGACTAGTAATGTCACTAGGGTGCTAAGGAGTAGAGGCAAACTGCCTAAGCGGAGTATTGTTGAATTTCCAAAGAGAACAAGAGCAAAGAAGTCTATCGAAATCAAGGGCAAAGAAAAAGTTGAACAACAGGAGAGTAGCCATGAGCATGAAAAGGAATTTGACATCATACAAATAGACAGTGATGTTGGAGATGATGAAGCCAAAATCCTTGGGTCACTTTTGCAAAATAGAGAAGCCCAAATCAAGGACTTAGAAACCGATCTAGAAAGTTCAAAGGACCTCATACACTTTCTACAAATTCAAAATAGACAGATGAGCGGGCAAATGGAAATCTACGAGGCCTGGGCATTCAAATACCAAAGGGAAGCATACAAAGCACAAGTCAAACTTGAAAAGTATATGGGCGAATTTGATGATATTGAGGAAGAAGAGAAACTAGTAAGAAAAAGGCCTAGGACTATGGGTCTTAGGAAAGCTTTGGAGAAACAAATGGAAGAAGAAGCAGCCCTTGCTCAATCGTATCCTCTCACACAATTGCTTGCCCAAGAGATAGAAAATGACAAAAAATCATGGCTTGAAAGAGAAAACAATCATTTGGAGGAAAAATTAGACCAGGAAAACAAAGATTTGGGTTTGCAAAGGAAGATGACTGGGAATTACAAGAAATTGAATCAATTTGCCCGAAGAAAACTCAAGATTGCCTAAGAAAAGCTCAAAATTGCCCAAAGGAGGCGCCTGGTGAAAAAAGGGGAAAAATACATATCTAGGCTTGGAATATTGGCTTCAGCTTCCTTTCATTCTTCTAGAAACCCATAAGGAGTTTTCTCACCAAAATTGAGCAATTTTTGACATGATCTTGTTTTTTGTGATTTTTAGGCCTAATTGCACATTTTTCTAGGCGTTTCCATGTTTGCTAGGAGCATCCTCAGCTCATGAAAGTTATTTTTTTGGATGTATTGAATTTGGGGGTATCTACGGACAAATTTTCAGATCAAAATAAGGTGCTTTGGTCCCCCAAAGAGGCAAAAAACAGTCAGATTTTACCTTTCTGCCTCAAATATCAACAGGTGAGACCCTCCTAGGTTTTTTCACTCAGTCCAATTTTTTAAAGACTTACGTAGAGTATTTTGAGAAACCCCAAGTAGTTATAGAAAATAGACATCTAGGTCTTTCCAACGAGCCATCACGAGCCTCGTTTCGACATCAGGAAGTCCCTCAACAATCCTCTGCAAAAGCGACTTTTTCTGGTGCTACGCTCTTGTAGGATATTACTGAAAAGGCAGTTTTCTGAAGGTGGCCATCCAAATGCGAGTTAAGATATTTTTAGCTCTATGTCAGAGATTTAAAGTCAATTTTCTTACTATTTTTAGCTTAAATAGATATTTTTTGAAGATATTTTGTGCCTTGGGCTTTGTAAAGCCTCAAGGACAAAATATGATATTTGTTTTTGGCCAATGGCCTTCTAGTTGCTCTAGGTGGTTTTCCTCCTCTTTGGCCTACATAATCCAAGAGGATTCATTATAACCAGAGGGAGAACTTGATGTTATAGAGAGCAATACATAGCTCTATGAGCTTTGAAGAAATACTTGTCTTATAAAGTGGATGATCTCTTGCTTGACTTTAATGGTAGAGGAGGATTGTATGTAGGATTCCATGGCTTGGTGAATGGTATTGTGTTCCTTATCTGTTATGTTTTCTTAGTTTATCATACATGTTTCATGCTTCTTGCTTGTTGTAGTTCAGTAAATAATAAATTTGAGATATGCCCATGGAGGCACCTCAAATTTCCTAATTCATTACAGCTTAAATGTTTTCATCTTTCTTGGTTATGTCAAATAATTCTTAATTGCTCTTTGGTACCCTAAGAACTTGTTATCAGTTTCATTAATGGTTATTATGTATGCTATCTAGTATGATTCACGATATGCCATGCTTACTCATAGCTAATCAAAACTCCATTTCTGAAATCTCTCTTTGAATTATTGGTTGTTTTAGTTAAGTCAAAGAGGTCTTGTTTTGATCTTTCCCTTTGTCCATGCTTTGCAGTCTTATTTCAAAGTTCTTGATAGCTCAATATGATGTTTAGGGGTTCCCTCTTCACAGATTGAGTTTTTTTTTTTATCTTATTTGTTTTTCCAAAAGTCTGAAGGTGATTTTGCCAAAGTTAAAGGGTCTTATACTTGTATGTATCACTGGATTATTTATTTTTTGCATCTATTAGTTTGAGTTTCGTTCATAGAGATTAATGGTCAGCCCTAACTCATGAATACTTGATTTTTAACTATTTATGCTTAAAATCTCTTGTCTTTCACAAACTTAATGTTCATCTCATTTCAATTTCACCTAAAGAATCCATTTACCTCGACTAAATTGGCCCTACAGTAATACCTTGTCCATCATTAAGACAGTCTTGACCTTATCTGACCCCATAGCCCAGTTGATTTGATGAACTCCATATCTATTTGTCATTTTGATCATTTCCCCTCAAAAAACCCAAAACAAACCAAGAACATACTTAAACAACTAGCCTAAAATCAAATATACAAAAGAAAACAAGTTTGCATCCTTTGCATAATAGAGAGAGCCCTCTCTGAGTCTAGGAAGGCTAGGTCCTAGGGCTCCAAAGCTTGGTCTGATGTTACCCTGTCATTTGGTTTACCAATCTGCCAAACTATGGGACTCCAAGATAATGGCGATCACGGTGGGACATTGAGTCAAAACATTCCAGGTATCCCTTAGGACCTCTCAAGATCTCAGTCAAACTTAGAAAACTTAAGTGTTGTCTGAAAAGTAGAAACTAGCTCTTTTACCATCTTAGCAAAATGATGATTCAACTATAGAACACTATTAAAAAGCTTAGGGCTACATATAGGAACTCAGAAAACCCCAAAACATCCCTAGATTATTTTTTTATCAGTTATTGGTGGTGGACCATAAACACATATCTCTAAAAACAACAAAAAACATCCACCTGGCAACTCCACTAGCCTCTAGTAGCCCTAATACTCCAACCAAAAACCAAAAATTTCATAAAAATACTATTCTGTTGACTTACTCTTTCAAAAACACAAAGATCATGATGTAGCCTCTGAAATCAGTGACAAACTAAGTATAACTTAGGGATTCATAAATCTTCATATAAACATAGGAAATCAACAGAATAGCCTGCGAACAGAACTATAGCTTTCTCAACAATCTAGAAAACTGTTGAACTGAGTTTTAAGTCATTCTTACAAGTTTTCACATAAAATTTTTCTAGAAAAGAATTTTCCTAAAAAACATCTTTGTCAGTATTGGTGGTGGACCATAAACCTCAAGAACATCCACCTGGCGACTCCACTAGCCTTCATTTAGTTTCTACCTTACTAACATCCACAAAACCCCTAGAGAGGACAACCATCCAAAAAAAAATCACAACTATCACCCTCTCTAAGCTTTGACTTTGAAATCTGGCTTCCCGAAGAAATAATACCAGATCTCACCCAGACCCGAATCCCCCTATCATAGTTGATGACCCAGAAAATATTTTGTGGAAAAATTTTGAAACTAGTAACTTAGCTACCGATAGGACCATCCACAAAGCAAGCTCTACACCTGAACATCTTACATCCTTGCAAGATTCCTAGTTTGACTTGAGTTCAGAAAAAACCCTTTTCAGAAACAAATCACAAAGAAAAATCAACCTTATCGATCTTGAGCCTTTAGATTTGCAACCAAGTATTAATAGAGAAGCCTCACCTACTACGCCACCTTATTTTCAGCTTCTCCGCCACTTCGGCTCTTATCACCCCAAATCTACTCAAAATCAGTTTACAAGTCCAAGTACCTCCGCCACACCCATTCAGACTGCCACTGTGCAAATCACCTCATCCCATACTACAAATCCTCATACTATAAATCTACCATCAGCTCCCATCATGGCAGCTTGCTATGCGCCCTTATTGTTACCACAGCCTTTGGTACCTTTGCAAAATTATTACCAAAATAGAATCCGACATTTCACCGGGGCTGAGGCTACTACTGCCCAACAACATGTAGATAGAATCAGCGATGCTTTTGACAATATGGAAGTAGAAGATTAAACCATAAAGATGAGAATGTTTTCCCAAAGCCTAGGTGGAGAAGCCAAGAAATGGTTTAAAAACTTGGCTCGTAACAGTATACATGATCTCCCAGCACTTTAACAAACTTTCATAAATAGGTGGTAAATCAGGAAAAACCCCATCTAAATCCTTTTCGAATATAAAAAAATTAAAAGGAATATGGGGGAAAGTGTTCAAGAATATTGCAGTAGGTTCAACAGTGTCTATAATGCCCTCCTTCCTCACATGAAACCTCCACTTGGCTCAGCATTAGAAAAATTTCCCGAAGGTTTCAATCCAGATATGACATACCAACTAAGAGAAAGAGACCCTGCAACTTTAGAAGAAATGCAAAAAGTAGCTATTAGTGTCGAAGCCAACCTAGCCGAGAAGAGAGCTAGGATGAGGTCAGAAAAGAAAGTCACTTACCGAGATGAGACCATGCCTTCACATTCTTCCTCAGATCCCAGAATAGAAAACCTGGTTAGAACCATGGAGAGAATGTTGGAAAGAATGAATCTACATTGAAAAAACACCTCCTAGGGACAACCAGCCAAATCCTCAAAACAGAAACCGGAACCAAAACTTTAGAAGAGACCCGCCTCAAATTAAACCAAGGGAAAATGAACAATAGATTAGGCCACCTTTCCATGAAAACTATGTTGATGAGGTAGAAAGAGATATGGAACCACTTGATGAAAATCACTTAAACTTGATAGGTTCTGATAGCGAGGGTGAGGTTTTCCTCACAGAAGAAGAAAAAGTTTTCTTCTCCTCAAACCAAAATGAAACAAATTATGAGGACCCCGAAGATCCTGAAATAGGATTACAAAATGCCATAATGGAAGTTCATAGGCAATATGATCTTAGGAGTAAGAAAAACCAAGACAACTCTAAGAAAGGTAGTGCAGAAACTGCTGTTACAAAAGCCCCTGATACCATTCTTAAAAGAGCTGCAGATAGTAACAAAATCATGGCTAAGAGAACTGACCAAAACAAAGACAAAACTAGCCAAGAAAGCCTTGATCCTAACTGTCCTAGTACCTCTACTAAAATCCCCGAAACAACTGTATTGAAAAAAACCCCAAATCAAAATCATCAAATTAAGAATATAGAGAAAGTCATGGCTGAAGAAACTGAAGCAAATATATCTAAACTACAAGTACCCTTCAGTTTTGAAGGGGAAATTGCCAAAATTAAGATCACCATGCCTCTCACTAAACTTATTTCCCAAAGCTCATACAAATCTCAAGTACTAAAGTTCCTAAACATAGGAAATAATGCAAATACTTTACACCTAGATGATGATACCCCTGAGGTGTTGTTTGGACCAAAAATAGAAGGAAAATATCAAGAGGGAACCACTCTTCCTTTTTACATTAGTCTGAATATACATGAAAAAATACTACATAATGCCATGCTAGATTCTGGGGCCTCTCACAATCTCATGCCAAAGTAGTAATGGAAAGATTAGGCCTATAAATAACGAAACTTTATAAAGACTTATATTTGTTTGATTCAAGCAGAGTCAAGTGTCTAGGCTTGATAAAAGATCTTTGTGTCAGTATGGCACAAGTACCTGCAAAACACCTGGTCATGGACATAGTGGTAGCAGATATTCCTCCCAAGTAAGGAATGCTTTAATCCAGATCTTGAGGGGCCAAGCTTCAATGAAATATTCAATTAGATATGTCTTACGCCACCATTCCTGTGTTTAACCAAACAAGAATATTGTATCGGGAATCACACATGAAATATATGGTTAGCAACGAAGAAAGACTAGATAACATCCCTATGTATTCCATGCATTCAGACATAAATTCCTTCATTTTACATACTGATGAAGACATTGATAAACATGTGGGAGAAATTGAAACAAATCTAGGCACACCGCATCAGACACCCCAGATTCTCTATGTTGAACTAGATACTCAAAGCTATCATGACCCCGAACAGTTGTGTCTTGAAGAGAGGGAATTTGATTTTCTAGAAATAGAGATAAATCAGAAAATAGAAAACATTCTACACCCTCAGGCAAGTTTCTCAAACCATGGAAAAACATCAAAAGTACAATCAAAAACTTTTTTCAAAGCAGAAGCACTGAAAGGCTTACATAGTACAAAACTCTTTGGAAATCAAAATCAGAGAAGCCTTATGTTCTTGCCATATCTAAATGCTTCACCATCCCAAGACTTTACCTCTCCAAGTAAAACTTTAACTATTGCAATTACTTCTTTGGATCCGAAAAAAATGTCTGATAAATTTAATATGGAGGAATGGGATGATATCAGTCCTAAAAAACCCGAGTTGATTGAACTAGCTAAAATTCTGTCATTACACCAGAAATTAAGAACTGTTAGAATATGCAAAATTGTTCAAGATACTAATACATGTCGAGAAAATATTTTGAAACACCATGACACTGCCATCATTTCAAGAATCAACCCTTTAAAAAATAAATGCAAAAATATTGATCAAACATTAACAATTAAAGACAAAAAAAATGGACATAGGATATGTGTAGATTTCAGGAACATAGATAAACCTCCATAGAACAACACTTATATCCTTCCTAAAACAGATCATACCATACAGAAGCTAGGAGTTTCTAATCATATGTCTTGGTAAAGTTGTTCTTCAGGATATCATCAATTAATTCCTCTTCAAAGCAAACAGCTTAAAGTTTTTTTCAAATACATTAGAAGCAATTCCAAATTCAAACCCAGTGTTGCAAAACTGCAAGACACCAAAGACATGTTCCGGAAGGCCATGTTTACAGTACTGAATTTCTTCACTATGATGTACCTTGATGATGTCATCATCTGTTTTAAAAATGACAAAGAGTATTTGTGTTACCTAAAGAAGATGTACAACAAAGGCAGGAGCGGAAATCAAAAGTATAGAGAAAAGCAGCAAGAAGATACAGATTTTTTCAAAGACTCTTGCAAGAACCCTTGTCTTGTGCTTGAAAGGGAAAATTTTCCAAACTTTTTTTTCAAGGGCTAACCAGACCAAGAGCATCAGGAGATCCTTTTGAAGACAAAATTCTCAAGTTCCACCATTTTCAAGATTTCAAGTTTCAAAAACATTTTCACTCATTATACATATCATTGTTTGAAGAAATAAATCAAAAACAAAAAATACAAAAACAGTAGAAAAGTAGAAAAGAGGGTAGTTTTTAAAATAGCAGAAAAGCCCCATGTTAAAAAAATAGTCATGCTGAAAGTGCGCAAGTCTAAATGCCACTACTAACACTCAAAAGATATCTTGTTCAGTTATCTAGCCTAATCATAACTGGACATGTTTTAAATTGATTGCTGATAAGTTAGTGAAAGAAGTGATAGTCAAATTGTGTAATATTGACTTATCAATGAAAGTAGATTAGGAAAAGATACTGGTTCCACACGCTCAAAACAGAACCAAAGAGGAAAGTAGGGATGAAAAACAAACTATGTATCCTAGTCCTGATTTTTCTAAATCTCATTTTGTGCGAAAATAATATTTTTGTGCAGCTTGTCTTTTATGCCACAAACACATGAAAAATTAGACCGTCTAATCCTGATTTGGTCATTTTTCAATTTCATGTTTTAGATTAGTGAATGAAATCATGTCAAACAGCTTAATCTTTACAGTCGATCTAGTGTAGGTAGAGAATCAAAGGAGTTCACCAGTTTATTCTGAACTCCCAGAGGATATAAGTGTAGAATTAGATAGTTTTCCTTTTTTCAAAAAACATCATGTCAAAGGGTTGCTAGTCCAAATGCACCTAAAGAAGAAAAAATGCTAGTAAATAATAGCTGGGTAGATAGAGATGACATTCATGCTAATCATGTTGTAAATTTCTTAGAAAAGCATCATTTTCAGAAATATAATCAAGAAAGAGAGAAATTTGCGCCAATGGATAAGGCACTGGTCTTCACAAGCCAGAGATCTACAATTTTGGACACCTCTCGAAAAGGAGCTGCCCTCCCAAAATGGAGCCACTGTTAGTCATCAGTATTTTTTGCATGTTTTGATGACTAGATTCCTTGGCTGAGTTTTCTAGAAGCTAATCTCAATCTGTCAATTTTTCATCTAGAAAACACCTCGAACAAATTTTTGTCTTCCTACCCCTCCCTTTCAGCCTATGATGAGAATAGTCTTTAGTTTCCCTACATATCACAATTTAGCAAAGCCTCCCTGTCTATAGCTATCATAAGTTTGCCTCTCTACCATCAAAATCCCTTGTTTTTCATACAACCCACTGTCAAACATTGGACAAGTTGTCTACCCCTCTCTCACTGATTATTTTGTCATGTGATGACCTAAATATGCCTAAGAAGCTCTTCAGAAACTATGATAAAATGTCTAGGTCTAAGTGGTGGTGTTTAGGGCAAATACCTTGAAAAAAGCTTTCTCTAGTCAAAAACCTTGTCTTCAATATCATTCAGCCATCATGTCTTACTAATTTTCAAAATAAAACCCTTGTCTATCCCTATGTCATACACCATCAAAGAGGTCGATTTTTTTTGTTTCGAGCAAAGCTCACCAAATTTCAATTCAAGAAGAAATAGTGAAAGAAGTTCCATGTCTGAAGAAGATTATCATTTCAAGAATTATATTCAAATACATCAAAAAGGCTCTCCAAATATCAAAGACATCCATCAATACATCTCTGCAGGGGTGTATGGATAAATAACAGTAAGCAAAGCATGAGCAAGACAAACACTTCAGGATAAAACTTCATGTTGTGGCAGTTTACTACTAAAATAAGAGAAAGTGCAGTTTGTAAAGAGAAAGACCTATAGGGTTCAAACTCAAAAGCACCAAAAATTCAAAGGCCATCCATTATGGCAAATGAGCACAAAGGTTGGGTAATGTCTGCCTCCAGCGCTCCATGATAATTCAAGATGACATTTTTTCATTCGTTCTCAAACATGTGAGCAAGCCCTACAAATCAGTCTTATACAATTACAAATGATAGTATTTTGGAAAAAAAGAGCCTCTATCAAATAGACATCCAAATGAAGGTATAAGAGGAACAACTGCCTTTTATATCTTACTTTAAACCTAGGCTCTAAAAACATTCAAGGAAAATATGATGCGCCAAATAAAGCTGCAGTTAATGCAAAAAGGAGTTGCTTCAAAGATGGACACAGTGAGCATTTATCATTTACCAATTACATTACTTACCCCTGTGTTTCACAGTGATTTTGTGCAAAAGGACATATATCATAAGCAGGGTTTCATAAAAGAAATGGAAAGTTTGTTTAAAAGCCTCAATCAGTGATAAGTGGAGAGGCTTACAGTTTGTTTCCATTAATATTTTTCAATAAATAGAGAGAAGGCATAGTTTTAGATAAAAGAAGATTTTTTGTGTTTTAGGATGACCTCCTTCATAACAAGCAGAGAGTCAAAACATTTTGAAGGCCTCCTTCATAACAAGCAGAGGGCCTAATAGTGGTTTTGAATGACCTGAGTGGTTACATTGGCATGACCTCCTTCATGCCAAGCAGAGGGTCAAATCCCCAAGTGTTAACACTATGTTTGAGAAAAGTTGTCACTGATATACAGATTTGAGAGATAGTGTGTTTAAAGGAGTTTCATTCAATGATAAACCAAGGGTAAAAATAGTTTTTATGACATACCTCCTTCAAAGTCTAGCAAAGGGCATAAAACATACATTATGTAGACGCAACCTCCTTCAATGATTACACAGATGGCAAACACACAGCTTGTTTCAAGGAAACTGTTAGAAGGTACACAGTTTTGTTTGCATTCTATCTATCAATGATAAATACATAGAGGGAAAAAACACAAGTTTTCAAGAAGCTTCATTCAGTAATAAGCAAAGGACACAATGGTGAGATGGATGAAATTTCATAGTTTAAAGGCCTCCTTCATCATAAGCAGGGCAATGGTTTTGAGAGACCTGAGTGGTTACACTTGCATAAGACCTCCTTCATGACTAGTAGAGGGCACAGTTGTTTTTAAAGATCCTCCTCCGTTTGATAAGCAGAAGGCCCAAAGAGTTTTGTGGAATGGGCCTCCTTTAAAATGATGAATAGAACACATCACAATTTGTTTTAAAGTATCTCCTTCAATCATGAGCAAAGGGAAAAAACAAAGTTTGCATTACCTCCTTCAACTGCTAGTAGAGGGCAAACACCAGGTTAATATCTTGTTTGAAATAGATTTCTTCAGTAGTGAGAAGAGATCAACTAAGCACTCATATAGTGGGTCAAAAGGTCTTTTGCAACAATGAACAGAGAGTGAGTTAAATCTTTTGATAAAGGGCTGGAAATTTCAATAATAAACATAGCTCAACACATTTTGTTTGACAAGCCTCATTCAATAATAAACACAGCACAAACAGTTTGTTTAAAAGTGCCTTTTCATAAATAAAGAACACATTTCATGATTGGTGAAGAGGAGGTTTTTGTCTTTATGAAAGGTGTAAAATTTCCTCTTGTTTTCAAAAGTTTTGAAGAAAAAGGTTTCAAATAATTTTCAAGGAGGGAAAGTTATTTTCAAAATCCTCCCTAAGATATAAAAGGCCTCACTCGAGCTCCTCTACTCTTCATTATGTTTTGTGCAAAAATTTAGCAAAGGAGAAAAGACATTTTTTAATACCTCTACAACATTATCAACATGTGATGCGCCTAAAAACTACTGCGAGGCGCCTGTAGGTGTTTGTAGAAGCCTTTTTCATAGGACGCGACGCGCCTGTGAAAGCTTCTGTTTCACTCCGCCCATCCTGCACGCGACGTGTTTTGTCCGGGCCACCTCTGACGGCCCACTACCCAGGCCACTTCTAAATGGACCACTGCCCGGGCCACTTCTGAACGAAGTTTTGACTGCCCGGGCACCCACAGAATAGTGCCAAGGTTTTCAGCACCCCTCAAGAGGCTTTCAAAAGTTGAAAATTTCTGAATTTTTGCAAAGAAGAAAATTTTCAAATACAACCAAGGAGATTTATAAAAAGGTACTTGTGCTCTTTCACCTAATTTTGTGTTTTAAAGGACATATAAGGAAGTTAGTAATCAGTAAATAGAATAAAATCAGTGATTTTTAAAGAGCAAGAAGACCTATTTGTTTAAAAAGGCCTGTTTGCAGAGTGAGAAGAAAAAAAACAAAAAAGACAGTTGTTGAGAAGGGAGGCCTATTTTCAGTTTAAAGACTTGTTTTAAAAGAATAGGTGAAGGAGGACATAGTCTCATAAAGAAAAAAGACAGATTTGTTTTGAAGGTCATTCTACTCAGTAACAAGGAAAAATACAGTTCTTAAGAAGGAAACTTATTTTCAATAAAAAAGAACTTGTTTTCTAGTTAAAAAAGAAATACAGTCCTTGAAGAAGGGAGCTATTTTTCAGTTCATTTGAAAGATCTATTTTGATAAGAGAGTAAAGGAAAGTCTAAACAACTATGCCTCCAAAGAAGGTCAACAAAGGTGGATTTCATAATAGGTTTGAGCCTACTACAACTCAGGAGATAAATGAATCCCCTTCAGTTCTTTTTAATGTCCAGGAGGTAGGGTGTCTTGATTTTTGCCAAAAAGTCCAAGAGGTCACAAATCACCCTCCCTTGACATAGTTGTTTGCCATAAGACTAAAAGGAGAACATGTTCACATAGCAGGACTTGATTTTGTTCTAAATCCTAGATTTGTGTCCAAGGCAACCAACATCCCCTATCTTGGTGATAAATGGTTCAAACAAGCCTATTTGGACCTAGACCACTACAAGCCCTTCTTGAAACCAGCGTACCAAAATGAATGCAAGGCTATCTTCCCCTTTTCTCATCTATTGAACAGTTATGCGCCCCTTATGAAAACCATCATGAAATATTTCACATGTGAGGGGAGATATTCTCGAGTTTATTCCTATCATGTCAGACTTCTGATGCATTTCAGTCGGACTTAGCTTCTAAATATCCCTTTCTACCTCTGCAAGAGCATAGAAAATACATCCTTCTTTGTCCAAAAGAGACCTCCTGCTCAGCAAAAAACTAGTCTTTTTCATCATTCTCTCATCAAAATCATCATCCTTCACCAGCTTGAACAGAAAGGAGTTTCTTGGGAGACTTTCATTTCTCATCCAGATTTTACTACTACCTCTTCATCTCATGGCCCATCTCATATGTCCTCCTCACCCTCCACTCACTATGTCTCCTGTTCATCTAGTAAATCTACCCCTCCAAAGCAGACATCACCCATGATTGATCGTGAAAAGGAAGAGTGCAGTGAAAGAAAACAAGAAGGTAGTGATGATGAGGAACTTAGTGGCACTAAGTAAAGTAGTGGGCATGAACCAAGTGACAGTCCATAGAACAGTGACCATGAGCATACTAATGATGGTGAAGAGAGCTCACCAAAAGATGAGGAAGTTAGTGGCAGTCAACATAACAGTGATGGAGGAGATAGTAATGATGAAGAACAAAGCAACCCTTAGCAGAGTAGTGAACATGAGCATGGGGACAGCCCAAATACAACTACTGATGATGAGGAACAAATTGAAGAGCAGCAGAGTAGTGATGATGAGGAAAAAAGGGAAGATTCTAAGCAAGGTAGTGATGATGAACAACAAAACAGTCCTCAAACAGACAGTAAAGGAAATAAGGAAAGTGACAATGAGCAGAGCAGTAGGGACAGTGAAAAAAGCACCTCCCAGCAAAGCAATGACCATGGTGGCAGCCCACACATATAGGTAAGTGAGGAAAATAGTCAATATAAGAGTAGCACACGTAAAGGGCACGAAAGCAAGGAGCATGGTGAGGGTAGCATACATAAAGAGGTTCAAAACAGTGGAGCTAATGAAGACAGTGGAAATCAGCAAAATAATGATGAAAATCAAGCCCAAAAAAGTGAGGAGGGTGAACAAGGCAGCCCTAAAGAAGAACATGAAAACAGTGAATAGTGCAGCAAATTAGGTGATGAAGGAGGAAGCAGTGTAAGGGATCAAGTTGGACAAATTCTAGTGATGAAACCTCCTCTCTCTTCTCCTCAACATAGCCAAGAACATGTTCTTGCTACTGTTATATGGATTAATCCGTCTTGCGGACAAGAACGATCTCCCTAGTACTAAAAGTATCTAGCAACAAACATCCAAATAGACTAATCTTTCTCTAAGCATATACGATCTATGAAAAGCTATATAGAGGTGTTAAGGACTTACCATTTTTCCAGTGCTTGTTTGAAGTCGTCGTTATCCCTCGCGTGCTTGAAGGAGTTTTCCTCATAAACCTGAAGTCACAAACAAGAAAAATATTATATAGTACCTGTATAGAAATCATCATAAACCATGCTTATCATAGTGATCAAGGAATCTATGAAATAAACCATTGATTGAAAGCTTATTGAGAAAAACGAGTATATTTGTATTAATTTCAAAAAGCAGAAAATCTTTACAACCTGAGCCTTGATGTTGCACAGGACTTTCCGGGGTCTGAAGTAGGAGTCTCCTTTACTTTGACAAGTTCTGCACTCCTCCAACCAAGACAAGTAGAGGTATGTAATCTCTCCTAAAAAATTCTTAGTTAACTGAGTCTAAATCTCAACAGCACTTAACTTTGAAATATTCTTAAGCTTCCACTCCCTTTAAGGCTACCCAATGCCTCTTTTTATAGTGGAAAAGAGGAGGTTTTCTATTCCAAGTATGAAGAGATAGAATCCTCCTTCAAAGGGATAAGCTCCTCACATCAAGGGGTTAGCTCCATAAGGTAAGGGATTCATGCACCTCACAAGAGCGGTTCTGCCACCACAAAATCCATTCTAGAAGCTTCCAGAATTCACTTTTATTGAGATTTTTGGGATTTACTTCCGCCTTTTTAATCTTACAGGGGTCTGCACCTTTAACAAAGATAAAGTGCGTTAAGGAACACAGGAAAGTTGAACATTGGGTGCGGGACCACAGGCAAGATAGCCAGAAAGTGCGACACCAAAGTTTAGGAGACTTTTAGGAACTTTTTCTGATTTTCAAGGCTTGACATGAGGAACTAATATGTTTAGACTTGCAAAGGGACAAGTATGAGTGATAATGAGCTCATACAGTTAGCAGAATGTCAAGGTGACAATTTTCAGTGTAACAGATTGCCCCCTAAAGTGCAAAGTCTGGAATAGATTATGCTGAAGTATATCATATATGAAGAGTGCAGTACTTTATCATTTCAAGGATCATCCTGTGGACACCCCAGTCAGCACCCGTAAAAACATTCAATGAAAAATATATATGTATACATATCATCACTGAGGTAGGCATTCCCATACTCAGATTAAACTAAAAACTGATTCAACTGTTGTGATACAGGAATGATTACAGTATAGAAATGTGTGAATACAGTATGGACGCAGCCATATGTGTATAAATAGTCCACTGTATAAATCATAACAAAATTCCTCACAGCCTGGATAGTAGAAACTAGATCCAGGGTCTTGATTTCCGCATCTCAAACTAGTACGATTCTATCCATGTGAATAAATGTGTCGAAATCGAACATAGTAGAAACCACTTGATTACTAGTCAATGATGTAAACTGTTAACAAGTGTGAGAGTAGCCACTAGTAATGTCAATGGCTCTCAAAGTTCCCAGTACAATACATGAAATGTGAATGAATGAGCTGAAGTCGAACATTTCACGGAATCATTCGATCGAAGGTTGATGATGTAACCCATCGTCGAAAGTGAGAAACCTACCATTAAGGCATGTAGATTTCAAGGTACTGATGATTTCTAGATCAAATTCCCAGATAATGAGTTGTCGTCGATAGAAAGCGATCCGTCGTAGGCAAGCCCACAACACGAAATCATAGATCAAGTTTTGAAAATATATTAGCAAGTACTGACTCAGGGATGGTCAAAATGGATGACAGATATTTTGCAAATGAATGGTTTATTTAAACTGTCCTCTTGAACACATAACGACACTACAGATGGCTTGGTAACAATTGACCCAAAGATAATACCCAGAAACCGGATGAAGAATTTCAAATGAGGTTCGATTAACTATTAGGCAAAGGATTTCCCAACCCAGGTGAATGAAAGTGTCATGTTCAAGAGTGGTTGATTGAATTTTTGAAGAATCAAAATACAACGAACACGCCCATTTTCCTCTCTTTTCCCCCACCATTTCTGGCAAGTACCTCTTTATTTTTGACAAGCTTGAGGAGGATAACATTTGCTTGTTTATAAGCTCATCCTTCAGATGAGTCCAAATTAGTTTAAAATTCAAACCCTAAGAAGGAGTGGTTCGTTCCCGTTGAAAATTAAACAGGTCCTTTACTGTTAAAATTTAACGAGTCCAGTATAGGAGAAACTCGGTGTTTTTCAATTTTAGGGAGTCAGAAGAAAAACTTAAGAAAAATCCGTGGGTGTACTTTTTCGTAAATTTAGTCTCTCAGGCCCAAAAAAGGATAAAATAATGCGGGAGAGAACTCTATTGATCGTAATTAATCAACGTATACCTTTTTCGTAAATAGTCCATTTCAGTCCGTAAAAGGGGTAAACTTATACTGAAGGGACGATTATTCATTTACTTTAACGAGTTCGAACAATCAAGTACTCAGAAATATTTTCATGTTTAAAGAGTCTGAAAAGGGCTTAAAAGAGGACTCCAATGTTTCGCTTTTTCGTGAATTTTTGAAAGAGTCCGAAAAAGTGATAAAAGTGTGCTCTTTGTTGAAAAATGATCAATTCTCCTGAAAAATCCAATTTCTGCACAAAAAATTGAAAAATTACACATACCTATTTAAGATGAGTAAAAATGCTTCAAAAATACCCTTTTTAAAGTAAAAAATAAATAAATTAAAAATTCACCTATTCGAAAAAACTTATAAAAAGGAATTTTTCAACTTCATTTACCGTTCAAGTTCAGAGTGAAAAGTAGAAGCTTTTGGGTAAAAACGTTCCTGTGAATATTCTGGAAAATCCGTCCGTTGAAATCGAGAACCGTCAGTCCCAGGTAATCCACGACCTCTTAATCTTGCATTTCATCTGTTTACAATTCGTTTTTAGGCTTTAAATTTTATTTTTAAGGGAAAAATATGGTTCGAAAATCACCCGCGGGGGTCCGCAGGTGACACACATGGTACCTGCGGACCCCGACTTTTTCCTACAAGGAAAAAAGCCGTGGGTCCACACTTTCCTTACAGAACGTGTGCGTTCCTACGCACTATTTACAAAGGTTAAGTGTGGTCCCCGCGCGTTTAAATTTAAAACTAAAATTTCTCTTTCTCCGCCCAAAATTTTTCACATTAGATTGTTCTAATCTATCTTTTTATGTATTGTAGGATTAACAAGATGTTGATTTGGAGAGAATGTGAACATGAGTACGTGGATGACGTTGCAATGCTCCATTTGCCCACAATGCAAGCATTAAGAGTGTGCGGTATATATAAATTCTGGGCCATCCAAGGCATGAGAGCACAGGTAGAGCTCCTAACATGGCTGGTAAACAGGTGGAACGTGCAAGACCAGTGTTTCATTATTGGCGGCCACCAGCTCGAAATCGAGTTGGAGGACATTTATTTTCTGACTGGTTTTTCCAAGAGGGGTGAACAACTCTCCTTGTTTGGGACTAGGCCAGGTGGCCAGACTGTCACTAGTCTTCGGTAAGAATTCTGTAATGATGAAGCAGACCCCAGGGACAAACGGATTGATATAAAAAATATCATCTGTCTCAAGCTGAAATTTATTGTATTTACTGTTACCAGGCTGTGCGAGAGTGCAACATTGCATGTAGCTACCGGTTCTCAGATGCACATTGCTGTGGACTGTTTTCGTGGCACTATTTTCAACTGGTATGACGCTGTGTTGGCTAATATAAAAGGCCAACTAACTAGAGAAAAAAACGGGAAACTGAATAACTTTGGATATGGATCCATTGTCATCTCCTTTGCTCTAGAGAAGATTCTAATGCTAGCTCCACAGAGTATCCCTGTTGATGCCGGTTGACTTAGAGAACCAAGGATGGTTCGTTGGTCCGCACTGATGGCCCATCACGGTATTGAGGGCGCTGAGATTGTTCGATTTCCTTCTTCATATTTTCGTTGGCTGGATCGCCAACTTTTTATCATAGAGGACTTTCCATACGCTGGGATAGATTTCCGCGGCGACCGAGAGATGACTCTCCCAGCAGGGGAACAGTGGGATGACTCAGGTAAAAAAAATCTTTCTTCAACAATTTCTAAGTTAAATTTTTTTATTTTTGATCGTCTTGTCAAATAATAACTAAATTTTTTTGAATACATATGTGGGCCCATGGCGACCAGCCCATCTCCAACCTTATGAAAGAAGACAACCAGTTGCAACTGCACCAGCTCCAGCAGGCCAATCAGCAGAAATCTTGACTGATTTAGAGCATCATCTAGAGCGTTTGACTCTAGATATTCCGGAGATAGACATAGATGACATTCCACTCAGATTCCAGAGATACGTGATTGGTGTTCCAAGACATTTTAGGAGGTTCCTATGCAGGGTGGCTCGAGCAGTGGTTTCTTATTGTGATCACCATCAGTGATGGGATGATCATGTTGTAGACTCATATTTTTTACTTTTTGTGTTATCATTTTCCGATCATAAGGTGTTTCCAACCTATGATCGAAGACGATGTATATTTTTTGAAAACACTTCTATCCTACGATATATCACTATTTACCGGCTATCTGTATACATGTTATGGATGTTATTTGTTTTACTGTTTTGATCATTGCAAATGTCGATTTATCATACTAGAAGCAACTGCATCCGCTAATGTATTTAAATGTCTTGGAATATGTCGATATTCAATGTAGTCAAATTCACGTTCCAAGAGACGAACTCTTAAAAATAAACGTAACAACACTGGATTTCTAACGGCATAAACCCTGTTAAGCTGTAATAAAACAAGTTTAGAATCCAACCTCACAATCAAACTCCGAATTCCAAATGATATGGACACAGATAATAACTCAATCACTGCACTATACTCGGCAATGTTATTCATTGTTTGACCAAGGCTTACCCCACGCATGGAAACTAACTCGTCAGAGGGTGAATAGATAACCCAAGTTGCGGAATAAATGTTTCGTGTACTACGACAAGCACCATCAGCAAAACCAATGTAGGTTTCAAGAGACATCGACATCTGCAATATCAAGAGTAAAACTCAAATAAGCAGGAATAGTGATAAAAACACACTTCTAAACTAGGCACACCTTTCTAATCTAAGACACACCAGCAGTAAAGAAATCTAACCTAAAAAATAAAAAATCTCCATACCAAGTTTAAGCATAATATCGCTTCAGATATAACCCATTTCTGGGCTTATCCAAAGGGATACCATCAAAATCTATCAGCTCATAGGCCCCTTTTGCTAGCTTTCACTTAACAATGAAAGGACCATGCCACATGGGCATGAATTTTCTAGCTCCTAGCTTATCGTTGGCTTGATTATAAACTAATACTAGGTCTCCTTCTGAAAAATTTTGAGGGGTAACACTTCTATCATACTGAGCTTTTACTCTTTTGACATGAGCCTCGTTTGCTATTGCAGTGTTTCTCCGATTTTCATCCAATTGAGCTAAGTACAAAAAACATTTCTCCTCTTCAGACGTAGCTGGGAGTAACTCTATGGCTAATTTCAAAGATGGAATTTCGTATTCAATCGGCAACACAGCTTCCAAACCGTAAACAAGTTGAAAGGGAGTGAAACCAGTTGATGTTTTGACTGAGGTTCGATGTGCCTAAAGTGTTGAAAATAACATGGAATGCCAATTCGTCTTGTGAATACCAATAATTCGTCTGATCATTGTGACTAAAACTTTATTTATGGCTTTGACTAGACCATTGGCTTGCAGATAATATAGAATGGAACTATCGTGGCGCAGGCCAAGCTGTTCTGTCAGTTCAGTCATCATGACATTCCGAAAATGGCTTCCATGATCAGTAATAATGGCTTGAGGAACACCGAACCTAGCAATTATGTGATTAAATATGAAATTTGCAGCAGTATTGCCGTCAGCTGAAAATGTAGGCATCGCCTCGACCCACTTAGTAAAATAATCTACCGCTAAGATAATGTATGCATGCCCCCCGGCCGAGTGAAGGTCACATGTAATAAAATCGATACCCCATTTTGCGAAAGGACCAACAACAATTATGGGATGAAGAGGAGCGGGTGGCGCACACATCTTACGATCAAAAAGTTGACAATTGTGGCATTTCTGGACTGCATAAATACAATATTTGAATAAGGAAGGCTAGAAATAATCAGCGCGCAATATCTTTTGGGCTATGGCATACCCAGACATATGACCGCCACATGCTCCAGAATGGCAGTCATTTAAAAACTTTTCAGCTTCTTCATGAATAAGACAGCGTCGGAAAACAGAATCCGCGCCACGACGATAAAGTGTGTCACCAATAATATTATATTGTTGGGATTGGAAACGTATCTTCCTTCGCTGAGATCACGAGACTTCAGGCGGAAATGATTGGGTTTGGAGATAAACAATAATATCTCTATACCATGGATCAAGAGTACTAATCAGAAACAGAGATTCGTCCGCAATGGGTTGTTCTGCCATAGTTTCAGTATCAGTAGAGGGGAAATCACACATTAGTTCTGCAAATACCAAGGATTTCTTCGCCGTGGATTTTTCAGATTCCAAGTCGAATTCCTGCAGGATGACTATCCATTTGAAATATCTTACCCCTAGCAACTGTTTGGTCAAAATTTACATCATATGGTTGCAATCAGAAATTATCGTAGTTTTGTGTAGCAATATGTAATGTTTAAATCGTTGGACAGCTTGAACAGCTGCCAGAGCCAATTTCTCCACATGTGTGTACTTAATCTCAGTCGGATGCAGATTTCGAATAAGATAGTAAATCACATGTTCAGTATGAGATTCATCTTCCTGAACTAACACCATCCCAATAGTGGAATGAGAAGCGGCGAGATATAAAATGTAATCCTGGTTGTAGTTGGGAGGATGCAATAACGGTGCATGGGTCAATGCGTGTTTAAGTGCATCAAAAGATCGATCAGCGATCTCATCCCAAAACAATGGAATGTTTTGTTTTAGCAACCGGGTAAAACCTTTTGTAAGCTCGGCGTAGTTAGGAATAAATCGACGTAAAAATTTTGCTTTCCCCTGCAAACTTTGGAGTTGGCGTAAAGTCGAAGGAGGAGGTAACTTGACAATAGCTTCGACCTTCGACGGATCGACGTGAATACCTGCTTTCGAGACAACAAATCCCAGTAAACGACCCGACTCAACACAAAAAACACATTTGTGTGGATTTAGCCGAATTCGATAATGTCGACATCTCATAAATATAGCACGTAAATGTGTAATATGGTCAGCCCTGCGTAATGAATGAGCAGGTAAATCATCGAGATACAGTTGCACAATGTTCTTAATGTCATGAAACGCATAAGACATTGCCCGTTGAAAATTTTCTCCAGTGCTCTTCAATCCAAAGGGTATTTTGCAGTAAGAAAATGTCCCCCACGGAAAAATAAAAGTTGTTTTTGGTTGATCAGCAGGGAGTATGTTTATTTGATTATACCCTGAAAAGTCGTCCATAAAGGAAAACATTTCACTGTCGACACAATCATCGATTATTTGATCGATATAGGGAGTTGGATAATTGTCTTTAGGACAAGCTCGATTAATATCCCTATAATCTATACATACTCGTATCGTTCCTTGTTTTTTAGTCACAGGAACAATATTCGATACCCAATCCGTTAAGGGAATCAGATAAATAAAACCTGCACGAAGTAATTTTTCAACCTCTGATTTGATAGCAGCAAATTTTCTAAGATGCATCTGACGTAGATGTTAACGAACAGGCTTGGCATCCGGGTAAGTCTTGATTTCATGTACGACAATTGATGGATCAATTCCTGGCATTTCCTCATAGGACCAGGCAAACACATCACGAAATTATTGAAATAGGGCTTTATAAGTTTGAATTTCTTCTTCGGTACAGGAAGCACCTGTATGAATGTTTTCAATTATTCCAAGTTTTACTGAAATGTCAATGGGAATCATTCGAGAAATATTTTCCAAATTTAACTCAAAATCAGGATTTTTCAATGGATTCTGCAGTTCTTTGACATATTCATCAGTAAAGATTGAAGCGAAATCATTTTCAAAATGATCTAGTTCAGGTAAAAACGAAGATCGGTGATGTAGATCTTCCCATGGTAAATCGTCAACAGATAATAATTCACGAATCTGCTCATCAGTATGAACAAGTTCAGGAAATGCCGTTGTAGCTGAACTAGATATAGAAAGTGATTCCTCATGGATCCCATTCACTGGATCAATTTTAGTTGACGAGGGGTCGGAAAATGAATGTACAGCTTGATATGAAAGTTCAAATGGACTCAAAGGCATCATGCCATCAATTGAATCTAACTCGGATTCGGAAGGTATGATCCAAGGATCATCAAACATAAGAGAGTCTGACGAAATCATATGAATAGTTGCAACAGAAGGCGATACGTTAGGAGGAGGAATGGAAAAAGTTCCCAGAAAACCAGAATCTTTAATCAACGTACTCCAACATCCTTGTACAGGATAGTCGCTTTACCAACATGCTGGATTGTTTCTATATAGGTTGGGTCGGAAGAAAAATAAGTTAACTAATCTATTGTAACGATACTTCCTTGATATGGAAATTTTATGAGTCGGAAGACCGAAGATACAACAGAAGTCATAGCGTAAAACCAACTATGAACCAGAAGAAGGTTGTAATCAAGAGGGGCATCAACCACTTCCACATCTAGATTTACAATTTTACCTTCAACCCCTATGGGTAAATCCTGCAAAATACCAAAAGGGTGGAAACCTCGACCATCAAAAGCCTTAAGAATCGTCGGAGATTGGTTCAATGTAGGAGAACCAAGCGATTTCCAACACTGAATCGACATAATACACGTTGAAGCTCCCTCATCAATCACAGTCCGATAGATCGGTCTGTTTTTTACTGTCACCGGAATCTGGAAAGCCATTTGGTGAGGTAGGCGAGGTGTACTATTTTCTAGATCGAAGATTATAAGATTAGGATCCTGAATATCAACAGCTCCTATGGCAGACAAAAGCAATTTACGCTGTGCTGGGCATGATTGCAGCACTTCCAAAGCCAACATCGCTGAAGGAGAAATAGCTAAGTCTTCAACAATGTTGTAATTCTGAGCAGCTCTCGCATGTGGATTGAAAGCTGATTTACAAAGAACACCTTTAGCAGGCGGTTTGATTATTAAGTCTGGATTTTGTTTCTCGATCTGTAGCGGACCAGAAACAGGAGGAGGTGTAGTTGATGTATTTGCATTAGAAGATTCTGCTTCTTTACCATCAACAGGATTCTTAGTACCATAATCTTGCGATCGCGTCGCAATCCTTACATGAGACATCATCAAAATGGGCTCTTCTGAAGCAGTCGAGGTAGAACCAACCATTTTACTATCTTGAGTCGGAAAAGGATCCTTCAAGACAGCAGGTTGTGAACCTTTGATGAATTTTGCAACCTCGGCCTGATGTGGGCATTCCTTAGTAAAATGATCTTCGTCACAAATGTAACAAGGATAACGTGGTTTACGTTTTTCGTCATTGGATTCATTTTTATCAGTTTTTTCTTTCGAATTCTTTTTGTTTTTATTCTTCCCTTTCTTTTTACTACCGGATTTAGATTTAGTTGTAGATGTCTCCACAACATGAATATCAGCAGAAACTTCGGGGGAAGATTCTCCTTTCGGGGAATCAGGTAAAGTTATAATTGGAGAAGAATTCTTTGAAGATTTCTTCTTACTTTTAGTATTGACTGTACCAATCATACCATCAGCAGCATGAGACCCTGAAGGAGCAGTAGCTATTTGACCTTGTTTTGGAAGGTCTGGGATTTTTTCATGTAAAGTACCCGACTGCGTGTAAACGAGGTCAAGGTACTGAGCTTGAGAAATTACTTGCTCTTCAGTAACAACACCAGCCTTAGCAACATCTTCAGTAATCTTGGATAAAAATGATTTAACAAACCATTCCGCCAAAATTTGATCCGGAATGTAAACTTTCACCAAACGTCTCCTATGTCGCCATTCATGAATATGATAAAAAATATACGTAGACGTGGATTTTTTCAGCGAAGTTAATAATTCCGTGCCATTGTCGTATCTGACCGGAAACTGAAAATGAGTCAAGAAGGCAGTTGCTAACTGACTGAAATTATGAAACGAGCCTCATGGTAACTCAATGTAGCATTTGGCTGCAAGACCAATAAGCATTCTTTGGAAAAGACGTAAGCGAATCAAATCATCAATGATTGAATTAGATGCACACCAAAGGTGATAAGTCATGACGTGATTTGATGGATCCTCTCCTGGCTTACCTTCGAATTTTGGTATATCACTGGGCAACTTATGCGGCATCGGCGACCAATACTGATAGTAGAAAATTGGATCATTTGTAAGGCGCGTAAAATTAGGTAAATCCAAAGTTGCGATAAAGGGTAACTGACGATTAGGATCACGAAAACCTTGAGTAGCCAAAGTAGTTCCAGGAGGTGGATACCCAGGGTAGCTGGGAATCGGATTAGCATTAGGAATTGTATAACCTCCTGGAAAACCAGGATTAATCGTACCGAACTGGGGTTGTTGAGGTTGTTGATAAGTATAGCCAGGGTATGGTTGATACTGATAGTTTGGATTTTGTGTATAGGGACCGAATTGTGGCTGTCCCTGGTATGGTTGATACGTGAATTGCGGTTGACTTGTGACAACCGTACTTGTACCGGCTTGTCCTGTAGGCATCTGAACCGAAGATCCTGGCTGGGGTACAGAGACTTAAGGGATTTGCACGGAGGCAGGAATAGACGAACTCGGGGTTACAGATACTCCAGAAGCAGGTGTTACAGATTGAACAGACGTAGCAGCTGTTGCAGTAGTTTGAGGCAGAGTCTTAGGCGAACTAGGACTGGCTTGCTGAACAGGACCAGGTGCAGGAGTTTGAATAGTAGGCTGGACAGGTTGCTGAGCTGGACCAGTAATTAAAGGCTATCTAGGTTGATAAGGAAACTGCACATTCGGCTGCATAGGCTGTTGATACTGGGACGGATCCCACACCATATTCATTCCGGGGTATTGCCCCGCAGAAGGCTGAACATAAGGACCATAACCTGGTTGAACGTAGGGTTGATAAGTGAGTGGTAAATTTCCGGCTCCTTGAATAGATGACTGACCAGAAGGCTGTTGGAAACCTTGAATTGGGTACTGACCTTGAGGTTGATAACCCTGAGGCGCGTACTGAAGATGGGGTTGATAAGGACCCTGAGGAGCATATTGAGTTTGTGTTTGACCTTGGGGCATGTACTGTCCTGAAGGTTGATACCCTTGAGGTGTGTACTGTCCTTGGGCTTGTCCCCCAAAATAATATGATTCCACAGTTTGTGCCGGGAAAAATTTACCTTGAGGTTGCCCTCCAGGTGGTAACTGACTTCCTGAAGGTTGCCCCCCAGGCGGTAACTGACTACCTGAAGGTTGCCCCCCAGGCGGCAAATGACTACCTAAAGGTTGCCCCCCAGGCGGTAACTGACTTCCCTGTGTTGGACCCCCAGGCGGTAACTGACTGCCTTGAGGTTGAGGATTTGGAACATTACCAGAAATCATATAAATTTGTGCTGCGTTCAACGTTTCAGTTTTAACACCACTTTTACCAAATGACAATACTTGTTCAATTGGTTGAGGAGCTGCTCCCGAGAAAGTACCAGACAAAGCCTGATATCCCTAAGGAACAGAAGGACCACCATGTAAAAATGATTCCGGTGTTTGATAAAACACGGATGACTCTCCAGCCATAATGGATGGCATATAGTAACCTCTGGGTGTAGGATGAAATGGAACTCGAGGTGGAGAAAAAGCAAGACCCGGATTCTCTAAAAAAATTGTTAAAGATAAATACCAAGCACTAGTTCGAATAGGGCTGTAGAAAATAGATTCACGCTCCCTAAGATTTAAAGATTGAGGGGAGTCGGGAAGAGATATATCTTCGTCTGGATTAGTAAGTTATTCAATGGAAATAAGACCAGCTGGAAGATCGTCAATGACAATATTTCTTACCCTAGGTGAACCAAGATCACTAGAAGTTGGTGAAATAAATCCTGAGGATGTTTCTAAAACAGAAGGTTCAGTTTCAGGTTCAGAGATTTTAGGTTCGTTAGCCAATTCACTGGAAGCAGGAATACTACCAGTAGCTTCAGAAACTGAAATCGGTTCTTGAATGTATTTTGTTGTAGGTATTTGATGATCAGGATGGACAAATATAGAGGAACTTCCAATTTCTGTTGATCGGATCCTGCCACTACTGGATGATACCAGAGCACGATGCCCTTCAAGCTGACTTGGCGAATATTCAAGGGGTTTCCCTTGTAGTCTCTGGGATTGTCTTGGCAATTCTGCCACGATTAAAGATTAACTAATCACACGCAAACAAAGAAAATTTCAATGAAAACACCTATAGTCTCTAAAGAAACAAACAGCTGAATCACACGCTTAAAAATCTAAGAGTTCAAACCACACACAAACAGTAACTTTCTATACTAAAAACACTAGTTGGTGATGAAATCCAACTCAGTAGAAATTTAACACAGAAATGGCGGTTGGAACAGTTACCCCGACAACTTGCTTAATGAAACAGACTAGCACAAGTTTCCTCACAAAACCATCTCGTGTGAAGAGAACCCCCTAGAGAGTCCAAGTGAGTCTAGTTGACGTCTACTCCAGGTACAGTGAGATCTTTCCTTCATTGTCACCTTAGGAAATAATCTTAAGATAATGGACACTAAGGTTACCAACAGTAACAAATATAACTGGGGGAACAGTCTACGATCCGATTTCACGCGCAAGGGTAGAGTAGCAAGCTCAATCCCCTTGAAGGCTCCTCGACATGGTTAATCCGAGGTTTACCGACAAGTGACCCCAGGCTCCTCGACAATGGTTAATCCGAGGTTTACCGTTTGTAATACGTGAAAAATCTTCTATCTTCCCCAATGAAACAGAATTGATTGTTTCAAAGGTTCGGACATGACCTCGTGATTGACTTCTTTAAGAGAAGCTTCCCAGATTATACAAATTACAATTGGATTTATCTCCTACCGCAAGATTTGTCTACTTGTTTGTTTTTACCACCTTGGAGAGTTAATTACTCCCTACTCCAAGATACTAGCCTAAGCTATGTTGGTGATAAGAGCCCTAGAAAATAAAAATATTGCTAGATGAATTTTAATTAAGCGTTACTTTTAAGAGTTGTTTCTTAGGTCAATGGGTGCGGAAATGAAACTCTGATGGTGTGAAGACTCGATTTCCAAAAGACACTAAAAATGCACCTAAAAATGATGATCAAATTGTTTTCTTTCAATGAAATTCTAATTAAGGAAAAGTTAGAGAATGCAATTCTTTTAATAAACAATTCCTTCTTTAAACATAAAGAACAATTGAAAGAAACTATTTTTTGTCTTTTCCAACAAATTATCAAAGCTCACAATAAAAATCCTTTCACTTTCCAAAAACTCGAAGCTACAAAACAATTTTCCTTCAAAAGAAAGCTAAAATTTTTAAAAGCACTTAAAACTACAAACTAATTTTGAGATCTACAAAGTTTAATAGCACTCAAAAACTACAAACTTTAATAATCTAAATGAATAAAATCTTTAAGATTTCTTTTTTTGAAGAAGGTTTTGACTTAGTTGTTTAGCAAACTAAGGATCTATTCATCCAAAATAACCAACAGATCAAAAAAACTCAATTATGTTTTTATAAAAAATGAAATTCAAAAACCAATAACAAAGTTTCTTTTCGAAGATTTGCAAAGAAATAGGTAACTTTGTTTCTCAATAAAGAATGATTTCAAAATCAGGTCAGATTCAGAAAAAGACCAAAAATACCAAGGTAATCTGAGGTAATTCAAAGTGTCAAATGCTTCAAATCGCTACAAAGACCAAGTGAAAATCAATCCAAAACGCAAAACTTCTAGAAAATCATCAAAACAATAATACTGTTGAGATTTATTAACAGAAAGCTTTTGACAGAAAAAATATCAATCTGGGCAGAAAACAAAACTAACAATCAAAATCAAGATAAACTAAAGAAAGAAATCTGAAGTTTTTCAAAACATTGACAGGGTCCGCAGGCTCTAAGATATCACAGGTGCGGTCCCGCACTGTTTACACAGGAAAAGTGCGAAACTGCCCACACTGTGAAAACAAGGAAAAGTGCGGTCCCAGGAAAAACTAGAGAAAAACTTAAAAGATTTCAAAATTTTCAACAACAGAGAAAACCTAAGCTACCCAGGCGGATTTCAATCAATCAAAAACCAAGAATAACGTTTCCTCAAATCAAAATAAAAGAGAACCAAAAACAACAAGTTCTTCCCCAGTGGAGTCGCCAATTTGTTGTATGGATTAATCCGTCTTGCGGACAAGACTGATCTCCCTAGTACGAAAAGTATCTAGCAACAAACAGCCAAATAGACTGATCTTTCTCTAAGCATATACGATCTATGAAAATCTCTATAGAGGTGTTAAGGACTTACCGTTTGTCCAGTGCTTGTTTGAAGTCGTCGTTATCCCTCGCGCGCTTGAAGGAGTTTTCCTCGTAAACTTGTAGTCACAAACAAGAAAAATATTACATAGCACCTGTATAGAAATCATCATAAACCATGCTTATCATAGTGATCAAGGAATCTATAAAATAAACCATTGATTGAAAGCTTATTGAGAAAAACGAGTATATTTGTATTAATTTCAAAAAGCAGAAAATATTTACAACCTGAGCCTTGATGTTGCATAGGACTTTCCGGGGTCTGAAGCAGGAGTCTCCTTTACTTTGGCAAGTTCCGCACTCCTCCATCCAAGACAAGTAGAGTATGTAATCTCTCCTCAAAAAGTCTTAGTTAACTGAGTCTAAATCTCAACAACACTTAACTTCAAAATATTCTTAAGCTTCCACTCCCTTTGAGGCTACCCAATGCCTCTTTTTATAGTGGAAAAGAGGAGGTTTTCTGTTCCAAGTATGAAGGGATAGAATCCTACTTCAAAGGGATAAGCTCCTCACATCAAGGGGTTAGCTCCATAAGGTAAGGTATTCATGCACCTCACAAGAGCGGTTCTGCCACCGCAAAATCCATTCTAGAAGCTTCCAGAATTCACTTTTATTGAGCTTTTTGGGATTTACTTGCGCCTTTTTAATCTTACAGGGGTCTGGACCTATAACAAAGATAAAGTGAGTTCAGGAATGCAAGAAAGTTGAACATTGGGTGCGGGACCGCAGGCAAGATAGCCAGAAAGTGCGAAACCAAAATTTAGGAGACTTTTAGGAACTTTTTCTGATTTTCAAGGCTTGACATGAGGAACTAATATGTTTATATTTGCAAAGGGAGAAGTATGAGTGATAATGAACCCATACAGTTAGCAGAATGTCAAGGTGACAATTTTCAGTGTAACAGCTGCCTCTCCTAGGCAAGGGGCCATGATTCATTCCTCAAAAGCACCAAAGGCTAAAAACACCAAATCTGCAAAGAAGAAAACTGCTCAAGAAGTGACTAGTAATGTCACTAGGGCGCTAAGGAATAGAGGTAAACAGCCTAAGCAGAGTATTGTTGAATTTCCAAAGAGAACAAGAGCAAATAAGTCTATCAAAAGCAAGGGCAAAGAAAAATTTGAACAACATGAAAGTAGCGATGAGCATGAAAAGGAATTTGACATCATACAAATAGATAGTAATGTTGAAGATGATGAAGCCAGAATCCTTAGGTCACTTTTGCAAAACAGAGAAGCCCAAATCAAGGACTTAGAAACTGATCTAGAAAGGTCAAAGGACCTCATACACTTTCTACAAATGCAAAATAGATAGATGAGTGGGCAAATGGAAATCTATGAGTCCCGGGCATTCAAATACCAAAGGGAAGCATACAAAGCACAAGTCAAACTTGAAGAGTATATGGGAAAATTTGACGATATTGAGGAAGAAGAGAAAATAGTAAGAAAAAGGCCTAGGACTATGGGTCTTAGGAAAGCTTGGGGGAAACAAAGGGAAGAAGAAGCAGCCCTTGCTCGATCGTATCCTCTCACACAATTGGTTGCCCAAGAGATAGAAAATGACAAAGAATCATGGCTTGAAAGAGAAAGTAATAATTTGGAGGAAAAATTAGACAAGGAAAACAAATATTTGGGTTTGCAAAGGAAGACGACTAGGCATTACAAGAAAATGAATCAATTTGCCCGAAGAAGACTCAAGATTGCCCAAGAAAAGCTCAAAACTGCCCAAAGGAGGCACCCGGTGAAAAAAGGGGAAAAGGACATATCTAGGCTTGGAATATTGGCTTCAGATTCCTTGAATGATTCTAGAAACTCGTAAGGGGTTTTCTCACCAAAATTGAGCAATTTTTGACATGATCTTGTTTTTTGTGATTTTTAGGCCTAATTGCACATTTTTCTAGGCGCTGCTATGTTTTCTAGGAGCATCCTCAACTCATGAAATTTATTTTTTTGGATGTATTAAATTTGGGAGTATATACTCAAAAATTTTCAGATCAAAAGAAGGTGTTTTGGTCCCCCAAAGAGGCAAAAAACAGACAGATTTTACCTTTCCGCCTAAAATATCAGCAGGTGAGACCCTCTTGGGTTTTTTCACTCAGTCCACTTTTTGACAGACTTCTAGAGATTATTTTGAGAAAGTATTTCTAGAAACTAGATATCCTGGGCTTTCCAACGAGCCATCACGGGCCTCATTTTGACATCGGGAAGTCCCTGAACAATCCTCTTCAATACATAATTTTCCTGGTGCTACGCTCTTGTAGGATATTGCTGAAAAGGCAGTTTTCTGAAGGTGGCCATCCAAATGTGCGTTAAGATATTTTTAACTCTATGTCTGAGATTAAAAGTCAATTTTCTTACTATTTTTAGCTTAAATAGATATTTTTAGAAGATATTTTGTGCCTTGGGCTTTGCAAAGCCTCAAGGACAAAATAGGATATTTGTTTTTGGCCAATGGCCTTCTAGTTGTTCTAGGTGGTTTTCCTCCTCTTTGGCCTATATAATCCAAGAGGATTCATTGTAACCAGAGGGATAACTTGATGTTATAGAGATCAATACATAACACTATGAGCTTTGAAGAAATACTTGTCTTATGAAGTGGATAATCTCTTGCTTGACTTTGATGGTGGAGGAGGATTGTATGTAGGATTCCATGGCTTGTTGAATGGTATTGTGTTCCTTAACTGTTATGTTTTCTTATTTTAGCATACATGTTTCATGCTTCTTTCTTGCTGCAGTTCAGTAAAGAATAAATTTGAGATATGCCCACAGAGGCACCTCAAATTTCTTGATTCATTACAGCTTAAATTTTTTCATCTTTCTTGGTTATGTCAAAGAATTCTTAATTTCTCTTTGGTACCCTAAGAACTTGTTATCAGTTTCATTAATGGTTATTATGTATGCTATCTGGTATGATTCACGGTATGCCCTGCTTAATCATAGCTAATCAAAACTCCATTTCTGAAATCTCTCTCTGAATTATTGTTTGTTTTAGTTAAGTCAAAGAGGCCTTGTTTCGATCTTGCCCTTTGTCCATGCTTTGCAGTCTTATTTCAAAGTTCCCGATAGCTCAAGATATGATGTTTAGGAGTTCCCTCTTCATAGATTGAGTTTTTTTTTTATCTTATTTGTTTTCCCAAAAGTCTAAAGGTTATTTTCCCAAAGTTAGAGGATCTTATACTTCTATGTATCACCGGATTATTTATTTTCTGCATCTATCAGTTTGAGTTTCATTCATAGAGATTAATGGTCAGCCCTAACTCATGAATGCTTGTTGTTTAAATATTTATGCTTAGAATAGCTTGTCTCTCACAAACTTAATGTCCATCTCATTTCACTTTCACCTAAAGAATCCATTTACCTTGACTAAATCAGCCCTGCAATAATAACTTGTCCATCATTAAGAAAATCTTGACTTTATCTGACCCCATAGCCCAGTTGATTTGACGAACTCCATATCTATTTTTCCTTTTGATCAGTTCCCCTAAAAAAACCCAAAACAAACCAAAACAATACTTAAACAACTAGCCTAAAATCAAATATACAAAAGAAAGCAAGTTTACATCCTTTGCATAATAGAGAGAGCCCTCTTTGAGTCCAGGAAGGCTAGGTCCTAGGGCTCCAAAGCTTGGTCTGATGTTACCCTGTCATTTATTTTACCAATTTTCCAAATTACGGGACTCCAAAAAAATTCATGAAAATCTCACACCCAAAAACTCACAAGGGTCGGCGCAACTGTAAGGCAGTATTCAGTGCTAAATAGGCGATGGTGCGAGTGCTACAAAATTAACATGCGCCAATCGACGCGACTATTCAGGGAAAAACCGCGCCAAGCCAGTTAACCAAGGAAAAAGGAAAAAAATCAATAGAGCAAAGGTCAATCTTGACACTCTAGGGCTGAACAAGGGTTTGAAGCATAGTTAAAAAACCAGAAAAGTAAACAACAAGACCAAAACCCAAAAAATCACCCAACAAGATCAAAGATAAACTCACATTGATCCCCAGTATGGTCGCCAACTTGTTATTTAGGTAAATCCTCTCTGCGGACAGAGACGATCCCTCTAACCATAGGGTGGGTATAGTAACAAGGAATCATGCTAGAGTGTAGGTTCCTAGACATTTTAATGGAAGAGGATGTGAATAGGATGGCCTACCTGTGGTCCAAAGCTATCTTCGACACTCGTAGCGATGATGAGAACCTCCCACTCCTGATCTAAGGAAAGTCACAACCCTTCTGCTTATCACGTTCGGACACCTACACAGAGATTAGAAAATGATAACCACATACCACATACTAGTTTCATCCAAAATATACTAGTCAGTCAGAGAAGACTAGCATATTGCATTTGATAAAGACAAAACACGAGACAGGAACCAAAAAATAGTCACTTATATTAATAGGTAGAAAGAATATATACAACCATACTTTGACGTTGCGGTCTCCTCCAGCAGGGCTCGGGTGAATCACATCTCACAGCTCGTCAGGGAATTCGGATGGGATAAGTGACCTCTTGATGGATTTCTCCTTATTCTACCTTCTCAATAACTCAGTTATTCAACTATAATGTGTTCAGCTCTTCAGCTGTATAATTCTCTTCGTTCAGCTAGTTTTCATAAAGAGATAAGGCTTGTTTATATAGAGGGAAAAGAGGAGGTTGGGATCCCTACAAAGGTGGAAGGGAGGCCTATCCTTTAGGAGTGTTCCAAGGGAGGTGGAAACTACTAACTAAAGGAGGAGGCATGCGGTTGTTTCAGTTCAACCACTCCCAATGACTCATGCCAGAGGTTGTTGGAATGAAACTTATGGCTCTATTTAAAAAAAAAATCATAAATAGCTTGGCGTGGGCATTACACTGGGACAGAGCGCTAGGTGGCACGAGGCCTAGTGTTAATCTTCCACATCGGCGCAAGGGCAGAACTAGCTACTAGCGCCAAGGAAAAAACAAGGATTTTTGATATTCTGTTCAAGGAAATGTCAACAAGAAGAATGCTGCCTTCATCAAAAGGGATTCAATGATGTTATTTGCAAGGCATGACACTATTCAGAAGTCACAGAAATGACCCTCCAATGTGCGGGATGGGGATTGCAGGGATAGTGACAAAATGTTGTGTAACACTATGTGGCACATACCCTATATTGTTAAATGGGTATTACAAAAGGGTGCCTAGGAGTTAGTAGACTATGAAGGGAATGAGTTGGCTAAGCCTCACAATAGGATCTACCTTAAGAAGTATTATGATTGATTTCACATAGATATTATGTACATTAGTGTGTGTTTCATTAATGTGTAGTTTTTGGTGTGATTTATTTTCCTTTTTGTGAACATGTTTTCCCCTACTTACCATGTTCCGCTTGGTTTCCATATGTCAATGAACCCTCTTCCTCATGCCGGTTTCACTGATGGTGCTTGTCGTAGTACATAGAATCTGTCTTTCGCTGCATGGGCATATGTCTAGGTTGAACAACGAACAATTTTTACGAATATAGTGCAATTATCGAACTATTATCAGAAGCTTTTGCTCTTAGTATTAGGTTGTTAGTTGTCAAGCCTGATTCACAAATCATTGTATTACAGCTAAATAAGAATTATTTTTTTAGAAGCCCTCAGATTTTAAGGATGCATCTATGCGTTCTTCTCTTGAAGAGAAATTTTAATCACATCACTTATGAGCATATTCCAAGAAATCTAAATACAATAGCAAATTACATTTTAGATAGACATCTGCATAACATGTAAAATGAAACCATGACATAAATGAACATTAAATATAATAAAGAAAAACATGTATATATGTATATAGATTTTGAAAAATGTATGCTACATCAAAAATCAAAATATTTGTTTTGAGATATATGGCTCATGAGGCATACATAAACCCAAAATGAAAGATCAGAAACATGTCTATCCACTGACATGGTGCTTGTGGTGACAAGAAACAACCCTAACGACTCGGCCTAACAACTGGCGTACTCAAGCAGACATTCCTACAATGTGCCTCTGATATCGGAGAGATACATCAAAAACTTAAAAAACTTAAAAAAAATTCTTACCTAAGTCGTTCCATCGTCCCCCTGGTGGCAGAGGTAGATCTAGATCTCCTCTGAAATCTGTCCCTGCATAGGCCCAATCATCTATCAGGATGATCTACTATCACAACCATCCAAATAAATTCAGTGGAAAAGACATTTGTTTCCCGCCTCCATAGCGAGGCATCAACTCACTCCACCTCATTTGTTTTTCTTGATTATATTTAATGTTCATTTATGTGCCTATGTACTCGTCCTGGCCTCTATCCATTGGTGCCTATCTACATTTGTAACTTATAATATGACGGTCATGATTTGTAGTGATCCAATGGTTCACTCTCTCCTTGGTATCAACGACACTTGATCCGTGGCTGAACACCCGGTTGGTCCATGATATATATTTAAAGAGCATGGAGGGTCATTTTTCTGGTAACCATTTATGAGAGAAACATATGTAAACTTTATTTTTATATTTATAAATTTCCTGAAGTGGCAGCGTTGGCTCAGGCTATGGATTGTTTCCCTCTTCAAGGGTTTTAACGACGTGATATAATTGTGTATGGATTTGTGATCTGTTTGTGAGAAGTGACCTTTAGTATTTGATCTAAGGAACTTACCCTGTAAATTCCTACAACGACAAGGATGTTGAAAAGTTAACAAGAAATGTGTATCTAATTTAATTTTCCCTTAATTAAATTGGACAGTAAATTGTAATCTGTTGACAGGAAAATTTGTCCAGCCTAAATACTCCTTCTCCTGGATGCAAATGAGCCCTGCAGAGTTATAGATGTACAGTTATCGAATGATACAAGACAAATATTTATGATTATCAATGAGCATGAACACTACAAATAGAAAGATATAAAAGAAAACATGCAACTGAAGGAGATGCTGTTAGAAGCACATCATTAAGGTCGTGTTTGTAAGATTTTTCAAACCATAGAAGAAACATTTCTGCCTGGTAAGAACAACTTATATGTACTTGGGAATTTTCATGAATGAGATAGATGTCAATAATAAAATTATAAACATCTCTTATGTAATTAACATACCATAAGATACACATGCAGTAAGCTGAAATGCATAAAGAGTATAATCATAAAACACAGATAAATTAATCACAAGATATCAGACATATACGAAGAAATACTCATAGTATTGACACATTGATTCTCATCAGATCCAATAGTGGATTTAAAACAAATGCTTGTATTCATTCATAATAGGCTATTTAATGCTTTACAACTCTCTTCTCTCCTTTGGAGTAAAAAAAAAAATGTCCCCTTTTACAAGTCCCCGAATGGGGTATATATAAGACAAGATTGACCCTTGGTTGTCCTGACTCTTCACCTTCCTGTCTGTTGGGCTTCCTTGCGACTTGAATGGAAGATGCGACCTGTGACCTGAATGGATAGTGCGACCTATGACCTGGTGCTGGAAGGTGTGACCTACGACCCCTTATGTAGGTTGTGCCTTGCAATCTGATCATGGGAGCGTGTGTGTGATCGCTAGGTCAGGAACATCAACTTGTTGCTCTTTAAGGAAATTATGCCATGCACGATAATCTGCAGTGATTGGGGCGATCAGAGGAGTATCTTCCCTTAACCAGTGTAGGAATTCTAAGGCATTCAGAATCAGATTCTCCCTCTTGATTGTGACCTGGTTGGATAAGGAAGCCAATTTGGTGTAAATCCAAACTAGTGTTACAACAAACTTAACCAAGTTCTCCTGTGATGCGAGAAGATCAGGTGTAGTGGCGCCTTGTCTGATAGGCTGTAGAAATGTCTGAATCTCCTGATCTACCTATCCCCATGTCCTTTCCTTGATCAGTGCACCTAAATAAGGAATATGGTGCAATTCATGCATCGATTCAATGTTGCTGATCAGATACTCATATGCGGACATCACCTTCTCCAGATCTTTAAATAATTTCTCCTTGGATTGCACCTTCATGCGAATTTGGACGTTTTCATTTTGAGTGTGAATCCAGTCTTTCTTGGGCAAGATTTTTGGAGCCTGCGAATATCTGCTTGTCCATTCTATCATTCTATCTAAAGCAGCAGAGACCTCTTTTAGTTGCTCATTTCTCTTCTTCGTTTCCACTTGGGCTCTTAGGAGGAGTGCAACTGTTTTCTTTATGGTGAACATCTCCCCATACACTTGCTTCATGGTGGCTTCCAGTGCTACCAACTCCCTCTGGACGGTAAGCGATACTTCATTAATAAGGGTGTTTTTGCCTTGGAGCTGTTGGATTTCTTCCCTTAGTGCTCTCTTTTCTTGCTCTGACCTAGATTCTCTTTGTTTAGAGTCCTGTAATCTATTTTGTAGGGAAAGGATTTCCCTACTCATCCGGCTCACATTTTCTTCTATGGCTACAAAAAAAGTAGTGCCGGCTAATGCTATCATCACTGGGTTGGTCCTAGTGTCTAGGACTATATCCTTTTCCTTCGTGTGTGTGAATGGGGCGGCAGGGTTCCATGCTAGGCATCTCCTCTTTTCCTGCCGGATCTTGAAGGTGAACTGATCATAAATGAGTCTTGTTAGGTTGAACACCACCTCCTCCTGTCCTTCAGAGGAGCCTGGCTCTGAGAGTGCAAAAAGTGTGTTAATTTCAGGTACTTCGATGTGCATCAGCTTGGTCTGTACTCCTATTACTGGGGAAAGTGTCTCGGCGTCTTTTGATCTTTGATCCTCTTCCTCTTTTCTCTTTTTTTCTTCTTCCTTCCTTCTTCGTTCATCTTCTGCTCTTGATTCCTCCTATTCCTTCCTTTTCTGCTTAGCTTCTGCTTTTGTTTCTTTCTCTTCCTTCCTTCTGCATTCGGCCTCCACCTGATCCAATTCTTTCTTGAGCTGCCGCTCAGCTTCTGCTTTCGCTTCCTGCTCTTCCTTCCTTTTCTTGGCATCCTCCACATGTTTCTTTTTATGTTCTATCTTCAGGTTTTTCTTATCTTATCTTTGGCTTCTTTCAATTTCTTTTCAGCTTCTAGCTAAGCGTCTGCTTCCTTCTCTTTCTGTTGGGTGGTAGAGTTGTGGCCTGTGCTAGTTCGGGGCTTCTTCGCCTGGGAAGAAGAGGTGCCTCCCAACTCATGGATTCTTTCCTACAGAGTATGATCATCTTTATCCTTCTGATCGGACCATGCTCCCAGGGCGAGTTCCCTATCCATGTTATACAAGTTTCTTTTTTCATCCTTAGATGGGCGGTCAGTATGTTGGTAGCTCCATTTGAACTTGGCCTGTTTACAATGGTCAGGGACTATCCTCTTAGGATTGTATGTCTGTTTATCCAATGGCTCCAGGTATAAACCTTTGATTTGTTCAACTTCTGCCTCTACCTCCCAGAAATCCTTGACTGTGTAAGCATCGATGGTGAGTGGCAATGTAGGCCACGACTTTTTCTTACCTTTAGTAAGGACCTTTGAGAAGCCGGAAGTCATCTGATAACATACTTCCTGAAGAAGCATATTGTCCGTGATGAATTGGGGCAGAGCATGGGGAGTCTTGAATGAACTGAAGACTCAAATAAAGGTGTATTATGCAAATGGAAACCAATGTGATACTTTGACTAACGTTTCCATGGCTTGCCAGGACATGCACGGGGTACATGACCGAACAATTTCCGGTAGAGTGCAGGGATGAAACTTTGTGAGATTGACTCTATATCTTGCTTCTATTTAGAGTCCCTGAATACCTGAAATTATTTGTGAATTGGGCGTGCCCGCTCCTGATCCCAGTTGTGGGCCCATCCCTCAAAGTAACACCTGGAACAAACTGCATCCAACAGGTAAGAGGCCATGTATAATTCAGACGAGTATCCCTCCTTTGGTTCCAGTGCTACATATATGTTCGTTTTGAGAGACACCATTAGTAAGATGACCCAATTGAAACAGGTGCCATATACAGTGACAAAGTTCATCAGGGATACCCAAGTACCACTAAATGTGGTGGCATCAGGACGACCATATATCCTACAGAGCATAGCTTCCACTAGCTTGTATACCTTTCTGAGGCCTGCTACTGGGTACTCCTGATATTTCTTGATCTTGAACTTCTCGGTTTCTTCCCACCATCCTCTCAGGGTGTCTACTACAGGGACTGCATGGGTGGTGGCCCATTCCTCTGTGAATATCTATTCCCGTTCTGGAAGTGCATAATAATACTCTGCATCCGAGCCTTTTAGATTCACAAAAGCCTTTCCCTCGTAGTCTCGAATTACCCACTTCTTGGGGTCGATGTTCTGTATGATCCATTCAATCACTTCTGCACATGGGAATATAGTTAGGTGGGCACCTCCATAGTGAATCTTTGACCTCTTAACTTGTACATATACTTGCCGGCCGGGGAGGTCCTCTGGAAATTCTGGTTGGAAGAATTCTTGGTATACTTGATACCAACTCATACTTTCTCCTATGCTAAGTGTACATGCGGTGCCCCCATAGATCAAGGGAGGAGACATTGGTATTTCACCTTTTGTGATTCTATCTCTGGGCTCTTGTTTTTCTTGCGAACTACTGGAGGTCCCATGTCGCTTGAGGCTGAAGAGATGGAGACGCACTCTAACTCTACTTCAAGGTTCCCTGGCATGTTCATAAAACAGTCCCAGGATAAGACATATGCCATATAATAAATGCCTAGGTACTTCTTTTCACTCTGACCAACTGAAAACGATGAAAGGGTGGATCTGCGACTTAGCGACCTATTTCTTGGGTCGCTGGGTCGCAGAGGTTTAAACTTTTAGAAGGGAGTGACCCTATGACTTGGAGACCTTGCGACAAGGTCGCGAGGTCATTGGGTCACAAAGGTTTAACAATTCATGAGGGTGTGACATTGCGACTGGGTCGTTGGGTCGCTGAGTCTCAAAGGTTTAACAATTCATGAGGGTGCAACCTTGCGACTTAGCGACTTGCGACCGAGTCACTGGGTCATTGAGTCGCAAGGTCACAAACATCTAGTTTTGAGTAGGATGTGACTTGGCGAATTAGATATCAGGGTCGTGGAGTCGCAGGGTCTCGAGGTCGTGAGATCGCAGGGTCGTGGGGTCGCGAGGTCGCGGGGTCAGAGGTCACGCTAGGGCTGGCCGGTAGATTTTGACGGTGGCGTGGTCCTTTGCTTCATTTTTCAACTCAAAAAAAATACAAGGACTGAGTGAGGAAAACCCATAAAAGAGGATGAAGTGGTATTGGGGGAAGAGACAGACACAAGCGATGCTGGTTGGCTCCATCTATAAATCTGTGTTAAGAAAGGCTGTGGTTTGGATAACTGGACAAGGCTCAAGTTCAAAAGGATCTGAAATGGGAGAATGGCTTAAAAAGGGCTAAGGTCAATGGAAAAAGGGCAACAAAAAGAAAAAATAGAAACATTAGGAGGATTAAGCAACTTACCTGAAAAAATCGCACTCCAGTTGGCCTATCAGAAGCTTTTTTTGCTCTCTGTCATGTGGGTGAAATGCGACCTAGTGACCCTTATATTTATAAAAGGGTCGCATGTGTGGGAAATTAATGAGGTCGCTGGGTCACAAATATCTCGCGCTTAAGATATGCGCGACCTTGCGACCTTGCGACCTGGAGGGTCATGGGGTCGCAAGGTTGCTAGGTCATGATTTTTAATTTTGAGTGCAATTAGTGACTTGGCGACTTGGAAAACTGATAGGTCGCAGGGTCGTTAGGTTAAAAATTGGGAAAAACACCTATACTGTGACTCAACGACTTAAGGCTTTTCCTGAAACATACTCGAACTTCAAATTTTGACTTAGCTTTTCGATGCTCAGTGGGGCTCACAAAATTTTAGATGGTGAATTTTTGGAGGGTGTTGTAGTGGCTACAACAAATGGCGATTCACTGGTAGGGTCCAGAATCTCTACTGGTGCTTTATCTAGAAGGGGGGGGGAGGGTGTAAAACACTTGTTCCTTTCACCCCATGAATCCCACTTCTTCTGTCTTCGAGCTTTGCACATTTTCTCCCCCCACCTGCCTGCCCTTGGGTGTCGTTTTACCGTGTTTTCATTCATGGAGACCGCTTGAAAATGTTTGGGTTACCCCAGGTTTTTATGGATCCAATATAGTTTATTTGGCCCTCATTGTGTTGCTCCACTGCCAGTGAACCGGATGGTCTCGGCGGAGTCACTTCCAAGGAATCACAAGCGCTGCTCCACTGCCAACAAGCCTGGTCAGTACCCCAGCGGAGTCATCATATTGCCTCTCTGTGCAAGAATCCTTTCTCAATCCTTTACCCTTTATTCATGTGCTTAATGCACTTATTGAAATGTGCTCATGGCACTTATTTTTTGTTTTGGCAATTATTTCCTGGGCGGATGAGGGATCCTGACTTATTTTACTTGCAAGAGATGTTTCTCCTAGTCTATATGAGGGCTTATGGTTTTCCTGGATTTCCGTTCTTCACCTGAGACTAACCCTCCCTTTTCCTTCCAATACCCTATTCAACCGACCGTTGCCTTTTGCAAAGCAGTCCCTTGGGCCAACATACTGCGTAAGCTACCGCGTTTTGGTCCAAAGGCTTTAGTCATGTTCTCGCCAATGGGTGCCCATCACAAGTATGCTTGCCCCCTTTTACAGTCTGGGGAGAGATAATACACTAGCATAGATACTTTACTCAGTTTGCCACTTTAGTAGCTTTTATATCCCCTTTCAAAATATGGATTCCAAGGGAAAGAAAAAGGGTAAAGGGAGCCTATGTGGAACAAGAAATTTATTGAAAACAAGAAAGGTAAAGAAAATAAAAAGAAACAAGAAAAAATATGATACAAGATGCATTGACAGCCCCGTAAGGCTGTCAAGTGAAATAGTGTTTAAGGTCGTGTCCATTCACAGGGAGGACCTCAATCCTCCCTTCAAGAGTTTGCAACCTGTAAGTGTGGGGACTGACCTTCTCTCTGACCTAGAAAGGGCCTATCCATAATGCCTAGAACTTGGAGTGTTTCCCTTTATCTTCATGAGTTTTATTCCATTTGAGGACAAGGTTACCTACTTCAAAAATCTTGTTCCCAGCTGAATTTTTGTCAAACCATCGTTTTATCCGTCCTTGGTGGATGGCAAATTTTTCTCGATATTTTTTCCTTTCCTCCTCAAGTTTCAGTAGTGTGTCCATTCGAGCTTGTAGAGCAGGGGCAAGGAGTGCCATGAGTCTCCTGAGATAACAAGAGTGTCGGGAGAGACAATTTGGGAGGAAGGATAGCTTCTAAGCCGTACACGAGGAAAAAGGGGGAGGTGCCTAGGGAAGGTTTGGGCGTGACTTGATCTGCCCAAAGGGCATTGTAGAGTGCCATGTGCCAATTTTGTTGTTGGGACAATAGAGTCTTTTTGATAATGCGGATTAGGTTATTATTGGTTGACTCGGCTAACCTGTTTCCTTGAGGGTAATAGCTGGCAGAATGTTTAAGTACGATACCATTTTCTAAAGCAAAATCATATAATTTTAATGATGAGAAATATGTTGCATTGTCAAAAACAAGGGAGGTTGGAACGCCAAACCTGATCATGATGCATTGGGTGATGAAGGCTATCACCTCTTGATCGTTGACTCGATGTAATGGTACCACTTCAACCCACCTTGTGAAATAGTCTGTGGTGGTAAGAATGTATCTGTGTTTCTTGGAATAGTGTGGAAAGATCTCCCCAATCACATCCAGCCCCCATTGTTGAAACGACTCTTCCACTGCGACAGACTGTAATGGGGCCGAAGGCCGAATATCTCTGTTTGAAAACTTTTGGCATGGCTGGCATTTCCGAACATATGCGTGTGCATATTTAAACAAACTAGGCCAATAGAAACCGGCGCGCATGATCTTGTGAGTAGTGGTGTCTCCTGCATAGTGCCCCCCGATGGGGCCATCGTGGAGTTCTGCCAATATTTTTTGTGCCTCATCCAATTCCAAGTAGCGTAACAAGACACCGTTGTGATGTTTGTGGAACAACTTACCCTGTACTAGCTGGTAGGATACAACTTTCAGTCTCAACGCATGCTTTTTCTTGGTAGTTAAAGTGGGGCCCATGGTGCCTTGTCTCAGATAATGCAAGAGATATGTGTACCAAGAGGATGTATCTTATGGGGTCGTGCTATCAATTTGATACATATCGATATTGTGTTCCTATGTTCCTTCCTCGTTGCCCCATGAGTCAATTGCCTCTGTGGCCATGCGGCAAAATCCTTGGCCCTTCACAGTGTGTGCTGGTTTGAATTCCAGGTCATATTCCTGAAGGCATGTCATCTAGTTGCCTCGTCACTCGCCCAACTCCTGCTGTACGAATAGTGAGAAAATAGTTGGGTGAGGCATGAAGACTGTGACATGATTCTTCAAAATATACAGCCTGAAATGTTTGACCGCTTTGTATACTGCATACGCTTGTTTGTTAATATCTGGGTAATTCAGCACGATGCCTTGCAATATAGTGCTCATGAATGATATAGTTTGTTCATTGTGGCAGTCATATTTCTGAGTTAGGATAGTGGCCAAAGACGAATCTGAGGCAAAGGTGTACAAAATAAAGCCTTTGCTGAACTCCAAACTGTAAAGAGCGCGTTCTTCCGCGATGGCTCGTTTAATGTTGTCGAATGCTTCTTTCTTGGGGGGATTCCATTTAAAATTAGCATTATTCTTAATCATGCCTTGTAATGGTTTCACAATCTGGGCAAAATCTGATATAAAATTTTGGACAAAGTTGATTTTTCCAAGGAAGGAATGCATGGCTTTCTTCCCACTTGGGGGTGGTATTTGAGCTATGAATTTTGTGTGTTCTAGATCCACCACTATGCCATCTTGAGTTATTATGTGTCCCAACAAGTTTCCTTTGGCGACGGCGAACACGATTTTCTTTGGGTTCAGTGAGATGCCGTATTTCCAACACCTTTCAAAAAATTTCTTGAGGTGGTGTATGTGGTCAGATCTGTGCTTTGAGAACACGATGACGTTGTCAAGGTATACTACCATGCTTCTCCCAATGATTCCTCTAAAGGCGATGTCCATAGCTCTTTAGAAAGTGGCACCGGTGTTAATCAGCCCAAAGGGCATGCGTCTGAAAGAAAATGTTCCCCACTTAGTTCTGAATGTGGTTTTGAGCCGATCGGGCTCAGCCACTAGTACTTGATTATACCTGAAAACCCATCCAACAGAGACAACATTTCTGATCCCGATACAGCTTGAAGGATTTTCTCCATAGGAGGAACTGGATAGTTGACTTTGTTGAAAGCTCTGTTCAAATTCCTGAAGTCTACGCACAAATGGATTTCCCCAGATTTCTTGCGAACAGGACCAAGTTGGACACCCAGGTCAAATGTCTAATTTTGAAAATTATACGTCCATCTAAGGGCTTCTTTATTTCATTTTGGATCATTGGTTCTAGAGCTGGGTGTACTTTTCTCAATTTTTGTTGGAACGGCTTCACTCCTTCCTTGATGGGTATGACATGTTGGATGATCCTTGTATCATAAGTCCGTAGATTGTCATATGTCCAGGCAAACACATCTTGGTATTTCTTAAACAACCTGGTGAATGCTTCTTTCTCCTTAGGGGTGCATTCACTACCTAGATTTACAAGCCTAGGATCCTTGTCTGTCTCGAGGTTGATTTTCCAATGTACTAACGTGGAACTTTGCACCTTCGTATTTGGGGGCCGTAGGAAACGGTTCTGTAAGTCGAAATTTTTTTCGGGTGACACGACCCCTTTGGGTATGGGGTTTTCTTTTCAATTTTTTAGTTCCTCTTGCAAAGCCCGATCATGATCCTCTTCTTCCATAACAACGTCTTTGAATATATCTGTGTTGAGCATGAAATCCAGTACCTGTTGGTCATCATTAAAAACATGAAAATTAGTAACATTGTCTGGTATGGATGGCTTGTATAAAACTTCAATAGAAAATCCATCTCTAAGTGGGGTGAACCTAGCGGTAGCGTTGGCAAGTGTATCGGCTACTGCATTATGCATTCTAAGTACATATTTAATACCAAAAGCATCAAAAGCTAAAATAAAGCACCATACCTCTTGCTGGTAACCTTTCAGATGGGGAGACAAGCAATGGATGGTGTTGCATACCTGATGAGTGATAATCTCTGAATTTCCAATTACCTTCAAACAATGGACTTTTAGATCTATGGCCTTTTGGAGTCCCAGTATTAGTGCCTCATACTCAGTTGTATTATTGGTGCACTGAAACTCTAAGTGGCAAGAAATTAGAAATTTATTCTTTTACGGGTCTAGTAGGATGCAACCCACGCCGGCCCCGTCTTGGGTTTTGGAGCCATCATAGTATAAGGTCCAAGTTTCATCTTCTGATTGGATAAGGAAATTTGTGCCTATTGAATATGTGTTAGGGCCACTAGTTTCTGAAGAGTTTCAGTTGGATGGGAGGGAGTTTTCAGCAACCAGGAGCAGTTCAGATTGAATGTCTTGGGTGATCAGGGATTGGAAAGTCTAATAACAACCAAAGATGGACTCTAAGAAACACATACCTAGCTCTTCTTGCACAAAACTAACCAGTTAATTAGTTTCATCTAGGTCAGTCACAGTATGTTTCATTTATGGTTCACTCTTGATCTGTATTTGGTTATTTCTACCTTTGTACGGGAGCCAAAGGTGGGACCAATCGGTGGCGAAGTACCCTTGGAGCTTGCTGGACCAATATATACTCAATAGAAGGCCATAGGCCTCGAGGATATCCATGATTATGATGTCGATGCATTGATGCACTCTAGAGTCAGAAGATAAGCAGATAATGACATTGTTTAGCTCGCCGACTGCGGGGACTTGAGATCTATTGAGCTAGATAATTCTAGCGTCGGTTTTCTCCAGGTGGATGTTTAACTTCTTGCACACGGATCAAGGCATAACATTCATGGATGCACCGGAATCGACAAGACATTTGTGGACATTGAAGTTAAAAATCTCGAAGGAAAGGAGGAAAGGTGGCGTGGTTCCCTTGGAGTTGGTGTTTACGGCATTCACGATGGACTGGGGACTAGTAGCAATTTGGGCAGACGTGATGCTTACAGGTTTGGTTGCTGGTAGATTAGAAAATGCCTTAAGAATGAGCTCCCGTTGGTTAGCAATACGGGGGAGCTTGTAGAGAGATATGTTGGCTCTAGTCTTCTTCATGTCCTTGATATTGTTATACCCAGAATCCGTGGGTGAGGTGGGCTTGGTGGTGTTCTTAGGGAAAAGTACTGAAGTTTTAGTCTTGTGGCTTTCTCGGGGAGTAGTTGGACTAAATGTTTCAGGAGTTTTGTCATTTTTTACGGTGTTCGGGGGTAGGATTTTCCTTAAGAAGGCTTTTCTTTTCTCTTCGAAATATTGTTCAGGCACCGGGCCTTTGCTCCTTAAGCTGTAGTTTCAAGGGGGGTTTTGATTTAGGATCATCTTCTAAGTTTATCCCAGAGGTGGAAAGGGGAGAATCTCCGCATATGACTTCGAAAGCGAGGATAACAGAGCCCATATCTTCGTCTGGGGGGGGGGAATTTTCCTCATCGCCTGAAATAGCCTCCTCCTCCATATCTCCAGGTTTTTGGTCTTCTAGAAGTTGGTTCACCACCGCTGTCATGTTATTAATCCATTGGGGGCAAGTCTTTTCTGAGTGAGAGGCTTGATGAAAAGAGCATAAATTGTCTTTGCCGATTTCTTCCACATTAAGACCTACACTTGGGCTGGACGGGGGCTGATTCATGATAGGGTTATTCTTTCTAAAGAAAGGTTTCTATGTTTTAGCAGCTGGGGTAGAATCATTGTTTTTCATTTTCAGTTCGGAGACTTCTTTGGTTAGCAACTTGAGGGATTTTGAAATACTTTCAAAATCGAAGGGGTCCTTATCTTTGTCTCCAGTTTTGTGGCCGGAGGATTGGGTTCTCTTCATGGTTGTTTTTTGATCATCCCTCCCTTCGTGTTCAATGGAACTTATGGATAGCATGTCCTTTTCGACAGCAAGGGCGGTAGTATAGTTGGCTACCAATGTAGCTCTAGCTTCGTGCTTCACAAACACAACAATATCCCGTGGGAGGGCTCTGGCATAGTATTCAATAGTAATGGAGTCATCTAAGGGAATTTTTGGAGGGAACTTATTCAATATAGTGGCGAAATGTTGATTGAAATCCTTGACCTTCTCCTTCTTCTGACATTTCATCGTGCTGAGTTTTGTGAGGAGCATCGAAGGGGTTTTATCTTCTGAGAACTTTTGCAAGAAGGTACGACAGAACTGCTCCCACGAAGGGATAGAAACGACGGGGAGAGACATATACCATGTCACAGCCTTATTTTCAAGAGTATGAGGAAAAAGATGGCAGGCTACGTCATCATATTGCACTCTCATCATCTGTAAAGAAAAGTAAAAGTTGCTGATGTGGTCTTTGGCCAAAGTACCTTTCTCGGGATCAAACTTAGAGAGGTGTTTTTCAGGATGCCGGGGCATGTCGTGGAGGGGACCTTGGATATCTAAGGGGGACTGAGCCATCCAAGCTAATGGTTGTACGTGTCTAGCCTGTTGGTGGTGCTGTCGGTATACACGTCCCCTCTCATGTTCGGATTCACTTCCCGTGCCAGACCTAGAGGCCTCGCCCTCATGGCAGGAATGCATGTCTTGGTTTTCTCCACGGTTTGTTGTATTTCTGATGTTTCTCCAATTGTAAAGAAAAGGAAACCCGTTTTGGTTTCGGTGAGGGTGTTAAGCATTTTGGCCTCACCCACAACCTTGGTCTCCCCTTCCTCTATTACCTCGACCTCTTCTGACTCCTCCCCCGGGTGGGTTATTGGCTTGTGTGTTATCGTGCACAGTATGGTCAGGTTGGGGGCCGGTGTTAGGTTGAGGTTCAGTGATTTCAGGGCGGCCTTCTTCCCCTTCCTTAGGGCTATCTGGGGGGCCTTCAGAATTTCGCTCAACTGCATCTACATAATCTTCGATCATAAGACCCACCAACTAAAAAAGGGTATTTACAAGGGTTCCTTCGCGTGTATGATTAGCTGTAGGAGTTCTGGGATTAGCTAAGGAATTAGTGACTGGGGCTTGCTGTAAGCCCCGGGCAAGCTCGCAAGCGATAGGGCGCAGTTCCCGTAGCTAGGCTAAAGTAATCTCATAGAAAGGGGGGATTTCCTCCTCCTCTTGGGAGTTATCCAACGAAGGAGGGCCAATATTGCCACGTATGGTCTCCCCTTGGGGAGTTTGTAACGGGATGTTACTTGTCTATTGGGAGGCTGCCATCAGGTCCTCCTTCTACTGCCAAATCTGTTGACAGGAAAATTTTTCCAGCCAATAGAAGGGGATCTCCTTGATATAAAGTCCCATTTAGAATCTAAACTGTTTGTGATAGGGATCCTGTCTGGAGGTGTTGGTCTAGCTACCGCTGAATACTCCTTCTCCTGGACGCAAATGAGCCCTGTCGAGTTATATATGTACAGTTATCGAATGATACAAGACAAATATCTATGATTATCAATGAGCATAAAAACTACAAATATCAAGATATAAAATAAAACACGCAACTGAAGGAGATCCTGTTAGCAGCACATCATTAAGGTCATGTTTGTAAGATTGTTCAAACCATAGAAGAAATAGTTCTACCTGGTAAGAACAAATTATACATACTTGGGCGTTTTCGTGAATGAGATAGATGTCAATAATAAAATTACAAACATCTCCTATGTAAATAACATACCATCAAATACACATGCAGTAAGCTGAAATGCATAAAGAGTATAATCAGAAAACGTAGATCAATTAATCAAAATATATCAAACATATATGAAGATATACTCATAGTATTGACACATTGATTCTCATCAGATCCAATAGTGGATTTAAAAAAAATGCTTGTATTCATTCATAATAGGTTGTTTAATGCTTTACAACTCTCTTGTCTCCTTTAGAGTCCAAAAAAAAGGTCCTCTTTTACAAGTCCCTGAATGGGGTATATATAAGACAAGAATAACCCTTGGGGGTCCTGACTCTTCACCTTCCTGTCTGTTGGGCTGCCCTATGACCTAAATGGAAGATGCGACCCGCGACCTGAATGGATAATGTGACCTGCGACCTGGTGCTGGAAGGTGCGACCTACGACCCCTTATGTAGGTTGTGCCTTGAAATATAATCATGGGAGTGTGTGTGTGATGGCTAGGTCAGGAACATCAACTTGTTTCTCTTTGAGGAAATTCTGCCATGCATGATAATCTGCAGTGATTGGGGCGATCAGAGGAGTATCTTCCATTAACCAGTGTAGGCATTCTAAGGCATTTGGAATCAGAGTCTCCCTCTTGATTGTGACCTGGTTGGATAAGGAAGCCAGTTTGGTGTAAATCCAAACTGGCATTACAACAAACTTAACCAAGTTCTCCTGTGATGCAAGAAGATCAGGTGTAGTGGTGGCTTGTCTGATAGGCTGTAGAAATGCCTGAATATCCTGATATACCTATCCCCATGTCATTTCCTCGCTCAATGCACCTAAAGAAGGAATATGTGCAATTCATGCATCGAGTCAATGCCGCTGATCAGATACTCATACGCGAAAATCACCTTCTCCATATCTTTAAATAATTTCTCCTTGGATTTCACCTTCATGCGAATTTGGACCTTGTCATTCTGAGTGTGAATCCATTCTTTCTTGGGCAAGGTTTCCAGAGCTTACGGATATCTGCTTGTCCATTCTATCATTCTATCTAAAGCGACAGAGGCCTCTTTCAGTTGCTCATTTCTCTTCTTCATTTCCACTTGGGCTCTTAGGAGGGGTGCGACTATTTGCTTTATGGTGAACATCTCCCCATACACTTGCTTCATGGTGGCTTTGTTGTGAAACCAGCTCCAAAAATAGAAGAAAATAGAGATCAATGCCTTAGAAATAAGCCACTTCAAGGGGGAAACCTCCAATACATTACATGAATGAACAATTCTTGGATGATACAAATGACCAAAACCTCATTCTATATATAGGATTCCATGGGGCCACAATATAATCCTAGTGGGGCCACAATGTAATCCTAGCCGACCTAACAATAATAATGTAAGGGCACAATAATAAAAATATGGGGGTTACAGGGGTACAAAAATAACAATAAGGGGGGCTACAATAACATAATAAGGGACTACACTATTAATATAGGGACTTAACATGCCCCTCTCCTTCAAACAAATGTTGTCCTCAACGCTTGATTATTTCTTGATGCTTCTGTATAAAATTCTCATCCTCCCATGTGGAATATTCTATAGGAAAGTTATTCCACTTTCTGAGATACCCTGAAATTGATTGTACTTGTCTATTTCTTGTTTCTGTGACTGCTTCAGAAATTCTTTCGATGTGATGTTGATCTTCTTTTTGTTTCATTAGATTCTGCACCAAAGTTAGGTTATCCTTTGAGAGTTGGAGAACTTGTTGTTGATGCTCGATGTGATCTTCCACTAATTTATCATCCATATTAGCTATTATTTTATCCTTCAAACTATCCAACTTAGCCTTCATTTCTTCTTTTAAACCATCTATGTCATCTTCGGTTGCTCTTCGTAAGATTGAAATTTGTTGCACTTGGTACCATAATTTTGATATCTCATATTGAAATTCTTCCTCTTCATGCGTCATAGTATAGCTTTTTGAGGGCTTAATGGGTATGGAATTATTTTTTTGTAGGAATTATAGAACCCAATACTGATAAAAATTCTAAAATATGCCCTTGGAATCAATTCAAATTGATTCTTCAAACAAGACTTATGCAATTCGGAAAAAAAAAAATACACACATTTTTCTTGCTTTTGTGGAGCTCGATATTTAAATTGGATTATCTCTGTGATTGAATATCTTCAATATCTAAAAGTTAGCACCGAGGTAGCCTTCTAAATTATCTTTTGAATGCCACAGTTCTGACTTGATTTGGATTTTCCAAGACAAAGTTATGTCCAATCTCCCACAATGACCTAATTATGGACTGGTTCAGTAGAGCGAACTTGTATAACTTGCCACATGTCACTGTTTCATATTTTAGATCTGAAATTGATAGAAAATAAACTACAATCTATGTCCATGCAAACACTTTTTACGGAACTCCAATCCAATGCTTAGAGATAGAGTTATGAATATTTTCCCACAATCACCTCTTTGAGATGAAATTCATGAGCATGAAAAAGCACAACCTTCCACAGATCATATCTCCGAAAATATTGCAAACCAAGCTCTGAAACTTTGTGACGTGTTTCCTCAGGATTTCAGATTCGTGCCCTAAACATTTCAGATTCTGAAACTTTGTACAAAGAACGTTATAGTGCAAATTCCATGATGACCTGTTTATATTAAATTGACAAGCCTACAAAAATACCTAACTTCCACAGATCATATCTCCGAAAATATTGTGAACCAAGCTCTGAAATTTTTCAAAGATGTTCCTCAGGATTTTGGCTTCTCAGCCTAAAAATTTTAGCTTCTGAAACTTCGTAGAAAAAAAGTTATAGCGAAAATTCCACGCTGACCTTTTTGGAGTAGCGAAACCCTAGAATCTCAAAGCTTTGATACCAAATGTTGTGAAGCCAAATCCAAAAATAGAAGAAAAGAGATATCAACGCCTTAGAAATAAGCCACTTCGAGGGGGAAACCTCCAATACATTACATGAATGAACAATTCTTGGATGATACAAATGACCAAAACCTCCTTCTATATATAGGAGTCCATGGGGCCACAATAAAATCCTACTGGGGCCATAATGTAATCCTAGTCGTCCTAACAATAATAATGTAAGGGCACAATAATAACAATATGGGGGTTACAAGGGTACACAAATAACAATAAGGGGGGCTACACTAACATAATAAGGGACTACACTATTAATATAGGGACTTAACAGGCTTCCAGTGTCACCAACTCCCTCTGGACGGTAAGCAGTATTTCATTAATAAGGGTGTTTTTGCCTTGGAGCTGTTGGATTTATTCTCTTAGTGCTCTCTTTTCTTGCTCTGACCTAGCTTCTCTTTGTTCAGAGTCCTGTAATCTATTTTTTAGGGAAAGGATTTCCCTACTCATCTGGCTCACATTTTCTTCTGTGGCTGCGGAAAAAGTGGTGTCGGCTGATGCTATCATCACTTGGTTGGTCCTAGTGTCTAGGACTATATCCTTTTCTGTCATGGGTGTGAATGGGGTGGCAGGGTTCCGTGCTAGGCATCTCCTCTTTTCCTTCCGGATCTTGAAGATGAACTGATCATAAGTGAGTCTCGTTAGGTTGAACACCTCCTCCTCCTGTCCTTCAAAGGAGCCTGGCTCTGAGAGTGCAAAACGTGTGTTAATTGTAGATACTTCGATGGGCGGTAGCTTGGTCTATACTCCTGTTACTGAGGAAAGTGTCTCGGTGTCTTTTGATCTTTGATCCTCTTCCTCTTTTCTCTTTTGTTCTTCTTCCTTCCTTCTTAGTTCATATTCTGCTCTTGATTCCTCTTCTTCCTTCCTTTTCTGCTCAACTTCTACTTTTGTTTCTTGCTCTTCCTTCCTTCTGCGTTCGGCCTCCACCTGATTCAATTCTTTCTTGAGCTACTGCTCAGCTTCTACTTTCGCTTCCTTCTCTTCCTTCCTTTTCTTGGCATCCTCCGCCCGTTTCTTTTTCTATTCTGTCTTTAGGTTTTTCTTACGCTTATATTCAGCTTCTTTCGCTTTATTTTCAACTTCTAGCTGAGCTTCTGCTTCCTTCTCTTTCTATTGGGTGGCAGAGTTGTGGCCTGTGTTGGTTCAGGGCTTCTTGGCCTGAGAAGAATAAGCGCCTCCCAACTCGTGGATTCTTTCCTCCATATTATGATCATCTTGATCCTCCTGATCGGACCATGCTCTCGGGGCAAGTTCCCTATCCATGTTATACAAGTTTCTTTGCATCCTCAGATGGGTGTTCAATATGCTGGTAGCTCCATTTGAACTTGGCCCGTTTATAGTGGTCGGGGACTATCCTCTCAGGATCATATGTCCAGTGATCCAACAGCCCTAGGTAGAAGCCTTTGATTTGTTCAGCTTCTGCCTCTACCTCCCTAAAATCCTTGATTGTGTAAGCACCGATGGTGAGTGGCAATGTAGGCCACGAATTTTTCTTACCTTTAGTAAGGACCTTTGAGAAGCTGGAAGTCATCTGATAACATACTTCCTGAAGAAGCATCTTGCCTGTGATGAATTGGCGCAGAGCATGGGGAGTCTTGAATGAACCGAAGACTCGAATAAAGGTGTATTCTGCAAATGGAAACCAATGTGCTAATTTGACTAATGTTTCCATGGCTCGCCAGGACATGCACGGGGTATCATCACCGAACAATTTTCGGTAGAGTGCAGGGATGAAAATTTGTGATATTGACTCTATATACTGCTTGTATTTAGAGTCCCAGAATACCTGCAATTCTTTGTGAATTGGGCATGCCCGCTCCTGATCCCAGCTGTGGGCCCATCCCTAGAAGTAGCACCTGGAACAAACTACATCCAACAGGTAAGAGGCCATGTAGAATTCGGACGACTATCCCTCCTCTAGTGCCAGTGCTACAAATATGTTTGTTTTGAGAGCTGCCATTAGTAAGCCAGCCCAATTGAAACGGGTGCCATATACAGTGAAAAATTTCATCAAGGATACCCAAGTACCACTAAATGTGGTGGCATCGGGATGACCATATATCCTACAGAGCATAGCTGCCACCAGCTTGTATACCTTTCTAAAGCCTGCTAATGGGTACTCCTGATCTTTCTTGATCTTGAAATTCTCTAGTTCTTCCCACCATCCTCTCAGGGTGTCTGCTACGGGGACCGCATGGGTGGTGGCCCATTCCTCTGTGAATATCTATTCCTATTCTGGAAGTGCATAATAATACTCTACATCTGAGCCTTTTAGATTCACAAAAGCCTTTCCCTCGTAGTTACCCACTTCTTGGGGTTGATGTTCTGTATGATCCATTCAATCACTTTCGCACATGGGAATATAGCTGGGTGGGCACCTGCGTAGTGAAGTTTTGACCTCTTAACTTGTACATATACTTGCCGGTCGGGGAGCTCCTCTAGAAATTCTGGTTGGGAAAATTCTTGATATACTTGATACCAACTCATACTTTCTCCTCCGCTAAATGTACATGCGGTGTCCCCATAGATCAAGGGAGGAGACATTGGTATTTCACCTTCTGTTATTTCTATCTCTGGGCTCTTATTTTTATTGCGAACTGTTGGAGGTCCCATGTCGCTTGAGGCTGAAGATATGGAGACGCACTCTAACTCTACTTCAAGGTTCCTAGCATGTTCATAAAATAGTCCTAGTATAAGACAAATGCCATAATAATAAATTCCTAGGTACTTCTTTTAACTCTAACCAACTGAAAACCAGGAAAGGGTGGATCTGCGACTTAGCGACCTATTTCTTGGGTCACCGGGTCGCAGAGGTTTAAAATTTTAGAAGGGAGAAACCCTGCGATAAGGTTGCGAGGTCACTGGGTCGCAAAGGTTTAAAAATTCATGAGGGTGCGACATTCTGACTTAGCGACTTGCGACCGGGTCGCTGAGTCGCACAGGTTTAACAATTCATGAGGGTGCAACCTTGCAACTTAGCGCCTTGCGACTCGGTCGCTGGGTCGCTGAGTCGCAAGGTTGCAAACATCTAGTTTTGAGTAGGATGAGACTTGGCGACTTAGCGACCGGGGTCGCGGGGTCGCGGGGTCGCCAGGTCGCGCTAGGGCTAGCCGGGAGATTTCAATGGCAACGTGGTCCTTTTCTTCATTTTTTAACTCAGAACAATACAACGAATGAGTGAGGAAAAGCCATAAAAGTGGATGAAGTGGTTATTGGGGGAAGAGACAAACACAAGGGAGGCTGGTTGGCTCCATTTATAAATCTGTGTTAGGAAAGGTTGTGGTTTGGATAATTGGACAAGGCTCAGGTTCAAAAGCATCTGAAATGGGAGATGGTAGATGGCTTAAAAAGTTCTAAGTTCAGTGGAAAAAGGGCAATAAAAATCGAAAACAGAAACATCAGGAGGATTAGGCAACTTACCCGAGAAAATCATGCTCCAGTTGGCATGTCAGAAGTGTTTTTTTCGCTCCACTGTGTTTTTGAAATGCGACCTAGCGACCCTTCTATTTATAAAAGGCTCGGGCGTGCGGGAAATTAATGAGGTTTCTGGGTCGCAAATATCCTGTGCTTAAGAGATGCATGACCTCGCGACCTTGTGACCTGGAGGGTCGCGGGGTCGCAAGGTCGCTAGGTCATAATTTTGAAGTTTTTTTGCGATTTGCGACTTGGCGACCTGATAGGTCGCAGGGTCGCTAGGTCAAAAATTGGGAAAAATACCTAGACTGTGACTCAGCGACTTAAGGATTTTCCTAAAATAGACTTGAACTTCAGATTTTGACTTAGCTTTTTGATGCTCAGAGGGGCTCAAAAAATTTTAGATGGTGAATTTTTGGAGGGTGTTGTAGTGGCTACAACATAATCTTATCTTGTAATCACTTGTAATAGTTAACTAAGTCCGATAGACTCAGTTAGCTCATAAAATTCGAGTTGAGGGTAGTTTGTGAGGCATGTAGAGTGATTCTATTTGTTTTAGAGTCCAAGTTACAGTTAGTGTATTATTTTAATGCATGAGAAATCAGTTAACTCAATTAAGTGAGTTAGAGTCAGTCTAACTAGTTGTAACTGATTATTGTACTAGTGAGAGGTCAAGTGAATTAAATCAGATTTAATTCACATGCAATAATCTGTCAAGTGACTACTGATTTACTATTAATAGCTACATGCATGTCAGCTCTAATGAAGACCCACTTGAGACAAAGGTTAAAGGGATGTTATCTATTAGTTGTATAATTAGTAAATTGCAAGCGCACAATTTGAAAACCATAGAATTTCCCATGATGTATTGTGAAGTTTTGGAAGGTTGAGTTTAATAATTAATAGGGATCAATTGTTATTATAATTACGCAAGCAAGGTAGGCTAAGAAGAGGAAGGAAATTGACTAAGTGTTCGTCGATTTTTTCTAGATCAGTGTGAGACAGTTGGTAGAGTGTGACAAAATCTTGTGAGAAGAGTGAATTTTATTGTTTCATGATTCCTTGGTTGATTATAAAATAAAGATAGAGGGGCTTTCAACAGCAAGCTTTCCCCAGGAAAAATATCTATGTTGTGCGATTGATTTGCTTCTTTCTCTTACTTGGTGTGATTGTGGGATCATGTTTATTTTCTGCAAATATTGAAAAGGATTCAATATCTTGTTTTAGTATATTACATGATCGGATTGAATACATTGGTATACATATTGTTTTTCTAATTTCTACACGGTATTAGAGCGCCATAAATCACTATAGTGGAGAAGAAATTGAGTTTGTGCTGAACAACATTCGAATTTGCAAAAATTTTCTTTGGTGCGACGTGTAGATCAAGATGGATTTCAATGGATTAAGATTGGAATATGCACTCGAGGGAAGTTATAATTATATTTCATGGAAAGATAAAATGGAGGCAGTTCTGGAGGATAATAGGTTGAAATAATTTATCATCATTGATATTCCAAGGCCTGTAGCAGCAGACATCGCTCTTCTTGATGTTTGGCAAAATAAGGTTGTAAAGGTGAGGATGATCTTATTAGAGGGTGTTCGAGATCACATTGTATCGAGTCTCCATGGCAAGGCGACTCCATATGCAATGTGGAAGGCATTGACAAATCTGTTTCAGAACATCAGTGACCACATAAAATTGGCACTGAAGGACAAGCTCAGGAAAATCAAAATGGAGAAATGCAACACTATTCTAAAATACTTGATCAAGTTAATCCAATGTCAAGATTAGCTTGGAAGTGTCTGGATTACTGTAGCATATGATGACTTGGTGAGCCTAGCACTTATAAGCCTTCACAAGGTCTCGCATAGTTATTAGGACTCTGTCAATGGGAGGGAGAAGCTACTAGATTGGGAGTGAATTTGGTCGGATTTGGTACAATAAGAATTCAGGAAAAATACCAAGGATGGATCCTCATCCAAGAAAAATGATGAGGAAAATTGTGCCTTGGTTGGTAAGGTAAATAAGGGGAATGGAAAGAAATAATATTCCAAATCTGAGACCAAAAAAGAAGGCAAGAAGCGTCACATGTCTAGAGTGAAATTTTTTCACTCTCACAAGCATGGACATTATGCCACTAATTGTCCACAAAGAAGAATAACACCAAGAGGTCTTCAGGATCTACAACGAGTGATGATTTGGCTTCATAGTTCGAGTTGGACTTCTCACCCATCGCATGCATGGTGTCTAGTGCGATGGGATCAGTGTGGTACTTGGATAGTGGTGCATCTTTCCACATGATGAGAGACAAAGAACTCTTTAGTATCTTGGAGGAGAAGGATCTTTAGATGCACATAGAGATGGGTGATGATGGGAGGTATAACGCTACTGAGATTGGTACAATTACTTTCAAGGGTCACTCAGGTAAGCCTTTCTTATTAAAATATGTCATTCATGTACCAAGATTTAAAAATAATTTAGTTTCAGTTGCTACGTTGGAGGATAGAGGATATGATGTGGTTTTTAATTAAGGGAAATAATTCTTTCATCACAAAGCCATAAGATAGGTTAAGAATATTTGGGTACATGTGAAGAACCTATACAAACTTGATGTAGATGGCTACACAACATTGATGAGTAAAGCAGACAAAGTGGTGAGTCGGGATGAGGGTGAGTTATGGCACATGAGATTGGGCCATATACACCACAGTGCTTTGAAGTATTATGTGATTTTTGTTGATGATTTTTCTAGAAAGTGTTGGATCTACTTCATGCAGAAGAAATATCAGACATTATCAAAATTTTGTGAGTTCAAAGCACTGGTTGAGAAAGATACATGGAAATAGTTGAAGGCTCTAAGGAGTGACAATGGTGGTGAGTACATCTCCAATGAATTCAAGAACTTCTATGGAAAAGAAGGAATTCAGAGAGAGTTTATTGCGCCTCATAACCCACAACAAAATGGGGTTGCAGAAAGAAAGAACAGAACAATTGTGGGTGCGACACGAGTTATGTTACATGATCAGGGCCTACCATTGCATCTATGGGAAGAGGCATGCAACACAATGGTATTTGTGCAGAACCGTAGTCCTCATCAGATACTTGGCATGAGTACACCAAAGGAGGCTTTTTCTGGTAAGAAACTTGATGTTTCATATTTTAAAATTTTTGGCTCATCTGTCTATTTCAATGTGATCAAATATTCTAGAAATAATCTAGAACCAACAGTAGAGATTGGGATATTTGTGGGGTACACTGATACTACCTACAACTATCAGGTATATTTGTTGAACAACACGATGATAGTGGTCAGACGAGATGTAAAATTTGATGAGGAGAAAGCCCTGCGATTGTCCCTTGAGAGGGAGCTTGATTTACATGCAGATGAGTAACTCTTGGTTCCAAAGGATGAACCTAAAGATGTGGAGCAACCACATGAGGAGGATCATGAAGTGGAAGAAACCACTCATGCAGATCCATCCAATAGATATGATAAGAGGCGCACCATAAAGGCTGACAAATTGAGACTTGATGCAACATAACATGTAGGAGCACCTACATCACAGCACAGACAGAGACAATCACTAGACATATATACTGAATACATGGCTCTTATGAGCAAGTGTATTGTGACAAAACCATCCTCTTTTGAGGAAGCATTGCAGCAACCAACTTGGTTTGATGCCATGGTTGAGGAGTATGACTCCATCATTAGGAAAAATGCATGGGAAGTTGTCCCAATACTAGTCGAGAAGTCAATGGTTGGATCTAGATGGATCTGTAAGATGAAGAAGGTAGCAGATGGGGGTGTGGAGAAGTATAAGGCTAGATTTTTAGCCCGGTGATTCTCGCAGGTTGAGGGGATTGACTATGAGGAGGCTTTTGCACCAGTTGCACGTACTCATCGATTAGATCTATCCTTTCACTCTCAGCGCAAACGAGTTGGAAGATACATCAAATGGATGCAAAGGATTCATTTCTCAATGGAGTTATTGAAGAAGAAGTGTACATTGAGCAGCCAGAAGGTTTTGAGACCTTTGATAGGGAGTCGCATGTGTGCAGACTGAAGAAAGCACTATATGGGCTAAAGCAAACACCTCGTGCTTGGTACACCAGGATTGACAGCTATTTCACCTGGTTGGGCTTCAAAAAGAGTGAAGCAGATGCAAACCTGTACCAGATTATAGTTGATGGTAATACTTTTATTATCATACTTTATGTTTATGATCTTATTCTGACAAGCGATGAGTATCTCATAAATTATTGCAAAGAATATCTTGCAAGAGATTTTGAGATGAAGGACATGGGACTCCTTCACTATTTCCTTGGTTTGGAGATATGGCAGCGAGATGGGGAGCTATTTGTTTCTCAAGGCAGGTATGCCAAAGAGATTCCGAGGAAGTTCCACATGGAGAGCTCTAAAGCCATGAAGACTTCTCTTGCAAGAAACTAGAGGAAGGAGGATGCTACTTCAGGTGAGGTAGTGGATGCTACTGTTTACAGGTAGCTTATGGGTTCACTCATGTACTTGGTGAATACACGACCAGACATATGCTACGCAATTAACCAGCTTAGTCAAGCTATGGTTAAGCTGACCAAGCTCTTTTGGAAGGTGGGGAAGCATGTCTTGAGATATCTCAGGGGCACTAAAAAGTATGGATTATGGTATGTTGGGGCCCTTGTTTTGAATACTTGTTTTGAATATTTTGAATTTTTAATAAAGAACGACATTTTGGAGGTTGTGGAACAACACATGGCAGCCGCAATCAAGTCGCAACTATAGTAAGTAGCGGAGCTACCAAAGTTGCGAGGGAATAGGTACATAGCTGAAGAAAGCAGATGCATGAGTACAGACGAAGAGAATATACAATAGAAGACAGAGATCAGAACACACAGACAATAGGAGAGAAGCTGGAAGCAGCTGAAGAAGAACACAAGAGGAACTAACAGTTGTGATAGCAGGTGAATAAATAGCCGTCACCCAGGCAAAAGAGGAGAGGAATTCAGAGTGACTGAAGGAGAACGAGTGGATGCTGCAGCAGGAACATAGACCAAGCATGATATCTCTATAGTTCCTAGGTTTCTCCTATCTACCTTTCTGTTATATAAGGTGTTTGTATCAAACTTGTAAGCTCTTCTTGTGAAAGCTATGTAACTATGGGTTTGGCCGAAGATATCAATACACTTGCAGGTTGATGTCTTATTATGTGATTCACATGCATGCATGATGGTTGTGATGATTTAAAATTTTATTTTCTTAATACGTATACACTCTCTGAATGTTCTTGTGTATATAATGTTGTTTATGTAATCAATTCAATGTTAATCATGAGTTGCAGATCCTTTCACTGCTATCAATCTAGTCCCCTTCTGCATGTGGTTGTGGCACGCCTCGAGTGAGACTCTCTGCTCTCCAGAGTAGGGTGACAATGCCGGCGTGGTTCTAGACTATAGCGGATTCCCTTGTTGGCCCCAACTCCTGAACCTGGGTCTTGCCTGTGAGACCTATTTCTTCGCCAACAAATGGTTCCGTTGCCGGGACCTGCATGTTATGAGGGGAACTAGATCATGGTATCGAGGATCTTCGAAGGCAAAATAGGGAGATGGTGGGATAACCACCTGGACCTGTTTGTTGCTCAGCAAGCGGAGTTGACGAACCAAAAGGAAAGGGTGCTTAAGGATCTCGTCCTTTTCTCATATTCCGCCAGTGATACCTACGAGATCCTCTGGGGAAAATTTCCTAGTGACCTCTATAATTGGTTGCGGAGGTTACAGATGAAGGTGCCTAGGGATAGCTCGCGGAAGATAAACCACAAGTGGGTGCACGGGGATCTGGTGGCTCTGCATCGGTTGAACACTGAGTTGACCCGCGCGGTGGTTTTTTGGGTAGAGACCACTTTGGACGGATATATTGTGGAGTTTTCTGCAGAGTGCTACCAATCCTTCTCGAAGGCTGAAGCTATCTTCCACTCTGCGCTAAGAGGGAAGCTGCTTAAGGAGATTCCGCTGTGGAATAAGGCCCTGATGGTGGACGAAGGGCTGATGGAATTCCAAAAGGCGAGCATGGAAGCGTAAACCTCCAGTGATAGGGGAAGGGCTGAAGGGACCGATGCTATGTGAAGTGTGAAGCAGGGAGTGGGGAATGGATGTTGAGGCCGCAAGGAAGTTGAGGGAGCGACGTGCACATCGGCGACCGTAGATCGCTGATAGGTGGTGAGAAAGGGTGATGCGGGATTTAAAACGATGGGAGACCAATAGGAAGAATCAAGAGGAGGCGCCTCAGAGGATAGGAATTATGGAAACTCAGGCGGATACCCTGGAAAGGGAAGGGACTGTTGTGGGAGTGTGGCGGGTGCATGGGAGCCCGACTAAGAGATAAGGGGAGACGACAACTGACGAAGACGATGCAGGTGTGCAGCCTAAAGAAAGTTCCGACGGTGAATGGTACGTCATGATGCAGCGGTTGTTTCAAGAGTGGACAGAATTCATCTCTCCAAGCAGCCCTACTTCCAAAACTTTGCACAGCAAGGATCCCTACCTTACCCTGGTACTCTATCAACCTTTAAGTAATATTTTCGTTAAGTTACAAGCATTGAGTCAATTGCACAGCAGTTCATTGTCGATAGCGACATATGTTAATAGCAGCGTCACTAGTAGTATTTCCTTTCCCAGTGGTACAGTCATGCAACCAGGACCCGGAGGGTTTATCCTGGTTACCCCTTCGCAAGTAAATATGGCTGGGTCATTCACCCGGTATCCAGAATTCTCTGGCCGAGGCAACGATGATGTAGAGAAACACTGGTATCTCTGTGAAGCCATATGGAGGGCTCGGCAGATGCCAGACGCAGGGAAGCTAATAGAGTTCCAAACCACGCTCAGAGAGAGGGCTCCGCGATGGTTTATCAAGTGGTCTGAGGCCCATCCTAACCCAGTAATTGCGGATGTAAAGTGGGATTTTGTCCGAGAATTTAAACTTCCCTAAACGGACCAACAGGGCTTGTCCGAGCTCTGGGAGATTAAGCAGAAAGAAGGAGAGACTGCATGGGAGTTGATGCATTGATTCAAGGACGCGATCGGGAAACTCAGCTACCTGATCGACCCAAACCATCAGTGGGACTGGTTCATCAAGGCTCTGCTTCCCTAGACGCGAACCCCCCTCACCCAGCAGAAGATTGAAAACTTGCAGGACGCTTTGGAACAGGCCATGAAGATAGAGCTCATGGCGGGCTACCCTCAGGAATATCGGGGAGGGTCGGCCCCGCAGGATCCTTCCTTGGTGGAATTGAAATATCATATTGCTAGCTTGACTGAAAAGCTCAAGGAGATGCAACCTATAAGACCAGCCAGGTCGAACGTTTGGTGCACTCACTGCCTGGTTGAAGGCCATGTCGCAACCGAGTGTCCTCGGCTGCGTGGTACGGGGGTGGGACCCTATGTCATGGCAATCCAGGGGGGTCCACCTGCGGGGGGTGGCGCGGAGATGAATCCACAAGGGGTATACCAGCCGCAACAAACTTATGCGGGGTTCCCATCTCAACCAAACCCAACCGCCACGGAGTATTGCAAGATTTTCCGGATGATGGGGCATCCACCTCAGATGTGCCCTATACTACAGAAGTACTCCAATGTCCCAAACAATGTATACTGTGAGTTTTGTGCTTCCACGACTCACAACACTGAGAAATGCAGGGCTCTCGATGCACTTGCAGACCGGTTGGACCGACCCTCCTATAGGGTGAACGAGGCTTCCAGGGGAAGAGGAGGCGGGATGTGCGGAGGTCGCACCGGGGGACGAGGTCAGGTGAAATGCTACAACTGTGACTAGGAGGGTCACGTGGCTTAGGAATGTCCCCTTCCCCGACGTCCTTGGTGTTCCCAGTGCCGCGTGAACACCCATGAAATATAGGACTGTCCAGAACTCATCAAGAAGTGGGAGGAGTGGGCATGGCAGAAGGGCACGAATTTGTTAAACTTCGAGCTACGAGGAACCGCGACTCTGGCCATGCAGAATGTAGCGATTGTCACGTGTGGCGGCAAGAAGATGGGAGAGGATGCTTAGGGAAAGGAGCCGGTGCGGTCCATCCGGCCCACCTCCTCGAAACAACTGATCTGACCGGACGCGCAGAAGATGTACTTCCAGGAGGCAGTGGAGGCTTTTTCTTAGTTGGGGGGAGCCAGCGGCCTCGAGGTACCCCCAACAACTAGTTCTAGAGAATAGAGCACCACGAGGACCTTGATTGAGGAATGACTTCAGTTGTTCCTAAATATTTTTGATAATGCTTCGATGAGAGACCAGCTCAAGCATACCCTGGAGGACGTATTGCAGGGGAATACCAAGCTAAGAGAACCCGTGGACACAGCACCCCAGTACGTGCAGCGGGTCAAATGAAACAAGCGATGCACAAGAAAAGAGTTTTGGCTTAACACGCAGGTTGTGGGATTCCAAATCAGCGATACCATGCTTGATTTAGGGTTTGACGTCAACATCCTGCCGCAGAAGACGTGGGAGGCTCTTGGACGGCCACGGCTGACCTACTCACCAATCCAACTCCGAATGGCGAACCAATACTGCATTGTGCCGATCGGCCAACTCGAAGGCGTCAAGGTCGACATCGCGGGGGTGAAGACTTACATGGATTTTGAGGTTATTGATATTATGGGAGACAAGGATCCTTACCCCACTCTGCTAGGCATCGATTGGGCTTTTGAGAATTACACCATCATCAACCTCAAAAAGGAGCTGATGACCTTCGAAGATGGAGAGGTTCGGGTCACTCAGCCCCTCGACCCGTATCAAGGCCCGCGATATACCGAAACTGTGGACAACTAGGAGGATGCTCAGATGATGGACCACCTTTATCAGATGACTTAAGCTCTAAAACTGAAAAACTCATTTCTCCAACCTTGGCTTCTACATCAATGAATTTTAAAGAAAATTCTTTAGTCACCTAAACACTGTAACCCTGTATCTTTTCACAAAACTTGATGAAGCCCATATGCTCAAATGAAACCCTGATAGTTGGATCTGAATTCACCAAGGTAAGGCCTTGAGGCTCAAATCTAACTATGTCACCCCCTCTGTACCTTTTCTTTATGTCTCTTATTGTCATGGATCACAATGAAAAACTTCAAGGGTTTAAAAATGCAATGGCAATTCTCACCTCCTTAGCACAAGAAGAATGCAAAAACAATGGAATTAGGGTTTGAGTGATGGTTTTGAGCAAGATTTTGAATGGTAAACCTCTGTGTTAAAAAACTCAGATTGCAAGAAATTTCTTCACAAGAAAAAACACAACAAGTATTTGTTTATGTGTGCAACAAATTACCAGAACACTAGCACATTGAGGAAAGCACAACAAAGTGAAGATACTGAGGGTTGAAAGAACATCTGGGTGCTCTCCTTAATTGTTAAATATGTATTAAACATCATGCAACATGAATAATTCTAGAAAACGAAGTTTGAAACTTGAATGCGGTCATGGTGGTGGAAAAACCCTCGATTTGTAGAAGCGCAACGAATCCCATACAACCAAAATGCAATAACTCTCTTTTGATATTGTTGGAACAGGGTCTCCTACGAGCTACAAAACTGGTCTGATGTATATTTTTTATTATATTTAGTCTAACGCAGGGGTTTTGGGGTGGGTCAAAGCCCTGAAAGAATTGTAATGGGAAAAAGGGTAAACCTGGGGTCCAAAACCATTGTTTGCGGACCATAGGAAAGTTTGATCTAGATTGTTATAAATAGAGGAACATTTTGAATTGTAAGGTAGGGCAATGAAGAGCTATTGATGTGAATTTTGGTTTAGGAAATCTGTTTTGGTTTTTGGGGAAGGACTCCTACTGGTTGTGTGCGCGGAGATCCAGAGTCCTGCTGTGTGCAGACCCTACTACTGTGTGCGCGGGATGGGAAGGGTATTGTAAGAGGGAATTGATGAATTGATGAATAAGAAAGGCTGTTTGAGAACTAAATCTATGCGTACTGTTTATGTGAATCATTGGTAATTGTTGTATTTCTGTGTAAGTGTTTTACTACAACTAGATTTGTTTTGTTCTATTTTATGCAATATTGAGCTACTGTCTTGGAAGTATATGATTATTGAGCACCTTAGTATAATTAACCTTGTGCTCGTGGATGCGAAAAGAGGCCTATAAGTCCTTCTTGGGAAGATCTGGACATCTCGAGGCAGGACACAGCTCTGCTTGCCTTACCTATCCTTTCTCAGGGTGCGGAAACCTGGTTCCAACACCCACCCATACTACTTCGGGTGAGACTTTGACCTGTGCAAGTAGGTGACTGCCAAAAGGGCCAGTAGTATAGGGGTTTGTTGGCAAACCTTGAACTCAGAACCTAGGTAAGGACCCCTCGAGCCAACAATGGTTCCGTTTCCGGGACCTAGAGAATTTTCAGAAAGGGATCGGGTAATGACAAGAGAGTACTGGAAGCCTAAAAGGAAGGAAATTGAGGAGTGGTTCGAAAAGAAGATTTAGGAATTTGCAGTAAAATAAAATCGCAGCATGAAGTTAACGAAAGAAAAGTGGAAAAATAGGTACATTCTTATAGAAAGCTACGAAATATTCTTTGTGACATTTGCAATCGAGCTTTAGGAGTGGCTGGCTAGGCTTATAGAATTCCAAAAGTGTTGGAAGGACGAACGAGTCACTCAGTGGACCCCAGATTTGATCTAGAAGCTATAAAGGACTGACAATACTATCACGTGCACGGTAGATCACTTGGTGGACAGTGTGCTAGGAGGATTTGTGATAGAATTTGACATGGATCAGTTTGTCTCCTACTCTAAGGCTGAGCAAAGATTCTTTAAAGGGTTTCGAGGCAAGTCTCTGAAGACATTACCTTTGCTGATTAAGATATTTCTATGCGAGAAGAGTATTCTATGTAGTCATACTGACTAAATGACCTCGGATCTAGATGGGAGCACGATGCGCAGTGGTAAATACTATCGGACCAACCTTGATGGGGAAAGATCTGCCTCTAACCCTCTGCGAGAGACAACTGTGCAAAGCCCCCCAGCTAAACCACCATCTAGGCCACATAAAGGTAAGAACTCACCCATACCTCCACCTCCGCTGGATAGTAATATGGCTACGCACCTGAAACTACCTACCTTCAAGGGGGTAGGAGACAAGGATATGGACCGATTTTGGTTTGTTGCAGATTCCGTATGGACTGCAAAAAATGTGACAAACGATACGGTGAAGAGAGCGCAACTATCCCTGGTGTTCAAAGATAGAGAATTAGACTGGTATATGCAATAGGTCTCTCAAAACGGGATTGTGTCTATTCAAGATATTAAGGACGCTCTGAAGCAACAATTCCAAAAGCCAAAATATTACTCTCAGTTGGTAGCAGAAGTGAAGGGCTTAAAGCAAGGTGTGTCTGAGTCTGTATGGGAGGCTGATCAGCGATTGAAGAAAGCAATCAGGGAAGGAGGATTTGAGTATGATGATAGACAACATATGAAATGGTTCATCGCTATGTTTTTGCCCCACCTGCGTACGCCAATGAGTCACCAAACCTTTGAGTCACAAGAAAAAGCTGTGGAAGTCGCTATAAAACTAGAAGTTTTGCCCAGAGAAGATACTTTGTTAGGATTACAAAAAATTCAGGAGCAACTCGGAGCTATGCACATGGAAATTCAGAGCCTACAAAAGGAACGAGGAAAAGGGGCTAGCATAGATCTATGGTGCATACGATGTTGGGTATCTGGCCATACGAAGGATCAGTGCCCGCTATTGGCAGATTACATGCAGGTAGGAGGACCTAGTCCGATCCGCCCAGAAGCGAGTGGGGGACCCATCTTATCATGACCAGGTTTGAGCAGACCTGCACTATGGTGTGATGACTATCGTGCAGCAAGGCTGCATGATATGGACCATTTCCCTCTGCTAGGTGCATATGTACCAGAACTGAAGCAGTAGTGGTGCAGGGTCTATCGGTTAGTAAGACATGATGAGTAGAACTATCACACTTACAACTTAATGATAGATCGGGGAAGCTTGTATAGGGTACAAGCAGACCCTGCATCACCAAGATCTCTCGTGGGCTCTGGTGGCTCTCTAGTAAGGGGCAGAGGAGGTCGGGGAGGAAGCGCAAGTTGAGGGCATGGATAGATAATCTATTATAACTGTGGGGAAGTAGGGCACTTTGCAAGGGACTGCCCAAATCCCACTAGGAAATCCTTCAAATATTGCAGACAGCTAGACCATGCGGTCAAATATTTCCCAATATTAATAGCAAAAATGCAGGAAAAGCAGCCCACCCCTACACAGAATGTAAAATGAGTTAAAGACGAGCTAAGGAACATAGACCCAAATGTGAATTTCATAACACGCAATGGGATGGTTACCCAAGGATCGAAGGAGGAGGCTTCCAGGGATCCTTTGACCTATCCAGGAGGATTGAACATAAAGAGGGGAAAAGAGACCATGGCCATAGCTGACTAGGACCTTGCTCAGAGGGTAGCAGCTACTACGCAGGTACCGACACACCCTAAGACATATGAGGGGGTTGAGACCTTTCTGTAGGCATGTCTGAAGCTGCAATGTAACCCAAAGGTTGTAGATAACCTTTAGGCATTAATAAATAGCTGCACAGCGCGGCCTGATCCGACCTATGGGACCAAGAATGTACACAAACTATACAGGTATAAAAAACGCACTGGTAGAGAAATGTGGCTGACTACGCATATTGGTGTGACTACGAGATGGATCAAGTTATTTTGGACCTCAGATTGGATGCGAACGTGTTACCTAATAAAACCTGGCAGCAAATTGGAGAACCTAAATTGGAATGGTCTACCATCCAGCTGAGCATGGAAAATCAACAAAACATCATCCCTCTGGGAAGGCTGCCAAAATTTATGGTAGATATTGCAGGATTAAAGGTCCAAGCTGACTTTGAGGTAGTAGAAATCATGGAAGATGCGGATCCTTACCCTGCACTCCTAGGACTGGACTGGGCTATAGATATGGGAGGTGTCATCAACCTCAAAAAGCGCAGCATGGTATTTGAAAATAATGGTACATGAGTAATAGTACCACTGGATCCTGCGGAAGGTGTGTAGTATACAGAGCTAGTGCACGATGAGGAGGAAATATATCACATTTACAAGTTGACTACGCAGGACGAGTACTAGATTAACCCCATGGTGGAAGGAGTGCTCTATTGGGAAAAATACAGTGAATGCTTTTCCGACTTTGATGGGGAACTGGAGAATTGGCAAGGCCGGTTGCATGAGGTTTCGACGCTATGATGTCTTCAGGTCATAAGGAACTTTCGCTGCATCTCCGCCGAGGTAAGATACCTACCCTACTTTGGGGACTCGGGTGACATTAAGGATTTTTAATGCGCATTCGAAGCAGAAGTTTCCAAGGGATGCAGGCTAGGGGCCCTTCAACTAACCTTGCACGAAGCACCTGCGCGTTGGTGGGATACACATGGGAAGGTATTCTGCAATTGGGAGGAATGTCAAGATAAGATGATCCTGTGATTTGGAGCCCCAGCTGGGAGACGGATCCAAAATTTCCTTAGGTTAGAAGACCCATGCAGATATTTGCTTGCATGGAAAACACAATGGGGTGACAAAAACCCAAACGAATAGGTTCACCTTTTTATTCATGACATAGGATTGCATCCAGTTGCATGGTATCTAGATGCGGAGTAGTATCAATACATGTGCCATTGGGATAATTTGAGGGATGAGTTTCTACGAACATTTAGGGTGAAAGATGGCACATGGGCTCTCGACGCTCTGCAGAATATGAACGTCTTAACTAAGGGAAGATCACACCTGTACATCACACCCAGATCAAGGGGAACATTGGTACCACACACGGTTGAATACCGGAACCTTGGCCCGACCGAAGGAAAGACTGATCCCCGAACTGTCCCAACCGCGGCACTGGACGGGATGCATACGGTGGCCAAGTTGCTCGAGTGGTACCTGAATGGAATTACAACACACTCGACGTCGGCTTTAATTCGGGATACACGAGTAGCATGGAGGGGTCATCCAAAGTCAATAAATCCGTGGGAAGGCCCTCCGGTGCAAATAATGACCGTCAGAACACTGAACTCTGATAAAAAGGGAATCTTACCATTACGAAAAATAGGAGGCTGGAAATCAATGCAGCATTTTATGGTGAGTTGTTACTAGTTGCTTGATGGTAATTTTCAAGTTCGATTTACTCTACTGTTGGATAGCCCCAGAAATTATAAGTAAAACAAGATAACTTCACTCAAGGCTCCATATTGTCTATGTAATTTTCCTCTGTTATTCTACTGCTTAATTTTCTGGACCCTTAGTGTTTGGGTCATATCCCATCAACCTACTTTCCTTGTCTGCGAGTTTCCAAATTCGGGAGCCTATCCTTTTGTTGCTATGGAAGCCCCTAAACTACTGAACGCTTTGGCACCTACTAGTTGCCTGCAGACATTATGTTGAGAGTGTCTGGCGATGCCAAGATTGATAAGATGATTGCCCTTTGGCTCCCTACAGGGAAAATTGACTTTGAACCTTGTGCAGAATGGCACCAAAGCTACACAGCTGAAGTTTCCAACCTTTACAACCCTGGGATGATCACAGGCCCCAGCCGAATGGCCTTAGAAGATGCCATGAAGGATGATACACAACTGTCACAGCTCGCTATAAGAACTGACCTAGTCGAGTCGCAGCTCGTCCTGCGCACGAAAGGGACGACTAACAAGGATACTCCGTCCCCCCGGGGGATGAAGCGATATAGGGATATGCTGTGAATTCTCCACAGTCTAGACTACCTGCCAGCGAAAGCCATATTTGTTCTCTACCTCGCACTATATTAGTCGGTGACCACCTCCCAATAGATACGGAACTACAAGTAGACTTGGCGTAGCTGCCCCGCGAGGCGTTACAGGATTTACACACTGCCATGCTGCAAGAAATCCATAATCGCGACCGAACCATGCAACAACAGCTCGATGTGGCCACACCACTCCTCACATGCCAGACCGAAGATATCTCTCATATGGTGCAGCTCGAAACAGGGGTTCACCAGCTTGACACAGAGATCCCTGATGACATCCCAGTGTCAGCTCTGTTCCAGGCTACCATAGAAGGCTTAGTTACAGCACTCAAGGCATCCCAAGCCGAAGTACAAACCCTCAAGACCCAAATGGCCCGCCAATTCACCACGTGTTAGGCCCAAGCAGAGCCTACCATACCCCCGAAGGTACAGGCACAAAGGGCTGTGTTGATAACAGAAGCAATGGATATTATTAAAGGACAACTTACTCTGGGTACTCAGTTGCTCGAGGTGGCCATGAAGCTCTGGACACCGGTCCAGTTCAACCCGATGCTTCAGCGTGTCAAGGAGGACTTGCGACAGAAGGAAGCTGCTTTCGATCAGATCGAAGCTACCTTGCCCTCCCTAGTCCCTATGCACCTTCTGGCACTCTTGAAAACTAGCAACGCCTTCACATACATGATTGCGTATCTCCAACGTGCTAAGCATGTCATCATAAAGTGCTTGAAGCCATGGGGCGATGCCGCCTTCCAGATATCTCAGGGTGATTATGATGCCATCGTGCGACTCAACCAGATATTGGAGTAGGTTACCACGGCTCCTGAAGTACCTACCTCCCTGAAGCTTGTTGATATCGCACAAAGTGCTCCTGCCCAAAGTCTGGAAGTGTTACCTCCACTAATCGTCACCTTCAATACCTTACGTGCGCAGATAGAGACCGTACCCCCACAGTGACTTGGGACGAGTCACAAGATTGTGTTGGGGGACTGTTGGAGCAGGGTTTCCTACGAGCTGTGAAACTGGTCCGATTTTGTATATTTTTTATTATATTTAGTCTAGCGCAGGGGTTTTTGGATCGGTCAAAGTCCCGAAAGCATTGTAATGGGAAAAAGGGTAAACCGGGGGTCCAAAAACCACGGTTTGCAGACCATAGGAAATTTTAAGCTAGATTTATATAAATAGAGGAACATTTTGAATTGTAAGGCAAGTCAATGAAGAGCTATTGATGCGAATTGTGGTTTAGGAAATCTATTTAGGTTTTTGGGGAAGGACTCCTGCTGGCTTTGTGTGTGGAGATCCAGAGTCCTACTGTGTGTGGACCCTACTGTTGTGTGCGTAGGCTGGAACGGGTATTGTAAGAGGGAAATGATGAATTGATTAATAAGAAATGCTATTTGAGAACTGAATCTATGTGTACTGTTTATGCAAATCATTGGTAATTGCTATATTTCTATGTAAGTGTTTTACTACAACTAGTTATGTTTTGTTCTGTTTTATGCAACATTGAGCTACTGTCTTGGAAGTATATGATTATTGAGCACCTTAGTATAATTAACCTTATGCTCGTGGATGCGAAAATAGACCTATAAGTCCTGCTTGGTAAGATCTGGACATCTCGAGGCAGGACGCAGCTATGCTTTCCTTACATATCCTTTCTCAGGGTGTGGAAACGTGGTTCCAGCACCCACCCATACTACTTCGGGTGAGACTTTGACCTGCACAAGTAGGTCACTGCCAAAAGGGCCAGTAGTATAGGGGTTTGTTGGAAAAACTTGAACTCCAAACCTGGATCAGGACCCCTCAAGCCAACAGATATCCAGGTAAAATGAGGAGAAAATATGGTCCGATCGATGGGTTTTTGAAAGCCAAAACCTATATTTATAATCCTCCATGTAGTCTAAAGCTTTCTTCAAGTGTAATGATGACTCTTCAAGCTAAAATTTTTAAGCCTTGCGTAAGGGATAAGCGCAGAAACAACTCATGATTACAAGGAAATGATGTACTACCTGATTTGACCATGCAACTGACTAAAAAGACACCATTAATTGTCCCAATGATGATAAACTAGTACCATTATTTACCTGTATCCATGATTGGATGACACATTAACCCTGGACTTACTAAACATAAAACTTTTAAGAAATTAATAGCTTGATTTCTTTCACCAATCAAAATTTTAGCATACCCTATCCTTTATTGACACTAAGACTTGAACTCTATGAGATAATAACAACACTTTACACATTGACCATAATAATAAAAAGACCAAACTTGAATTTTATTACTATAAATATTGGCTCCAACGGGGATGGCATCCTCCCCGTGAGGTGCCAAAAAACACCGTAGATTAGTAGCCTGGTCCATTGGGCTTTATTGAATCTATATTTGACTCATGATTAACAATGAATGACTATTAATTTGAATTTATAATTTATTACAAAAAGAAAATTCATCTTGAAAATTCGCCGCAACTCATTAAAATATTAGGGCCTTCTCATTGAGCTTGAAATTCTAGTGATAACATCCAAAACCTACAATACTAGAAATTTTAATGCTTATATACAATGAAGTGATAAAAACCAACTAATTTTAGGAAAAATAATGCTTGAGAAACCTGCCATTTATAGGTCCTCCAATACGGAATTCTCTTGTCAAATCCTGTAACAAACATGCATTATTTGGGATGTAAAGCTGCAATCATGAATGGTCCCTTCTAAAGTTGTTCAAATTTACTATGTTTTCCTTTGTCTTCATTCCGAGCATCCCACTTCAGAACCATGTCACCAACCCGAAAACATTGAGCCTTTGTTCTTTGATCAAGGGTATTTTTAATTTTATCCTGGATTTCTTGGGTATTGTTATACACTTCCTCTCTTATTTGCTACAATTTAATCATCTTATTTATTCTTCTTTGCAAGTCATTTGGATCTACATCTACTTTTGGAAACAAATTCATCACTGGAATTCCCAAGGAAGTAGGAAAAATAACATATTTTCCATATACCAATTGAAATGGTGACATACCAATTGACTTCTTAGTGTTCGCTCTATCATTCCACAATGCATAGATCAAATTTTTATGTCATGTTTTCTTATTTCTTGCAAAAAAATCTTTATAATGTTCACAAAAATCTTATTTTAAGACTCAACTAAACCATTACCTTATGGGTAATATGCAGTGGAATGACTGAATACAATATGATATTTATGAAATAATTCAATCATCTTTTTGGACTTGAAATAAACAACATTATCAATGATTATTATACGAGGACAACCAAATCTTGAGAGAATATTACCTTCTAGAAACTAAATGATGATCAAATCTATTTCTTGCCTCGTTGGTATTGCTTCTATTCACTTTGTGAATAAGTCCGTATTTTTTAGAATCCATTTATGTTGAGCTGAAGATGATGAATGAATTTACCCAATGAAAACTAGGCCCCACTCCCGAAATGGTGCTTCAACTGTAATTTGTTTCAGGGGTAGAGGCCAAAGCCTATTTTTACCTTAAAAAAATTGACATTTATGACAACTTGACACTTTTTTATAAACATTAAAAAAAAACAATTTTGGCCAATAAAATTCAGCCCTCAAAATTTTGTTAGTTGTAGCTTTCCAAAAATGACGACCTCCACAGTCTCCTTTGTGAAATTCTTCCATGAAATTTTTTGATTCATCCTCTAGTAAGAAATTTAAGAAGACACCTCCTAAGTCTTTCCAATACAAGAATTGATTTAATATACAAAGTTTCACAACATTTAGTTTCAGAAATATTGCCTTTCTTTTTGTCATTTCTGGAGGAGCCTGTAAGTGTTGTAAGCATAAACTATATTAGCATACCATGGAGAGGAAAGATTTTTTTTTAGATACATGTTGATAAGTTTTTGAATAATTGTCATTCAACAAACCAACCATGAGATTTATGTCTAATACATTCAGATTTGAATCAACCGTCAATTTTTCCAATCCTCGACCCTTTACCAACTTGGTAGGATTGATATCCACATCATACTCAATAATAGATGCTATCTATCTCCCTCTTTTACCTTTCGGACAAGGTTGGGTCAAAATATCTTTCACAACAACATTTGGAACATAAGGAATTAGATGTGAATGAAGTACATAGACTCTATAATATTTCAAGGATTTAACCAATGCATAAACCTTATTTTCCAAAATATTATACCTAAGAGAAGAATCTCTCAAAGCCCTGCTAAAGAAAGCTATTGTTTGTTCAATACCTTCCTGATTTTTCTACATTAAGACTGTTGCAATTGTATGTTCTAATGCAAAAGAGAATATGATAAAGTCTTTAGTATAATCTGGACTAGCTAAGATAGGAGCATTGGTCAAGGCTAGTTTTATCTCATCAAAATACTTCTTTGTTTCAAGTGTCCACCTGATTTCAATTTCATTTTTCAACATATTGGTCAATAACCTTATAATTTATGCTAGGTTTGGAATGAACCTTCTCCAAAAAATTACTCTTCCAAAAAATGACTGAACTTCTTTCTTATTCCTTGGAATATCAATTTTCTGGATTTCAACAACCCTGTTAGGATCAATTTTAATGCCATTATTTCATATTATATGCACCAATTATTTACCTTCATCCATTGCAAAATTTGACTTCTTTGGGTTTAAAGATATACCAAATTTTCTGCACTTGTCAAAAACCTATTTTACATGCTGCAAATGATCATAATCAAAATTTTAAAATATAGTTATATCATAAAGGTAAATGACAATGAACCTCTCCTTTTCATCAGCAAATGCAATATCCATGGTTTTTTGAAAGGTATCCCCTGCATTCATTAGCCCAATGGGAATTTTTGCATACATAATAGTTCCCTAAGATGTGGTAAAATCTGTTTTTTCCTAATCATCAGGATGCACCAAAATCTGATTGTAACTTGAGAAACCATCAATTATAGAAATCCTTTGAAATCCAACCACCTTTTGTAGTATATGGTCCATCTTGTGTAAGGGATAATTATATTTAAGAGATTCTTTGTTGAGATTTATGAAATCAACACAATGTCTTATTTCACAAGTCTATTTTCTTACAGGGACCAAATTAGCAAGCGATTTTGAAAATATTAAAGGAATAATGATTTTGACATGAAACAATTTTATCACTTATTTTTCAATAAGAGGAAGTAACAAGGGATTGATTTTTCTTAGTTTTTTCTTAAAAGGCTTATGAGCCTACGTAATTGGAATTTTATGTTGGATAATGCTCTTATATTACACTTTGAGGTCTTCATATCCCCAAGAAAAAATATCTGAATATTCCTTCATAAGATCAAGGTATTTCTATATATATTCATAGGTCAAATATCTGGAAAGCTCGACGATTTTAGGCTTCTATTTTTTCCCTATATTGCAGTCTTCTACTTTAGCTTTAGTGGGAATTACTTTGGGGTTCTTATCTACATTATTTTGATCAAATAAATTCTCAAGGGGGACCAAACCTTTTGGTATTACATTATTCTTGAATTGTATGACATTAAGATCCGATGTTTGTTTTTATAAGCCATATGAATTTGAAATAAAAAACTGCTATTCATCCTCATCAAAACAATTTCTGAAAAATTCTTCACACATTTGCCAAAAAATATTAAGTTGTTTGTCATCTTCAAACACTTGCCAATGTTTTACATTATCAGGGATATTTGGTCAATGTTTGACTTCTATTTCATACTTACTATTAGGATAGATAGGGATATTAAACACACTAGCTTAAGTGGCCAATCAATCAACTATCATATTATGTCCTCTAGGAATTAAAGATAAATTATATTATGAAAAAAGTTACAAAAATTCTAGGACCTGATTCTTATAGACCCTCATCGTTGGGTGTTTAGTATGATACGCGCCTTTGATTTGATTGATAACCAACTTCGAATATCCATGAATTGAAATTATCTTTGCCCCCAAATCTTTCAAAACCTGCAATCCCAAAATCAACGCTTCATACTCGGCCACATTGTTTGTTCAGTCTGTTGTAGATTTTTATATCTCACTTTGCAAGATTCTCCAGAATATGTAGAAGCCTCTTAGAGACAAACCTCGGGTTGAAGGAAAGGATCAATTCCTAGGTCATCCTAGAAGAGTGATTTTGAGGATTCATTACGGTTTTCTGTTGCACTCCATATGTCATATAATTGGAAATCAAATGATTCATAGTTTGGTTCAATAACCCTTCACCAAGTTAGATTCAATAAAAGACACACATATATATATATGGCTCATCTCAAGGAGGAATGCCCTAATTTTTGTGGTCGACACAAAGAAAAATGCAGCTTAATATCGTCATTGTAGTGGAAATGGAGAGAAGGAAAGAAAGGAAGGAATTCGATGCAGAGGGATGGATAAAACATAGAATCCTAAGTAGCAAGTTCCAACAGAAGTATGGAAGAGTGAGAAGGTGAAAATGCAGAAATAGTAGAGCACAATTTAAGGTTTCTAGCTTTATATCTCATGGGCACATTCTCTCACCAAATATAACATTAGTAAATCTGTGCTCACGCAAGTATTATAGACTATAAACTAAAAAAATTAAATATGTCATTTACACTTGTAATTTTTGATAGTTCAAAACATATTTAAAACCATAAATGAGAGTGAAATCAACAACTTCTTTACAAAATTTCAGAGGAGGATAAACATAAATGAAATGATATACAGATGGGAAAACATACTGCACATTACTCCTCTTGGATTCAACAAAACCGCTTCATTATTATTTGAACATAGAGGCCAAATCACAACTCCATCATAGATAACATTTGTATAATAAAAGCACCTCATGAATGAGAAAATTGAACCAAAGTGGAACCTCCTTCTCTGCAAACAGAGCTCAGAACTTGAAAAGGAAAAATTTAGGACTCTAGAATGCAAAATTTGGGAACCTTTACAATGCGTTCTTTCCCCTATTTATTGAGAGAAGGGGAGATTGAAACAATGTTACCAAATATCTTTAGAATGCTCCAGATGTCTGATCGACTATCAGTCTGAGCATGCGTGGATGATCACAAAAGATTTGATTATTTTATTTAAAATGTAGAAATTACAGAAGTGTGATAAAATAAAAAAACATGAAAATAACAATGATGGCCTCTTGCAAAATATCTCCATGCCAATTAATGTGATCACCTCTGATTAGGCACCATCTCTTCCACGGTGTCCTAGCCAATTTTCCTGTTGATTTCTTCTTTCAAAAACTTGAATTCCCTTATCCAGAGCGATCGATGATGTGATATAGTGGCGCTGGGAGGTGTTCTGTACAAGTGCATGATTGAGAAAAACAAACATATTCTAACCCATTCATCCATATTTTACCTCTATGTTTCCATACCAGAATGTAAAACATCGTAACATTACCGTGAAACCAAAAAATTATGTTGCCTTCAACCCCTCTTGTTTAAGGTCTTTTATCATTTATAAACCATGGGACCCTTACTTGTGACCAAGGGCTCAAGGTTGTGATAGCGGGACTTCCCCTTCCTCGTAACTTATATTGAAAAGAACCTTCCGAAACCACAAGTTCCAATATCCCTTTAGCCCCTTTTCCATCTGGCCCTTTTCCAATTTATCCCATGGGATTGGGTGTCATGACCTTAGGCTAAATTATAGGTTGCTAAAGCCTTTGGGCTCCTATCAGGGAGCTATCTCCCTTTGTAATTTATGCTTTTCCTTTGGTTCCATGGATGGTAATGACGAAGCACTGCCACATATCAGAGCCCCTATTCAATGCAAATTTTCCGAATTTGAATTTACGCAGGAGTTACAATATTCGCATCCCTGATATGGCCCATAGTGCTTAGGTGCTAGATCTTCTCTACGCCCTCAGTTCTTTGGAGTTCCCATGACCAAGCGCCATATAATATTGAAGCCCCTCTCATCATAATATTTTTTGAATGCTAATTAAAACAAAGTTACTATGGCCTGTGATCTCTGGTATCTCTTCTTAGCCCTTAGCCCTCGGTTCTCTTTGAGTCTTCGCTACCAGGTGCTACACATATAAGAGCCTTTTCATCAAAGGTTTTTCAAAATGAATCAAGAAAAAGTGTTGATTTCCACATCATCCGATATTCATACCTCTGATATGAGATCATGGTGGCGTCACCATATCCACGTGGTGCCTCCTAGAAAGTGGCATGTGTCACCCTAATTTGGCCCCCTTAGGCCCCTGAAAACACTAAAACTAATTGCCACATATCCCAAGCTACCACATCATGCTGATATCATTAACCATATATGATGTTAGGGGCCAATCTCCAGCTGCCATGTGTCTTTGGAGGAGGAGAGAGAAAGGGCCTTCGGGTATTTGAATTTTCAATATTTTCCTTTGTATTTCGGATTTCTGAGGAACCTCAGTGCTTTCAAAGGCTTTGCATTAGATAATAATTTCTGATCTTTGGTCCTCTAATAAACTATTCCCGAAATGCCTCTTCTCATCCTTCTAATATTAGATCCCGATATGATCAACCCTCGATATTTTGGTTCTTCCACCTCAACTTGGTTTTTGATGACACTTCTTCCCAATACAAGGTTGCTCTCTCCTCCGATATTGGCCCCTGATATATCGGTTTCTCTAAAATTCAGGTTCCGATTGTGTTCTCTCCCTGCAATTTCAGGTTTCTCTTTTCCGTCCTTTTTATACCTTCAACTCCCCTTTTTGGACAATATTTGAAATTATTGGACTCAGTTGCAAAAACAAGTAATATGTGACAACATAGTAAAAAGATATCTTGAAAAAACATAGTTTTGACTTGTCCATATTTGGGATAACTCTCATCACGCCAACTCCCGCCCCTTCTTTGCTCACTTCTCCATGAAAATCCATGTTCCAAAGGCCATAATATTCATCATTGTGATCTTACTTCTTTTCCCGCAATTCACTTTCTTTCTCCTCTAATAGGTTGAACCTATTTTGACTTTCTTCCTCCAGACACAAGTCATTATACAATATGGAAGAATCCATATCAGAATGAACTAAGTAAATAGGATGATTAGTAGGCCTTTTATTGTTACTTACCATGTATGACATTAAGGTTTCTATGTACGATCTTCTTGGCTATCCAAAAACAAGAATGGTGGCATATGACATATCCATCTATAAAGTGCCTTTCAATTTTGCAGCCCATGACCTTGATAAAATCATGCCAAACTTTGGAGGAATTAAAAAAAAAAAAAAAAAACTAAATTTATCAGTAGACATTTTTCTGGAATTTGAGTGAGAGAGACAACCAAATCCTTAATTAAACCCAAACACTTCACCTTACTTGAATCAAAGGAAAAAAAGGTCTTTACATGGCCTAGTTATGTACAAACCAAGTTTCTCCATGATGATGCACGTGAGCCTAAAATTGCATTATGTAAACTTAGATCATGTACATTCAAGATAACATAGAAATGTGGGACATCTCCATCTTGAAAATCTTCTTCAAATTTTGGGCAAAATAGAATTGCAGGATGATCATCATTGAAATTAACAGAATCTAAAGTACCCCCTATATTTAATTCTTTGACAATCAGATTTTCATACTTATCATTCTTGATCAATTCATTAAATGGAATGGATATTTTGATCTTGAATATTTCATTTTCTAAACTAAAAGAAGATTGAGTTTTATCTACATCTTTAATGGTTGTGTCTTTCTTTTCTGAAATATCTTTTGTTGGATTATCTTTCTTCTAACCGGTAACAGGTACATTAGCTTAGCCTTTCTTTGGAGGATTTACTAAATTTATTTTGTTTCTAAAGTTATATTTTATTTTCACTTCCATGATTGCATTTTGGTACCCTTTATTATAATCTTCTCATTCCACTAAGAAAGATATATTCCTGTGGCTGAATGAATAATTCTTGTTCTTCTTTTGTTAAATAGATTGTGTCTTCCTCTTCACCAAAATAATTTATCTTACCTTGATCTTTTGTTATTTCTTCATCACTGCAAAATTTTCTTGGAAAGGAGGACTTATTTGCTGTTGATCTCCCTGATTCCTTTACTCTCTTTGCTTTATTTGAACTTGAGGTATTGAGAAATTGGGATTTCTTACTTGAGGGGGATCTTGTTGTTCTCTAACAACAACTTTGTTATCCAAAGTTAACCTTTCTACCATATTTTCCATTATTTTCATCATAACATCCAACTTGTTATCTAATTATGATGAAGGCTCCTCCTTAACCCCTCCCCTTTTTTAAGCTTTCATTTCTGATTTTTTGTTCAACAAAATTTCTTCCACACCAACAACATTCTTTTTCATATTCTCCAATGTGGTTGGATTCCTTTCTTTGAGCTAATAAGCAAGCTCAAAATTGAAACCATTAGGGTAATGAAGGAAACGCAGGCCTGGGGGGTTATCTCAGCAGGTATTGAGTTTTACACCTTATTAAATCTAGCTAAAAAATCTTGAATTGATTCTCCTGGACCTCACTTTAGGTTTTCATACCCAACCAATATCTACAGAGGGTTATTATTTTCTTCCCATATAGCAATGATAATTTTCTTAAGTTTCTAAAAATTAGCAATGCTTCCAACTGGTAGGCTTCTAAACCATTTCTTCACTTCTCCTAAAAAAATGTGAGCAAAGAGTCTCAATTTAGCATCATCATGGTCTACCTCCTCTAGGTATATGAAGTCATTCAACTTATCAAGATGTTGTTGGGTTGTAATAACTCATGTACCATCAAATGGGGCAAGCATTGACCATAATTTTGTAGCATATCATGCAATGGGCCTTGTAAATTTAAAAGAGCATAACAAGAAACCATGACTGTGTGAGATGGACTTGTACTGATATTTGGGATCTGTAGTGAATATGAGTGAGTTAAGGAGACTGTTGTTTGAAAAATTGATGAGAATGGAGGAGTAAAAACAACAAAATCAACAGGGGTAAAGCAAGATGGAATATTCATTGGCAAAGAAACTGTTGGAACATAAAATGGTGAAAATGGATGCTGAAATGTGGCATGCTTAGAACCATCTTCTTGCAGCTAATGCACCAAATGTTATAGTTTATGAAACTGTAACCAAATATCCCTATTCGCATCTGAAACACTCACTTTCTAAAAAATAATATAGGGTTTTAGCTTAACCTCATCAAGGTATTTTTCTGATAGGTTGGATTTTGATTTAGATCTAAATAGACTTTGTTCAAACCTTTAATCGAATTGAATATTATCCATTAATTCTATTCTTTCAGGGAGAGACAAATATTTTTCTAAAACATTGATACTTTTTTATTTTTCAGGCCTCTTTTTCCTAAAGAGATTCTCTAGACTAGTCAAATGGTGTCTGACCCGTTCCAAAAATACAAAAACTTCCTGAGGAGGCAGTGAGCAAGCATGTTCGTCTTCCCTCTTGGCAACTTCAGATTTGGATGATCCTCAAACTTTGTAGTGGAGAATATTGATTCGAGGAAGATAATAAGGATAATAGGTGCAGGGGCTTCTTTCCTCAACCATATTTTTAAATTTCATTTTTATATCAATTATATATTTTAAGACTTTTTAAAAATAAAATGAAAACAAGAAAAATCGATTTTGACTTTGTTCATGCTTGTATTTCATGGAAAATTTCAAAATATGCAATCCACTTAGGCTAGTGGTTTTCTTTATGCAATCCACTTACACTGGCGTCTTGCTGGTTGGAAGTCTGATCCCTTTCACATATTATGAATAATATTATTTTTTAATTATTATAATTTTTAATTGTTTTTAAATAAATAAATAAATAAATATATATATATATATATATATATATATATATATATATATATATATATATATATATAAAATGTGTTTAATTTTTTTTAAATGAAATGCAATATATTATATTAAAATTAATAATGGTGTGATGTGATATTATATTGCAGGAAAATAAATTTTAGTGCAAGATGATGTATCACAAGGACATGAGTTTCAATGCAATACATTGTATGTGAGAAAAAAATCATGTCACGTGAGAATAAATTTTTGATTCATTCAATATATCACAAGGAAGAACATATTGTTGTAGTGTGACATGCGAAAAAAAATTCACCTAGAGATGAAATATCGTGTCCCAAGAAAATTCAATCTAATGGGAAATGTCACATTGCAACAAAATGTAATTTCTTGTGAAAAATCGCAAAATTCACTTGTGAAATGTTACTTTTCCACAACAAACATAATGGACCAATGATATGTCATGCCACAACAAACATCTCTTCCATGTGAAATGTAGCATTGTAGTAAAATGTATGCTTTGATGATTGTTGCTTGGTTACTATCATTATACATGTGGTATATCCCAAGATCATTTCATTGCCACTACAATGGGAATTGGTAAAATGCCTTGTTTTGTTTATTTTTTTAATTATGAAAAAGACAAATGGCTGTATACAATGTACATTATAATGTCCCTGGCTTTCAGTCGAGTAACACTATGGAACCTATACCAAATTTCACAAACAAATCCATCATTATTCCTGCAGAGGCATATACTCTATTATTTCCATTAACAACCCTTAACTCACTGTCAGAGCTCTCCAATGACCCTAACTAAATTCTTATGATGTTTATCAACCAAGATTAACCGTTGCTTCAAAGTAAATGATTTTAAAACAACATATAATTGAAATTCCATAATTATGGTTTCTACATATAATTATTGCACCCAAATCACGGTTCCTATTAAACCACACATTTACTTATGAATTTTTGTTTGTAGATTTATGTGGTAGGGTTTTAATAGGTGAGGATTCAAAGAATTATCCACAAAATTCATTTTTATATATCTACATTTTGATTCTTAAACATGATTGAGCATCATTAGGATATTATGCGAGAGAAGGAAATAAAGGAAAAATGAAAAAAGCAAATACAATTTTTTTTTTTTTTATCAAGGAAAAGAGTGGAGGTCGACTTAAAAAATTCAAGAGAAATAAAGAGTAAAAAAATAATGAAGAATAATATGAAAGAAATAAAATAAATAAAACAATAAGTAATTAAACATAAGACAAAAAAACAAAATAGAATAAATAATAGAATAAGAAGGAGTAGAGAGGAAAGGAATAGTTTTAGAAGAAAAATAGAAAATAAGAGAAAAATGAAGAATGAAAAACAAAAAGAAATGAGGAAAATGAAAGAAATTAATAAAAAGGAAAACATAGAGACAAAGAATAAATAATAAAATAAAATAAATAAAAATATAAAAATATAAAGATAATAATGATAATAAAAATAATAAAAATAAAAATAAACAAACAAAACAAAATAAAATAAACAATGATTTTTTTTTAAAATAAAGTAAAACAAATAAGAGGTCAAGGGAAGAAAGGATAGGAATGAAACAATTATTGGATATGTGAGATTAAAGGGATCCAACTAGTGCTTACCTTAGTGCAACCATCTATGTTTAGGTTGTTAGGGTGTTTGATGATCTCCAATGATTCTCTAATTTGTGTTTGACATAACGATATTCATTAGTGATGATATTAGATTCTTCAACACATAGGTGGTGCTCAGTTTTGGAGGAATGATGATCTAGGTTGTTCTAGAAACACTCAGTGATCAAAGAGGTCTTAGGAAAGACTCAAAAATCAAAGTTATTGGATTGCCATGAAGTGAGGGTTATATCGAAGATATCATCACAAGCTTTCCAATGGTGCAAATAACACCTCAATCCGACATCACATGTGAAAGTTATGGCTAGTCACAGTTTTGGTCAAGTATACCCTTTGGCTAAAGTTAGCAGAGTGCCAACTAAATTTGGAAGCCCTGCTAAATATGGTGTAGCCACTAAATTTGGCAGAAATTAATGAGGCAACAATTTGGCACTTTGTAGCGACAATTTCTGGCGGCCGGAAATGGTGAAATTGTCGCCTACTTAATTTTTCCGGTGACCCAAAACTTTTGGCCAACAAATTTTGTCCATATTTAAAAAAAATAAAAATAAAAAATTGGCCAACGACCCAACAAGTTAATGTTGCCAACCATTCCACCAGGAAGATAGGCTTTAAAATTAAAACCATTTTTTTATTTTATTTTATATTATTTAAACTCATAATTGCCATTCAACCACAAGGGAATAGAGGCACGAAACCCAATGCAGAGGTGGAACCCAGAGTGGGGACAAAAGACGATGAGCAGAAACTTGACACAGGGGAATATGCAAGAAATCTAAAAGATTCCCTTGGAGCCAAATTTTCACAGTGTTAGAATTATGTGTAGTTTATACTCAAATTAATAAAAAAATTATAGGGAACAAGGTGTAATCAGTTTCCTCATATGAGAAAAAAATATTGAATTGAATTGCAGAGAGGAATATTTGTGGAATCATGAGGAATCTAAAAGATTCCCTTGGGGTCAAATTTTCACAGTAACAGAATTATGCCAAGTTTATACTCATTCTTCTCATATTTTCGTAGGGAACACAATGGTGTAATCAATTTCCTCATCGGAACAACATATTTATAGAGGAATATTTTGAGAATCACGAGGAATCTAAAAGATTCCATTGGGGCCAAATTTTCACAGTGACATAATTATGCCGAGTTTATATTCAATTTTTTTAGTTTTTTGTAGGGAACATGACGGTGTAATCAGTTTCCTCATCCGAGTAGCAGAATTTCAATCAACCTGCAACACAAAATCTTTATGGAACCTTGAGGAATATTTGAGATTCCCTAGAGGCCTATTTTTCATAGATTCAGAATGAGGCCAAAATTATACTCATTTTACTCAGGTTTTCACAAAGATCCCATTGGTGAAGTCAAATTTTTCATATGAACAGCAAAATTCCAGTTAACTAGCGAGAAGGAATATTTGAGATTCTCGAGGGTCCAGATTTTGAGCGAAGCATAAAGGGGGCAAGTTTATAGTCATTTGACACAATTTCGCACCAAGAATTCAATGGGGTAGTTTATTTCTTCAGAAGAGGTGTGCATTTTCAGGGCATCCTCAAAAGTGGAAGTATAAGGTGCCATTTGTACATGCATGTAATTTTATTTTGTTGAATATTAATGAAAGAGGCCTCCCCACTTTGAGTAGTGTCCGAAGACGTAACCCACACTAGGTGAACTCCGTTATCAATTTTTTATATGCTTTTGTTTCTCATTTTTGTCCTTATGTTTACTCTTCTTAAAGTATGCACATGTGGTTTTCCATACTCTTTCACATGCAATTCTACTAACATCACATAAGTAAAATATCTTGGTTAATTTTGGTAGTTGAGAGAATCCAGATCAAATTCTCCACAAGATCTGAGGAGCGTATTCTTTCATTCGTAATTCCTTCCCCATTTTCTTTGAATATAATTTTAAATGATCGACCGGTCTCCCTAATGTAGCACTTTCCACAGGAACAATTGATCTTGTAAACCCCCTTTAACTGAACTTGATTAACCTTATCTTTAAGCCATCTCATTTTGTGTCTTATGGTATCAAGGGGCTTAAATGGTGTAATAATGCCATTCTTCTTGAGGACCTTAGCAATATTATCAATAAAACCCGAATATAGGGTAGGAATGTGATCTGAATCTGAATTTTAGTTTTTCTATGCTAATTTAATCTTCAGAATTACAAACAATTTGCTGATATTTTGTAATATTCCCAAATTTTAACATAATATTTGGAATATTAGAGTTCTTAATTTTCTTAATGAATTAAGTAAATAAAAGGGTGGAGGGACCCATAATCCTCAAGATTAATAAGTATCCACTTTTTATGTGTGAATGTGGATTGATTAAGCCTAGATCTACATAATGGGGTAGTGAAGAAACTATTAATGAGAATGGAGTGGAGATCATGTATCATTAATGAGATAGATCATGGAGGTTGAATAAGTCAACTGAGATCATGGAAGACATCTAATTTAAGGTCATAGAGCATTCATGATGAAGTGATGGAGGAAGCAGTGCAATTAATGCACACATGATGGAGAGGGTGCACATTGTATGTAGACATGATGGATGACTTGCGGAGACAACATAGTCAAACATAGAGGATTATGTCCACATGCAAAACACAGTTTAGAGGTGGGCCAAGGCATCGGAAGGCTCATAAACTATATAAAGGAGATGAAGGCAACAATGGAGGTATGCTTTTGATTATTCATGTAATGGTATGTTTAGATCTGGAATTGTCATTTGACATTCTATGCTTTCTTTCGTTGTTTAGCTAAGATTTAAAGTGTTGTTTAGCACTGGGTGTTCCTGATCGGGAATCCCACCTATTTAATTGAGTAGCTCTTGGAAGATGTTTGTACTTCATTCATCATTAGGCATTGGTGCCACACATCATTTCCATTCTCTGTAGAACATCTACCTTCATGAATTACGCAATTTCTGAAGATTAGTTTGGGAGGTGGAGGTCGTCTTCAGTATTTCAGTTGAAGAACTAGTGTAGGATTATTCCTATCACCTTGGGCTTAAAGTTCAACATTCCCAGGGCTTCATTTCAGATCTGGAACTAGGCCAAATATTATTGACCTCCTATCAACAATAGTCCCTTCAAGGATTGTGCAGTCCATCATTGCAGATCCAAAGGAGGAAGGAAGTTACTAGTATTTCAACTAGTAATCTTGTGAGGGATCATCCCCTCAACTTTCCATCACCATTTCCATCAGCTTGGAGCTTATTGGAGCACATTTTAGTAGGCATAGAACCTCTCCCTCTTGTACATCTTATTTTCTGTAGCAACTGCATATTCAATTGCTACAACTTGAAGGAGAAAGAAGAGGAGACAAGATCTCAAGCTCCTAGCTTGCAGATCTGAAGGAGGGATCAACCCTAAAAGCTTAGATATGTTTGTAGAACATATTGCAGCCATCTTTGGGTCATATTTAGCTTCAGATCTGCATAACCCAACAGTCAAAGGATCAAACCCTAGGAGGGTGATTTTCCAAAGCTGTAGATCTGGAAAATCCTTTCTGGGTTATATTGGGTTCCCATAACATTGGCCAGATCTTGAATCTTGGCATCATCAGAGCTCCTGAGCTCCATATATCTACATTTCATTTTGTAGAAGCTTCATGTACATCAACAACAAAAGGGACAACGCAATATTTCTTCCTATGAGCTCACCAGTTATGTAATGCTAGTTGTAGCATGTTTGCAGGGTGATTCTAGGCCATCTCTTTGGCTAGATCCACTCATCTTTTGTACATTGTGTAATTGAATCCTCTCCATATAATAAAAAGGCTCAGCTTCTCTGTATATTTTGATGTTGTCTTTATATTTCTTGTTTACTTAGTTGCAGTTCTTATATTGTGTTTCAGTATTACTCCATTCTTCCTTTTGGGATATGACATCTTTTGCTTCATGTGCATGGGTTTCTTGAGGTGTTTGTGAGTGTTAAACAAGTAAATGAATGGAATTTTATGTTAAATTCATGAGAATAAAAAAATTAAAACACAATGTTGAACAACATCAATAAAATGTACAAAAAACTGTCAAAATGATCATTAACACAATATTTTGATGAAGGATTTCACACCTCCTGGGCTACATCTCCCTGGTCCAGCCTCCATGGCTTGGGCCTCCGTATTAGGTAAAATTGGAAAAATTTTCTATTTACAATCATATACTTCTCCTGAAACCTACTTCAATGTGTTCATAATGTCCAAATCATCTAGAATAGACTCTTCATGCTCCCAATTTGGTCGAATTTTGCAAATGTTATGGTCTCCTCAATTCTGGCCTAGGAAACCCCACTAAAAGTGTAGATAATTCTAGTTAGGGCCACTAAATTTGGGGTTGGTACCGAATTTGGGGGCTCCACCAAACATGCCGCCAAATTAAACTATAGTTTAATTAAATATAACTGCGGGTTGGTTATAATAAAACATGGGTTTAGTGCTAATCAGGCACATTAACATAATCCATAATTAATTATCTGATAAGTGCATTTAGAAATGGTTTATGGCAATTAAACCACATTTTAAAACCTCAAACCGTGCCATTATTTATGTGCTAATCCATACCCCTTCCAGTAAACACATACTTATTGAAATATAATCCGAAGACCTATTGCAGTGGTATAGTGGTAGTCAGATGCACTGGTGCGAGGGAGGTCACGAGGTCAAGCCCTGACCTCTGCCCTTTTTCCGATATTAATTTTTCTCCATGAATTAACATAAGGTTTAACCTTACGACATATATTTTAGACTTTGACCATGCCATTTCGACCATTGTTAAATGAAATTCGTCCAAACCTTGTTCCACCAGAGGGGGCACGCAGCGGCCCCTGGATACAACACGTGTCTGCCTCTAGTTGGATTATTCCAACATATAAATGAATTTCATTCGACCATTAAAAAAATGAAATTCGACCTTAGGAGAACATAATAAAATTTCACCTTAACCCAAATTTTCCTGCGAATCCTGCAGTGACACTTGTCACAGTGTCATTGGGAAAAAATGACAGAATATTCCTAGAATATCCCTTTTCTGCTGACTGGGATGCCATGTCACTGTTCTATCATGTTCTGCAATTTTTGTAGCTATTTAAGAAAATGAACAACAGGCTCTATCTTCCTCATCCATAGACATTTTTCACTGAAACGACTTGCGTCGGATTCCTGGAGACGAGATTTTCATTGTTGTTCAGTTTACAATAAATTTTGAGCACTTCCATTTTTGAGATTTAAAGTTGAGCACTCGATCATTCCTCCCCACTAGAATCATTTTGGAACCCAAAATTTATTTTATTACTGAACATATGGATGAGGGTACAGTTCCCTCACCCTTCCAGTCTCAATCAACTGAAATTTTCCCACTTTCATCAACTTGATATTTTCACAAATGCTAAGCTTTTTCCTTGACTCTTGTGATCCTCTCTTGCTATTGTAGACACTTTCATGCTACAATTTCCATGAATTTTTAGAGCAACAAGCTATTCTTGCAGAAACAAACTTGTTCCAACCTTGGTCATCATTCAAAGGAAACTTAAAAACTGTCTCACCTCGCACACTGTTGTCATGGAGATTCTTAGCTGATCTTGATTTGTACTTGCGTCGACTCTTAACCAAGTATTTTTTCCATTTCCATGTAACTTTTGGAAACCAAAAATAAGAAGTTGTGGAACCTATTTCTCTTTGACATTTTCACTCTCTTGCACCGACATCTTGTTTCCAACACTACTCAACACTGATGTTGACTTCTGCAAATGTGTCACATCTTGTTTAAATACTTTCAAAGGAAACCTATTAGAGTCCTGAAACATCTCATAAAAAGCATAAGAAACTTCAATGAAATCAACTATTTCATTCGATGCATCTTTTTGAAAGATTTGATTCAAAACATCTCTATGCTTTATCATTAACAATGTCAAATTTTGACTTGCATTCACTATTCTCTTCATTTTTCCTACATGTATAAGAGACAAACTTGTCTTCTTCTTATGTTATCTAACTATGTACTCAATTCAATCTTTAAACAAGTGATACTTATTCTCATGGCGATGAAACATTTCTTTCCTATTATAGAGATAAGGACTTCCCAAAACAATACCTTAAATCTCAAGCAGCACCACATCAAGTTCAACTTCATCTAGAAAGTTTGAATTGATGGAAAACCTTAGTATGCACTTCCTTGTTACCTGCACGTTTTCACTCTTTCATATCCACCCTAAAGGATAAGGTCTTGGATGTATAACCATTTCAAGGTTTAGCTTCTTAAATAAGTCTTCAAAAATCAAGTTAGCTTGAGAACCACTATTAAAAAGTGTGTCTATCTTGGTATGTTTAGAAACAACTCTAATATGAAAGAGTTCAATTCTTATATCTTCATCTTGAGTTACATTGGAACAACTTGAAGAACTAGTGCTTGCTATGTTCTTACCTTTCAAACCCATGGCTGTAATATTTGTTTTATGTGCTGAATTTGAACCTAAGTCATGTTCAATGATTGCAACAATTTTCCCCTTCTCTTTGGCTTTCGGTTTGTTTGGCTTCAAATATGGATGAAGGTGCCAACAATGGTCTTCACCATAGCCATTCTTTGAAAAATGTTTACATGTGAGTTTCTCTTTCTCTATTTTGATAGAGCTATTTCCCTTTCAGCTTCCATTAAAATTTCCCTCTTGCTTCCAAATGTGTGGTTTGAATGCAAACCTCATCTAAGTTTGTGGGATTGAACATGAGAATAGTGCGCCTAAGGCAACTGTGCAAACCCCCAATATACTTTAACAAAGTTTCTTGAGAATAAAAATTAATACCCAAAATAAGAGCTCTTCTCCTAAATTATGAGTATAATCTTGCACACTTTTCCCTTTCAGATGTCTAAAATTCTGGCAGTCCATAATGGATTTTTTCACGTAAGCTAGAGGATAAAATTTTCTTTTAATGGTAGAAATAAAACTTGAGGAAGACATTGAGATCTTACAGTGGTTTTTAATCTCTTATTGAGTCCTTGCTTCCCACCATACAAGTGCTGATCCTTCCATCCTTAAGGAAGCTAATTGAATATTTCTATAATCTTCATGAAGGCTCTGAATTTAGAAATAAACCTCTAATTAACGAATCCAATTATCCAACTTCTTTACCTTTACCTAGCCATTATACATTGGAAGCTAAAATTTGACATCAAGTTTGAGTAAAGGATTTTTTCCTTTTGTGGTCTTTGAGTGAGAATGAGTGGTTTTTGTGGTGGAAGTGGAAGATGATGCTAATGGAGATGATGAGGATGATGATGAAGATGGTGGAGATGGAGGAGGATTTCCTCCACTACCCTTTGAATACCTCTCTTCATCCTTTTTGTCTTCTAAGGTTCCCTCTCTTCATCCTAAACCTTCATCCCACACCATTATTTAAGCGCTGATCCTAGTCATAGCAAATGGTCTTGTGATGAGGGGGATGGCCCGCGAGGCTAGCCCCATCCATACCCCCACCAGTCAACACGTATGTATTGACATATAATCCGACGAACTTATATAATAAGATCTATTGTGGTGGTATAGTAGTAGTTGGATGCACTAGTGCAGGGGAGGTTGTGGGGTCGAGCCCCGACCTCTGCCCTTCCACCGGTATTAATTTTGTTCCATGAATTAACATAAGGTTTAACCTTACGACATATATTTCGAACTTTGACCATGCCATTTCGACCATTGTTAAATGAAATTCGTCCAAACCTTGGTCCACCAGAGGGGGAACGTGGAGGCCCCTGGCTGAATCACGTGTCCGCCTCTAGTTGGACTATTCCAACATATAAATAAATTTCATTCGACCATTAAAAATATGAAATTCTACCTTAGGATTACATAATAAAATTTCACCTTAACCCAAATTTTCTGGCAAATCCTACAGTGACACTTGTCACAGTGTCATTGGGTGAAAATGAAAAAATATTCCCATAATATCCCTTTTCTGCTGATTGGGTTTCCATGTCACCATTCTGTCCTGTTCTGCAAATTTTTTAGATGTTTAGGAAAATGAACAACAGGCTTTATCTTCCTCATCTAGAGTCAGTTTTCGATGAAACGAATTGCGCCAGATTCTCGACGACAAGTTATTCACTGTCGTTCAGTTTCCAATCAATTTTGAGCACTTCCATTTTTAAGCTTTAACAATGAGCACCTGATCAGAATGCTTTCCCATTGGGGGGGGGGGGGTGGGGGGAGGAGAATCTGGAGGAGGGCTCTTTTTGGTTATTTTGATGGCTCTACAAATGTCATTGTGCCTATAACCAATATTAAGAAAAAACTTGGTGAAGTGGTCAATTTCTTGCTGGAGAAGCTCCTTGCCACGTAATATTGAGGCTCTAGTGATTAGTGTGCTAAGGATCCCTAATTCTTGAGTAGGATGATGATGAGAACCAACATGGAGATAACTATCAGTGTGAATATTCTTCCTGTATACTTGATGTCCAATGCTATTGTCATTTATGTTAGAGATAAGAACATCTAGAAATGGGATGTTATTATTATATTATAATTCCATGGTAATTTTGATGTCCTCAAAGATTCCATTAAGATGTTCCAAAAACTTGTTAAGTTCCAAACGCCCATGAGGCCACTTCACATTGGTGTCATCGACGAATCTCTTCCATATTTTTGGGTTTAATGGGTAATATTTGATATCTTTCTTTTCAAAAATTTCCATATAAATCTTTGCAAAAATGGGAGACAAGGGAGATCCCATAGCAACTCCAGTGGTTTGATCAAAAAATTCACCGTGGAAACTAAAGAAGGTTGATCTAAGGTAGATATCTGTGAGTTTGGTAGTAAGGGGGTCAGTGACATTTTTGACGGCCTCTATAGCTTCATTAAAAGGAATTTTATTGAATAAGGAGATAACATCGAAGCTTAATAATAGGTCATTGGGTTCCCATTTATCATCTTTAATCAATTCCATAAAATGTTTAGAATCTTTAATGTAATTTACAATAAGAGGGTTGAGAATTTCAACCACATATTTAGCAAGAAATATGTGGGAGAGCCAATGGTGTTTATAATGGGTCTTGGAATTTCCTCTTTATGTATTTTAGGAAGACCATAAATTGAATACCATAAATCCTAGGGGATATTTCATTGCATGGGGTTAACAATCAATAAACACACACACACACACATGTGCATTAATGCATGCAAGTGTTCAAACCCTTGGAATTAGGGTTTCCTCACAAAATGCATAATTCATCGCAACAAAGCATGAGAATACATGAAATCATACACAGGTTCATAATGTACAAAAAAATGCTTAGGACACAAGTCCATATAAAACGACACAATAATTATAGACACTTATCTTGTATGGAAATACTGGCTAGCTATAAGCTCTCCAAGTTCCCTGGCCAAAGAACTCATGGTTCGCCAATTCCAACCACGAGTCACCCCCAAGAAAGGGCTGCAATATCCATGGACAATAGGAGAACTAATAAAAAATGAAAATTAACATGTCCATGGCCATGGCACCAACCCTACAAGCACAGATTCAACCTCTATGCTCTACTTCCCCTGTACTTGGGACCAAATGGTGCATTATGACCAGTCAATAATTCCACTTCCCCTGTATATGTGCCCAAATGGCACCTTGTGACCAACCAAAAATTTCTCAACAAACAAATTCCACTTACCCCATACCTACACTAAAGAAAAACTTTACAACAAGCCTAGAAGTCCAAAACCATAGTAGTCGTCATAGTGATAGTGAGTAATCCTATTACTTGGGGTAAGTATCTATATATACTTTTTCCACTAGATGGATCTTTCTATGTTGTGTTGCTCCTGAAGCCACATGGGCCCCAAGTGCCATTTTCACTAACATATGTTGCCAACACATTGTTTCTCATTACCATGGATTCGCATCCCCCCATACTCTTACCATGAAGTGGGATCCACAACCAATATTTTATTATTATTAAAATATTTACCAATTACATTGTATTACAATCCTTTCCCTTAGACCAAATAATTGACATTGGCACATAGCTCAGGCACACTAGCCTCACAATATCTAACATAGCTAGACAGGAATTCGGACCACATATCATAACCACTTAGGCATGCAATCCTACAATATACATCTGACACACTACCCTAATATAAAATACGTGCATTTACATCATAAACGAGTGAGAGTGTTACATTCATCATATCCTCTTCTATGCCCTTGTAAAATATATAGGGATTTATGCATTAGTATCAGATGCTAGAATTTTTTTTTAACACCCATTTACAATATTAATGTTATACTTATTTATTTATTTTTGTAAGTAGATGAATTTTCCACTGTGCGGACTTTGTATTTGCATGACACAAACTCGATTCCAGCGGCTAACACTGTAATTTCTAGGTGCCTACGTATGCCCCTTCCGTAGAAACAAGTAAATCAAGGGGATTTGAACCTCAAATTTCTTGGTACATATCACTTAATTTTCACAACCACCATTAATTGAGCTAGCCCTTGAAGAGATATACTAATTTTATAAATTTATATATCATAATGGAACCTATAAATTCCTTGGTTATGATTTAATTCAAAAAACTTACAAAGCAATCCAATCATGCATATAGTCGAGTATGCTTTTCATACTTGGAATAAGTCAAAGAAGTATGAGGCCATTATTATCATGCCTCCTAACACGTCTAGGATATATCAATGTTTAGAAATGATTTAGGATTTCAACTTCCTAGCTTGTCTAAGAAGAGAAAGTAGAGGATGAAAACATAAATGAGAGGATATATATATATATGAAGTGAAAATATTAACTCTCATATATACATGTGGCATAAGGATATATGTATACTAAGTATATTGAATTATGAGTGTAAATAAAAAAAAAGAGAGATCAAGTGTATAAACAAATGTGATTTACTAAGTGAAAGCATATATGAAAAAAAGTAAAAATAAAAGAAATAAAATAATAATGGTAATAACTTACAAAATAGTTAGGATAGATTAAATGGAATAAGAACCATTATAGAGGAGAAGGAAATTATTTATTTTGGATGTTGGTATATATTTTCAATTTCCACGGTGAAAGGTTGTGAAGTAATGAATTATAGACTAAAATAAATAAATAAATAAATATATCTATATATATATATATATATATATATATATATATATATATAGTAAATGAAGGAAATGTTGCTACATGATGAGTGAAATTCCTTAATATCTATCTTCATTGCATAATTGAAGTGTTATATTTCTTGTGATATATTGCATGAACTAAAAGTTTACTTTCATGTGGCATGAAGTTTATCTCCTTTTTGGTGTTTCAAATAAGAAAAATATCTTCATGTGACATGTTGCATTGTAGAAAACTTATGTATTTGTGATGTTTTACATTGTGTAAAATTTTCTCACTTTGCAAAACGTCTCACAAGAAAAATGTTTTCTTCATCAAGAAAAAGGGAAACTTATAAGTTCATATGGAAAAATTTGATCAAATGTGTGTTCATCTAACAAATATGACAATAAGCAATGATTATCTTGGTGGCGAACAATGCGAATTCCAATGTTTTATAGAAACCAAAATTACATTTTTCACAACACAAAGTTTCATATTCATATTCCCTTTTGGTTTCTTTATAGATTCCAAAAGGATAAGATTATGGTATTAATTCAATAAATTAATGTTAAATTGAAATACCCATGCATTTAAGGGGGAAAGTATTAGAATTTCATCATAACCTTGCATAAAATGAATATTTGAAAAAGTTATAATCTTTTTAAATTTTGAATAATTTCTGTAGGAATGAAGATGTTGGTGGTGCACCGAACCCACGCCCCTGATTTGGACTTCTAATGTCTAAAATTCAATATTTAGGTGTTATGGGGTGTTGGTGGTTAGGTATGTGGGTGACCATTTCAGAAAATAAATGGTTATTGTCCCAAGTGAAAGTAGTATAGAATTAGATCAATTTTACCTATAAATAGTGGAAGTGAAACATATTTTCATCACCATAACGATTGCAATAAGAAATTACAAAATCAATGTGGGAATGTAACCCCCATCCAATTCATTGAATTGCTATATTTGCTAGTCATTAATTTGTGACCAACAACTGGGAAGTTGCACACTAGCTGTGGGGGGTGTTGTTTGAGATGGTGACATGCCCATCACCATAGCTATAGAGGAACCAGGTGGAGGATGGAAACAATTTTTTTTATATCTTTGTGATATTTCATATCTAAAAAAAGTTTCTATCTTTGTGAAACATTGCATTGTAGAAAAGTTTCTTTATCACAACAAACTTCTAAGTGCATAGTGTCGTTTGGATCAATTTTATTTCTCTCTAACAAATTAGATGATGGAAAAATATTTTGTCTAGTGATATTTAATTCCATTTATAGTGTTTGGCAGGAACTAAAATTTGATTCACACATCTTGAAGTTTTATCCTTATTAGCGGCTTACACACAAAATTACTTTTCATGTGATATCACATCACAACAAAGTTTGAATCACCATAACATGAAATTTCATTTCATGTGAAATGAAATGTTCTCCTCCATAGTGTGTTGCATAGAAAATTAATTTCCGTGCGATATATCATGTTGCAACAAAATTTGAATCACTATGACATGGAGATAATCTCTTATTTGGAAAGAAATGGTGACTCACTACTTGTTTTGACACTCAATGTTAGGTCCCTATAATGTGAGTGGAGTCCCCTCATTGTTATTGTTACTGTAGCCCCCTATTGCTATTTTTGTGCCCATGTAGTCCCCATATTGTTATTGTTGTGTCCCATAGAAGCACACTATTGTTATTGTTGTGATCTTACATTATTATTGTTATGTAGGATTTGTTTATATTATGACCCCTTAGACTCCTAGATATATCAATGAGGTCCTGTCATTTGTATCATCCAAGAATTGTTCATTTATGTGATTTAAAGAAGGTTTCCCCCTTGAAAAGGATAATTTTTAAGTCGTTAATCTATATTTTCTTCTATTTTGAGAGCTGGTTGCATAACATTTGGTTTCTGAGCTTTGGATTCTAGGGTTTCACTTATTCAAACAAGACATCTTAGAATTTTCACAATAATTTTTATTTTTATTTATATTTGTTTTATTTTATTTTTATTATATATATATATATATATATATATATATATTCTCTTTTCTTTTTTCTGTGAGGTTTCAAAAGATAAAATTGCAACGACATGGAGCTGAAATATTGGTGAAATTCGTGTACGAATTTGCAGGCTCCAAAATTCCATCTAAAACATGTGACCTAGGGAAAATTGTCATAACTTTCTCCCTGAGCATCAAATTTGAATTTCGCAAAAATTTACTGAAAGTAAACGAAATTTAATTTTTCTTGTAGCATTTAAGGTAGATGTTCGAAAAATTGACACATGGCACTCCATACAAGTTCATTCTACTGACACTGTTTATAATCATGTCATTGTGGGATATTTGGCATAACTCTTTCTTGAAGACTCCAATCTCAGTATGACTTATGGGGCTGGAAAAAAGGCTCATAGGGATACCACAAAACAAAATTTTAGACCTTGGAGATATGAAATTATAGAGATACATCAGTTTCAATATTGAGCTCCTAAAAAGCAAGAAAAGGGTGTGTATTTTTAAAAATTTTGTATAACCTTTGTTTGAAAAATCAGTTTGAAGTGATTCAAAGAGAATAGTGAAGCATATATATCATTTTTTGATTCCAAGGATGTCTAGAAAAAAAAAATGGACACACCTAGTAAGCAGCTCAAAATATCTTCTATGACACATGACGAAGAGGAAGACATGGAATAATATGATATATCAAAATTACGAGACCAAGTGCAAAAAATTTCACTTTCGTAAAGAGTAACCAAAAATGAACTAGAAGCTAAGATGGATGGTTTCAAATATGACATGGAAGAAATGATGAATGTCAAGATGGAAGGTTTAAAAACATAAATGAAAAGAGACATGGAAGGTTTGAAAACGTTGCTACAATAAATGCTTCCTAGTGGTGACAAGGTACTCCACAAAAATCACAGCGAGGATAAAAGAAATACAAATTATGATTTTAGAGACTCCCATAGTGAGTTTAAGACTAACCACATTCCAAATATCGATATGAGGAATTTTGATGACAAGGATCCAGTGACATGGATACTACAGTTCGAGCAATTCTTTGATCTACATGATGTGTTGAACACACAAAAGGTACACATTGCATATTCATATTTAGAAAAAAATAATTTTGTGTGGTATCAATGTATTTTTTCTCATAAATTAATTTGCTTGGAAACCTTTTTCAGAATAATTAGTATTACATTATGAGGATACAAAATAAACACATTCTTAGCCAATTAATAAATCTCAAACAAAAGGGTTCAATGGAAGAGAAGATTGAGGAATTCTAAAGATTGAATATCGAGGTAAATGATATTCCAAAGGAGCATAGGATTGATGTATTCATAGGGAACTTAAAGAATAACATCCAACATGCGGTTTGCCTTTGAGAACTCGATTCATTGGAGAAGGCATTCAATGTGGCAAAAAAAATTGAAAGAAAAATTATGGAAATATAAAATTCTACCACTCACAACTATAAATATGGAAGAGTTTCTACTACTAGCCTTCCACAACCTACAAGGTTGACACCAAAACAATTTGAGGAAAAAATAGAAAAATGGCTTTATGATGAAATTTCAAAGCAAGGAAACTGTACATTGGGTTTTGGAGAGAAATTTGGGTTTCGACCGAGCTCTAATTTTGTTCAAACAATGGGGCCCTTTATTCCATGCATAGAGGGAGAAAGTGGCATACCTTCCAATTTGGGTTTGGCTTCGAGGCCTCCCACACCCTCTATGGTCAGAAATGTCTTCATAGAGATAGGAAACGAGGTTGGGAAATTATTGGAATCAGACATGTCATTCAAGAAGACAATGGAATAGGGAATGACAAGGATTCTAGTTCGCATAAACCCCAGAGAAGGTTTGATAGAGGCTATACATCTGCACTACAGATTTTGGTCCTTCATTCAAGCACTTGACTATGAACAACTTCCATTCCGCTGTCATATATGTCACTAGTACAGACACCTGACAAAGGACTTCCCTCTAGGCATAAGAAGGAGGAGGAAACAAAGGAAGGGAAAGAGAAGGATAGAGAAGGAGGAGGTGATATCAGTGGAGAGGTCTTCAAATGAGGCAGAAAATGGACATAAGAAAAGGGACCTTATGCCAAGGGAAGAGGAGGAGACCATGGACACAAATATGGAAGAGGCAGAGATTCAGGTGTATGAGGTGGAAGAGGAGTCAAGCCGAGATGCGAAAGTAGAGGAAAATATGGCTACAACAATGCCAATGGATGAGGGTACTATCCTCAAACTTCCCGTCTCCTTTTCTGATTCTATGACAGATATAATGTCTCTTCTTTCTAGGTCTAGTCCTTCCAATCCTTCACATTATGAAATTTCTCATGTCAATTTACATGTCAAATCCATTAATGAATCGTTGAACAATATAATCACCTCTATCCATGAGATTCACCTGGAACAACCCCCCCACCCCTCCCAGTTATCCCTAGATCTTATAAAATTGAGGGTGAGAAGAGACCTTACAATCTGATATCCATAGAAAATAAGGACAATCTCCTGGAAGTGGTAGGGGGAAAAGGGAACATTTTGGATCCTAATTTAGGTCCAAAAAAGAGGGGAAGGAAATATAATCGATGCAAAGCCAAAATTAGAGATAAAATTGAAATAGAAGATGGGAAGAAAAGGTATTTAATAGGGGTAATTAGAGCAGTGCATACCCAAGGAGTGGTGAACAAATGATTATTCTTTCTCTCAACTATAGAGGGCTGGCTAGTAGCCCTAAAAAAATAGCATGCAAGGCCTTAACAAATATGGCCTAGATGTAATAATGATCCAAGAAACATTGGGAGTAGGTGAATATGTCAAAAAAACCCTTTCTAAGCTATGCCTAGGATGGACTTTCCAGTGCCTCGATGCTAAAGGAATTTCTAGGGGTCTCGCCTGGGTTTTAAAGAAGGAAAATTCAAAATGATTAGTTCATGGGGAATGGAGCAGGCCCTGGATCTTGAAGCCTATTGTATCGATCTATACACAAACCTTCTCTTTTTGAATATATATGGGCCATGCCAGGATCATATGGCCTTCTAGAATGAGCTATGGGAAAAATCCTTTCTGGTCAAATCAAATCTGATCATAGGAGGGGATCTCAATTTCTCAATTGGACAGGTGGAAACCTGAGGTCCTACTACTCATACTAACCCTATGTTGGAATATTTCTCGAATAAAATTAGAGATTGAAAGTTCACTGACATAAAACTCCTTAAGATGAGATGAACTTGGTGTAACAAGAGAATTGGTGAAGCTAGGGTTACTAATAGGTTAGATAGGTTCCTAATCAAAAAGGAGCTTGTGTATAGAATCCCTATGCTTAGACAATGGATTGGCGAAGGGGGGGATTTGGATCATCATTCTATCCTCCTTGAACTCAAAGGATCTAATGAAAAACCAAGGTCACCTTTCAAATTTAACCCTGGATGGCTTAAGGAGGAATCTTACAACTCCCTTTTTAAGGCCTCTTGGAGATCTCAGGGGGAAGAGGAGGGTTTAAACAAATCTGCCCACTTCCGGGAAAATCTGAAAATAATGAAGAAAGCTACCATAGAGTGGGAAAAAATAAGAAAGGAGAAAGAGGAGAAGTGGTTAAAATGGATATGAGAGGATTTGGCAAAAATGGAGAGTCTATAGGATGATGGGTATGAAACACTAGAAAAAAGGGGGAAAATAAAACTCCTGGAGATAGAAAAAAATAAATTTTACCTAGAAAGAGAAGAACAATGGAGATTAAACAGCGGAGAAATTTGGCTGTCAGTGGGGGATGAAAAATCAAATTTATTCCATAACTATGCCAAAGGTAGAAACAATATGAACACCATCTAGGGGATGAAGATGGATGAGGATAGTGTTATCACTCCGCCGGATCTCTGAAGGTTGAAAAAGAGTCCAAAAAAGGTAACTACAGACCAAGCTCTTGCCAAGTAGCTAGCACTACTAGGCAGAAGGGGGCTCTCTCCAAGGGATCACAACCAAGAGGGCTGGATCAATTAGGTTTTATGCTAGGTATAATAGCTCTAGGGTTTTGATTGGTTGATTTGGGTGTTGGATGAGTGAATTAGGTCAAAGAGGAAACTAGGTCAGGGCAAAAGGACCAGCAATTGCAGACATCTGATGGGGCAAGGTAGGCAGTTACTTTAACACTTTAAGGAGGTTTTATGAAGTTAATTAGACTGGTGAGGTGATAAAAAGAGCATGACATACATGAATTCTTTTTAAACTAAAGAAATGAACAAAATTATGATGATTCTCCCACAACAGAGAATTAAACATGAATTTTGCTTATCTCACTTAAGAATCAACGCATTATAGAAGTGGCATGATCATGGAAAGTACAAAAAATTCATACATATGTAAACATAAGGAGAAAATATCTCAAAATACAGTACCACAAGAATCCCACCAAAATAGCTGCAACTCTGTTAATAAATTCCTGCCAAAAGTTTGATACAATAGTGTTATCTAATCAATACAAAAACATCCAACCTTCCCTATGAGTGAAGAGGTGAAATATATAGGCAAGAAAAAAATTATCCCAACCTCAAGGGTCCAATCCCTGAGTTGAGGAGCTGATCCACAAAAGGCTGAACTGAAAACCCAAAGGCTAGGGAGGTCAAACAAACTCTCCCCTAGTTTTGGTGAAACTGATTCATTCATCCATGAAAATAATTTTACTTAATGTATTTAACCTCTAGTAACTTGAAAGTATCATAATTAAATTTCCATCCATAATTTACATCAGTAAAATTCAAATTTTCCATGGTCAAACTCAGAAAACTAGGAAAAATCAGAAAAATCAGAGAATTGTCAAGAGCGTAACACCAAATTAAAGCCAACTTTTGAGGGGGTTTTTTATGTCCAAATTGAGCTCAGGATATCTCATTGGAAATACTCCTATCTAGTTTCCAAAAATGTATCGGGTTTCCAAAAATGAAGAAATTAGCAATCCAAAAGTTGAATCTCCCAAGACTGGTCAGGAGCGTAGCACCTACCTGAAAATGAGGGCAGAAATGTCATTTTTGAGGTGTTTTTGGCCATTTATCCTTGCTAGTTTGTCCATTTTTGACCTGCAAAGTGTCAAAATTGCATGTTTTCTACCTTATGAATCCAATGGTGATCTTATTTTTTCATTTTGAGGCCCCTAGCATAAGCGCAACGCCTAGGGCGCTGCAGTCTTGATAGTCAAACTGTGCTGAAAAATGTCAAAAGTTGCACAAAAACCCAAAATTGCAAAATTGCACAAAAAATATTCAAAATTGGTATGTGGAATGTTGATGAAATATGCTAACCAACCAGAGAGGCCTAAACAGGGATTTCAAGCTTATCTTCCTACATTTTCTTAATTAGGGTTTGCTTATGTTTATCCTCCAATTTCTTGAGTTTAATGCTACAGATCTTATTTCTTATGATGTACCTTTTGGACATGTTTTTTAGCATCTTGTTATATTTTTTTTCCTTGTGGAGGAGTTTCTCAAGGTGGAGGTTTACCCTATCTAGCCATATTACTCTATCATATTCAACCTCCTTGGCAATCCTCTCCTCAAAAGTGAGTTTTTCATCCTCAAATTTCTGCTGTTGTAGAGCTCTCTTAAGACCTTTTGTGTTAGGTCTTGTTATGATGGTTTTAATTTCATCATGATAAATATCATCAAGTGACATCATAGCCTTACCCATTTTTTATTTGAGAAGCTCTAGCTCCATAAGTACTTGCTGATCTTTCTGTTGCTTATTCTCCTGCTCAAGAAATGAAATAACAAACCTATATCTATTCAAGTTAGTTTGAAGCTCTTTGATTTGGGCCTCTTTCTCTTTGATGATCAAGCTTGAAGCCTCATGATCATCTTGCTGATCCAAGTCAACTAGATCAAAATCTATTTCCTCCTCATAAGGGTCTTCATCCTCTTGCATGACTTCCTCATGAGCAACTGCCTCTTTTTTCTTTTGCTTATCCTTTTGTACATGCTTTGCTAATGAAGTAGAAAAGGTCCCTTCCACAATCTGTGGAGAAAACACCTGCCTAGGCCCTCTCTGATAAGTTTTGACCAATGTGTCTTTTTCAGCCTGTTTGGTCTTCTTAGGCTTGTTGACCACAATCATGCTGGATGACCCAATTTGGCTCTGAAATACTAATGATGGTGATGAGATGAGTCCAATAGGTTGAGCTGATGGAGGATTAGGTGCAGTGGGCTGAAGTGGAGGAGGCATAGTTTCAATAGGTTGAGCTTGGGGAGCGGTAAAGACATCATTGGCAATGAAAGTGTCCCATGAAATTTTCATCTGATTTAGATGATGAAGGAAAATTATCTTGATCAGGGAGTGGTGGAAGAGGCTATTCATTTGCTGATCATATTCTCTCTTCTGTATTATGTAGGCCATTTTTTCAATACTTCAGAACAAGTATTATGGGATGTTAAGAAATTTCACTCTTGTGAACTGTAAGAGAAATCTGATATGATATTTATAGATTCTGGAGAACCTGCCTTCACAAGAGAAGTACTTCATGATTATTTTCATCATGGGAGCATATCTATCAAGAAGGTAATTGAAAGGGAAAACTCTCTTTCCTTCATTTTTGTACTGAGCCTTGAGGAATGGTTCATAATGTTGATCATCTAGATATTTGGCCTTGAACCATTTCTCACCCACATTGGGTATCCCTGTGGCAACAACAATGATGGGTGTGGAGATGGTGAAGGTCACACCTGCAATGGTCACTTGATTGTCTTGAAGGTCTGAGATGAAAATTCTACTTAAAACAGGGTGATGTTGAACTCTTTGGACCACTTCACAGAAATCAAAGCAGCCCACATATTTGAAGCAAGTGACTGTCATGGGTAACACCATCAAATCTCCAGTGTTAGTTGGATCAAGCCTCAAAATCCTCCCTCTCTTTTGTGGTCTTCTTTCCTCTCTGTCCTCCTCCATGAAATCTCTATCTTCCTCCTCCATGATGCTTGTTTTGGTTATGAAAAACCTAGGGAAGGGAAATGGGAGTGGGAAATAGGTTTAGGGAGTGGGGATGGGTGTAGGAAAAATTAGGGAAGTAGGGAAGTCGGTTAGTGAACTTAGGGGAGTGATAGAACATCAAAATACTTAGGGAAATGGGATTAGAAATCTATTATAGGTATAGGGAAGCTAAGTAGGAAATTTGTAGCCTAGGAGCTAGGGTTTTGGGGAATGTGTTTTAGGAATGGGGATTTAGTGATATAGGGATAGGGATAAGGTTTACTGAGATGTGGGGAGGGTAAATTTTGGTTTAGGGGAACAAATTTAGGATGTGGGAGTGAAACTAGGGTTTTTATCTTGAAAACTCAAAATTCGAAACAAGGAGAATGAACACCATGAAATTTGCAATGATGAAATGTATGGAGGGATTTGATGAGGTTAACTTACCTCTCTACAACTGAAGAAAACTTGAATTGATGATTAAAAAGACTTGCAAGAGGTTTTGGGCATTTTGAGTGAATTTGAGCAAAGCCCTGATCTCAACGCCTTTGCCAGGAGCATAGCGCCTTGCCTCCAGGAGCGCAATGCCACCTAGAAACTTTGTTTTTCTCCTTAAAATTTTTATTTTGAAGCTGAGGGAGTGAGAGCTCAATGGATTAGAGAGAAAATGAGTTCCTTTTTAATCTTTTGATGGGATTTATACTTGATGGATTGGATGAATTAGCTCTTGGGAGCAACTTTTCCTTCTCACATTCATTTTAAACATTTAAACCTTTACCTTTCACTTTGACTTTGATTTTTTGAATTTGATCATTTGATGGATTTGAGAACACTATGATTTTGGAAACTTTGATCTTCTTGGCATATGGAACTCTGAGGTTGCAGCTATTTGGAACCATGAACTTATTACATTTTTGAGAAAACATAAAATTACATAATGGAATAAAAATGAATTTACATTTCAACTTTACATAGTAAAGTGAATTTATTTATCACCCTCTTACTTGCTGGTCTGTTATGCATGCAGATGATAGTTTGATGGACCTTGAAAACCCTAAGACCTAATGTAAACCCTAACTAAATGAGATTCATGGTGAAATGACTAGAAAAGGTGGTGAAGACTCATGAATGATGGACACTCAGCATAGTGATGAAATGATCCAGCAAGTGATGTCTTTTTTTTTAAAGAGTGAAACTTGATTTAAATTTGCACCAAGTGACCAAATTTTTGCATGACCTAGTGGAATTACAAAAATTTTAGAATGGGACCCCTAACATGACATAAAAGAGTTTATTTGATCACTAGTGGAAGGATGCAAATACTAACACTAACATATAGGTCAAAAAAATATTTTGAGGAAATGTCTACCATGGGAAGGAACCACTTTGGTAATCTATTAAAAGCCCCAACTATAGTGAATATAGTTGAAGTGGTGTGGGTGGCACACTTCTTTCCCGGATATGTTGAGGAAGAATAAAATGAGATGCTTTCGAGCCTGGTGACAAAGGAGGAGGTGGAAGGTGTCCTTAATCAATGCAAAAGGACAAGAACCCTGGGCCAGATGGGTGGATAGTAGAATTTTTCCAACACTTCTTCCAATCAATGGGGGAGGACTTAACATGAGTTGTGGAAGAATCAAGGATAAAAGGAGCAGTTTTCGACACTCTTAATTTGACTTTCTTGGCCCTTATACCTAAGTCGGAAGAGCCAGGATCTCTTGACGACTTTAGACTTATCTCTCTATGCAATTTCATATACAAATAATTGCAAAAGTCATAACAGTCAAACTAAAGGCGATATTGTCAAGAAATATCTTGAAAGAACAGTTTTGGTTCTTGGATGGAAGACAAATATAAAAAGAAATTGGAGTTGATCAAGAAGCAATGCACAACATCAAAAAAAGCAGGAGAATAGGGATAATTGTTAAAATCGATTTATCAAAGGCCTATGACAAGATAAGTTGGTTATACATAAGGCCGTTGTTGACTCATTTGGGCTTCAACATAGACTTTACCAATTGGGTTATGGGATGAATTTCTGATGTTAGATTTGCGGTGCTGATAAATGGGGCAACATCTCCTTTTTTCAAAAGCCAAAGAGGACCTAGGCAGGGGTGCGCTTTATCACCACTATTATTTCTTCTGGAAACAGAAGGATTAAGTCAGATGCTAGTGGAATCCAAAAGAAGGGGGGACCTCGAGGGTATTGAAGTAGCGATAAACCTTCATATCACTCATTTGTTGTTTGTTGATGATATCCTCCTCTTTAGTGATGGTAGTAGGAGGGACATCAAACAGATAAAATCTATTCTTGACCTTTTTCTCACAACCACTGGTATGAGCATAAATGTATAGAAATCCACAATTTTATTGGAAGGCTTCTCAGGAGAGGACTCCAGAAGGATCTCAGCGGAGGTCCCCTTTGAGGTTAAGAGGATGGACGAAATCTTCAAATACTTAGGTTTTTTCCTTAAGCATGATTCCTACAAATCATTAGATTGGATGTGGATGGTGGAAAAAATTGAAAAAAGGGTAAAACATTGGAGTTATAAATGGCTTTATAGAGCAAGCAGGATGGTGTTAATCAAGTCAGTGTTATGGCAATCCCATTCTTCTGGGCTGCACTAACTTGGATGCTAAAATGAATTCTAGAGAGGATAAGGAAAATCTATAGCAAATTCCTATGGGAATGATCAAAGGATGAGGCAGTGCTCCCATAGGTGGCATGAGACAAGATAGCCAAACCAAAGGACTGGGGGGCTGGGGAATAAAATACCTTCCCTATTTTGCGTCATCCTTGGTAGCAAAATTGGGTTGGAGAATCCTCTCAAAGGAAAACCTCTAGACAATGGTTATAAAAATAAAATACATTCACCCAAAGCCTTTGATTGAATGGATGTGGATCCATGAAAAAAGATCTTCTAGGCATCGATGGTTTGGAAAGCCACTCTTGGATCACTGAAAATCATTGAGGAGGGGTTAGTGTGGCAGATTGGGAAAGGTGACTAGGTTAGAATTGGTTTGGATCCTTGGGTAGGCTCCAATGAAGGGTTCTCATTGCCAGAAGATCTAAGAGCCCATCTACCCTCCAAAGGGTATAATTTATTAATTTAAATAGGAGATATTGGGTTCTCGTCGATATGGCGGCAAGCTTAGAAGTTAGGAGAGGACATGCAATTAGATCCCCAATGAAATGAGGCATGGAAAAACTACACGAATGAAATTTTGCATTCAAATGTCCATCTCAAAGACCGATCAGACGAACTGAGATGGGTCCATGCCCCTTCAGGAATATATTCTCCAAAGTTTGGATACTCTTATCTTATGTCTAGGAAGGGGTGGGAGGCACCAGAATGGTGGGAAAAGCCACTCTGGAAATTGAAATTTCTAACAAAAGCAAGGAAATTATTCTGCTGTATATTGAGGAACAAAGTCCCAACATGGGATAATATCCAAAAAAGGAAGAAAAAGGGGCCAGGATGGTGTTCTCTCTGCAAATCAGAGTCAGAATCGGTCTCTCATCTCTTAGTCCACTGCCCCTGTAGCAAGTCAGTTTGGTTAGAATCATTGAATCTTCTTGGGAAGTCTCAGATCTGGAATGGGGTAGATGCAAAAGAAGCCTCGCAGGGTTGGTGGAATGGATGCCATGATGAAAATTGGAAAGTGCTTCCACTCCTAATATCTTGGGGGATCTGGTTAGCTAGGAACAAAGTATCTTCAAAGATCAGGGGACCTCACATCACCAAGTAGCAATTGACTGTGGAACCATTTATGAGTTAATACCAATTAAAAAACCCAAATCAAAACCCATAGTGATCATACCTAAACAGATAAGAGGTGACATCCCGTGGGCATACTTCGATGGAGCATCCAATCCAGAAAATCTTCGTGGGGTAGGATTAGTGGTTCATGTCACTGCGTGTAAAGGGTTGGAAGCCTCGGTAGGCCTGGGTCATGGTACAAACAATTTTGTGGAACTCAAATCTCTTCACCACCTATTATGCTGGCTTATTCACTTGGGGCATCTCTCTGTCCAAATCTTTGGAGATTCACAGAACATCATAAAATGGTTCAACAAGGAATTAATTTTTCAAAACTGTTTGCTAAATCATATTCTTGAGGAACTTTCACTTTTGAAAGAACATTTTACTTACATCTTTGTGTGCCATATTTACAAGGAACATAATGCATAGGAAAACATCCTTTGTAAGGAAGGTATACAACAGGATATGGGCAGTTGGAAAATCAGAGAAATAGACCCAGATGGGTCAGTGGAGATGGATCATCCTCCTTTTACATAAAATCGGATCCATGGTTTAAATTTGATCACATTTCTTTTTTATATGTATATATGACACCTTGGTGTTACTTGAGCAAGAGGCTCCAAAACATTAATTTATGAAAACATGATACTTCAAAACTGTGATTTTTTTTTTGGGAACTGCGGTTTTTTGAAAAGACTGTCGTTCTGTTCCTTTTTGGGCTGGTTTTTCCTCATAAGAGTAGGCCTGGGAACAGACATAGGTCATACATGTTTTTGTATGACTATAAACTGCTTATTAGTTTGCATTTTTTTTGGCATGGATGAACCTCTTTCGACCAATCTCTCATGGCTGATTCTATTATGAGTCACATAGTAAAACAAATGCTTCAATGCATTTGCAATGTAACTCTTTATTTCCTCAATAAAAAGTTAGATTTTTATTTTGAAAAAAATAGCTTCCTAATTATAATTTCTAACAAGTGTGCTTATGTTGTTGGTTAGGTTTACTATTAACTTTCTTGGCATAATTTTCAATTGGAGTTGTCTAACCAGTGAGAGGAATTGCCAGGACGGCCAAAATTGGCCGGAATTCGGGCAAATTTTTTTTTAAGAAATCTTACAGTAACAGTATTTGAATCATGATTTTGATGGTGGAAATAGATTCAGCACCATCAAAAACCTCTTAAGCACCCAAAATATTAAAGTTTGATAGTTATAATGTTGATTTACAGAAATCCCTGCGAGATTTTCTTAAAATCTTACCAAAATTTCCATTATTTTCAGGGCCAAAAAACAGTCTAGTTAGACTACAGCTTTTCAATTTCATGACCGAACTCATGGTTCTCCTTCTACGTTCCTCTTATATCGTTATTTTGTTTCCTTCTTTAGAAACAGGGTTTTAGAATAACTTCAAGCAACGCTAGTCGAGACTTGGGATTATTTCCCTATTGATTTTTGTTGTGCTAATATTATAAGTTGGCCGTCTGACCTGACCTTTCTCAGGATTTATTATGATAATTCGACCGTTGGCATAAACCCTCTCTGGGATTACTATGATTTACTATAATGATACCACTCACTTGGGGTTTCCGATTGTTCCACAACAAGACAATAGCTCCTATACATTTGGGTCTAAACTTTTGTTTATTGATATACAAGATTGCTGCCGGTATATATATAATGTCTCTATTAAGGGTTGTTCGATACCCAGGGTTATTTATTATTTAATTTCTTTGTATAGTGAATACTGCTCTTTCCAATTTTAAGAATTAATTAAATTTGGCATGCGCTCAATACTCTCTGTAGATAGAGTTATTATATGTTCATTAGCATAGTAGGCCTGCTTACGGTCTGGAAGAAACCTTTTCTTTATTCTTCTGTCGTCGGAATGTTTATTTGATAAAGTTCTTGTTACAAGATATACTGCTCATAATACTTTTAAGAGTAGTTTGTTTTAATATATTTCTTTAATGCTTGAATGGATCGACCAATTGATTTTGACAGTTTCCTTTTTCAGAAGGTTAATATTTATTATAGAACTTATCCTGGATCTGAGACTGCCTAATAGGTTACTGGAAACCGACTTGGCCTCTGTGGTTAACTTGGGTCCCAATCATTACTTATGTCTAACTCTTATTGATACAAAATTGTATCACTGATATTAGCATACTTCAATTCTCGGTTTAATTGTGTAGTATGTTCCCTTTTGTAGTTGGTTCTACCAAAATACATTTCTCCACTTATTTTCTTTATTGTTATCCCTACTACCAACATCTGAGAGGAAATCAGAAACCGATTTCTTTTGGAATCTGCTAACACCTCTCGAAAGCTTAGGTATAATTATTTACTCATAAAGAAACATGTAATCTTTCCTCTTTTGACTTCTTTCTACATGTAATCTTTCCTCTTTTGACTTCTTTCTACTAGGGAAACTAGCTTCGACGATCACATTTAAACTCACACTGTTTTTTTATTTCAATTATGTTAAAGAGAGTTATCATAAAAGCCTACATCAATCACTGTTTACAAATATAGATTTCATGTGCTACTATCATTCAAAGTAACAATATCATAATTTTATTATGAGAGAAACATTGATAACATAAACTATCTTCTAGGGAATTTACAGAGGAGAAAGATCACTCTTAATTAATGAGAATGACAATCATGTTCAATTTTCTCCCGAGTTATTTTTTCACTCTTAAAACAATTTCTTGACAATAATTTAACAAGATATGTTCAAGGGCATCAAGAATTTACAAGTCTAGCCAAAGAACTCACAAGTCTGTCCTAGGGATTCCATTGGCTCCAACCAACTTAAGAATATCCTAATTGGCAAGGTCATGCCTTCCTCCAACAATGTCATGTTGCAAGTTCACAAGCTTACAACTTCATTCTCCTCACTTGGACCTCCTCCATCTAAGTACCAAGTCTTCAAGGTTGCCCCATATTTTCTCCTCTCTCGCCCACTTGGATTCCTTGTCCCACTTGGAAGAGGAATAATTGTCTTCTAACTATCTAGTGAGTGATTTTTTTATTTATTTAGTGTCTTTTCCCCGTGAATTTTAGGACTTTCCATAACCACTTGTATATAGAATTAAAGTAAACTTTAAACATTAATGTTTTTTACTAGGATTTCCACATAGGGCATGATTTATGAAGTCTTTGCAATAAAATTAAATTAAATATTTACTTTTGGTTGAAGGGTATTACACAATATATTTTTAAATATACATCAATACTACTAGTTAACTCTCCACATTGTAAATTTTATAAAGTCAATATTGAAATAAATTATTTAACATGGATATTCAAATATTATTTAAAGTATATATTGAAATATTTTAAAAAGAGAATTATACATCTTCCTTATATTCAAAATCGATTTTTTTTTATTACTCCATCTCTTTAAAATTGACATAAAATTATGTCACTTCACATGCAAATCAAATAATTTATTTGTGGTAGAGAGTGAGAGTGAAATTATTGATTGCAACTAGAGGCACATTCTACAACCCCTACAACCGAGTATGAGGGATATATGTAGTTCATTCCATGCTCCGCAAGTAGACACATGTATCTTTTAAAATAAAAGTAAAATATATTCTAAATAAAAATTAATACGAGCTACCATAAAAATATTAATATACATATTTGGTTAAAATATTTCAAGAGAAAGAGATAAAGTTATTAAGACTTAAGTAAATTGTTTAACTATCCATATTAAATAATATATTTGAATTTGAATTTATTCAATTCTTAATATAAAGTTATGTGTGACATTCAAAATATTGATAACAATAAAAATATTCAATGTGAGTCATAAATAAAATATTTCACTATGTAAGGTTAAGTAATATTGAAGCGTATTTAAAAATATATTAATAACAAAAAAATATTTTAAATAAATTATTTCATTGTGAGTTATGTAGATATATATATATTATAGGATGTAATTAAAAAAAAATCTGATTGCTAAAACATTTAAAAACATTTGAAGTAGTCTCATTGTCATTAAGTCTCACAAATATTTGTTAGAATTGCAAATTTAAGTTGTATATTCAAGAGAATCAAAATGAAGGGAAAATTTCAAGGCATTATATCCATTTATGCATTAAAAAATGTAATTTAAACAATAAAAAATACAAATATTTTGTGTGTATCCATGCAAACCTTTTTCAAGTTTGGGAATTCATTTTTTTTGCATTTTTTTAATTAAAATTATATATGTTTTTGGGAATAAAAAATAAAATATTCCTTAATTAAAAATAATGTTGGTTATATATATATATATATATATATATATATATATATATATATATATATATATAAAACCAACATTATTTTTTATCAAGGAATATTTTATTTTTTATTCCCAAAAACATACTTCCACAATACTAATCAAGTGTCTAAAGAAGCCATCATCACCCAATCACCATATAGGTAACACCAGGGGGAAATGTGTTAGAATTGTATATACAATAGCTTATACAAAGGATATAATAATCCATTATAATCAATGCAATTGCTACATAAACTACTAAACATGTAGGTAACGTGTGGGGGGAATATGTTAGAACTGTATATACAATAGCTTATACAAAGGATATAACAATCTGTTATAAGCAATGCAACTACTACAAGAACTACTCACAATCCTTAATGATATACTCAAAGTTCTTTCACAATACTAATCAAGTGCCTAAATAAGCCATCATCACTTCCAAAATCACATATTTAAACATACAAGTTGTAAAAAATGAATTTGTATCTTAAATTTTAATATAATCATGTGCTCAGATCTAAGATACAATTCTTAAACTCTGAAGCCTCTTGTTGAGTGAAAACATACTAAACTGATAAGATATATCTGAAGGGAGATAATATAAAAACTTCTTCACACAATTTTTACATAATAATTTCTGGCACAACTTGTATAGCAGCTTGCAACATGTCCAAATAAAACAATTTAAGTAAATACTATCGGTTGGTTTTCAATGCATTTATGCAATTAAAATAGATCTAGGAACTTTTGAAGACTATTCCATTGAAAATTAGAAGCATCTTCATGCCTAGTTTTCCAAGCTACCTGTGAATAACTTTGTGGATCACTTTGATCAACACTGTATTTATTTCACCATTATCTAACAATCTCGAGACAAAATGAGTAAGCAATTTATGAATGGAAACACCTACAGATGTGTCACAAACATCAGTTGGTTTGTAATATCAATTTATTAGATTGATATCAATGTTTGTAAAATATTATAAACATAAAAAATGAAAGGCTTACTTAACAAATGATAAAATAAATTGTCATCAACATAAAACTAAAATGATTAGCATATATCATTGTAGACATGGTTACAATTTTTCATAGATAACAATTTTTCATGGATTAGGTGGTATGTATCAACAAGAAAGGATATTAAAATTTGTTATAAGTAGAGCAACTTCTACAGGAACTATTCATAGTCCTTAATGATATAATCAAATTTCTTCCACAATACTAATCAGGTGTCTAAAGAAGCCATCATCACTTCCAAAATCACATATTTAAACATACAAGTTGTAAAAATTGAATTTGTTTCGTAAATTTTAATAGAATCATGTGCTCAGATCTAAGATATAGTTCTTAAACTCTAAAGCCTCTTCTTGATTGAAAACATACTAAACTAATAAGATATAGTTGAATAGCAAGAATTTAAAAACTTCTTGGCACAACTTGAATAACCGTAAATGTTATATTATTTGATATATATATATATATATATATATATATATATATATATATATATATATATATATATATATATATTAAAAAAATTAATTTATTTGAATATATTAAATCAATAATTAATAATTTAAGAAACAATTATATCAAGAAAAGGCAAGGACCATGTTAGAGCGAAATCTTAATGCAATACTTCTTTCTTGAGCCTTACAAATCATGAGGCCTATGTTGAAGTTAAGTTAAATACCTTGTCTGATCATGCCAACATGAATGCCTCATGAATAAAGAAATAGATCGTGATTTTCTACCTTCAAAATCAAAGTTTGTTTTGGTGCAGTTCCTCCATATTTAATCTTGATGACTTCTTATTGAGACACCTATGTATTATTTCCTTCATGACCTTTGAAAATATTCAAAAGATCACATTGCTCTTTATCACTGATGTCCCTGGTGATGTTCTTTTTCTTTTCTTCAGCATAGTTGATATGAAGTTGGTTTTTTCTTCTTTGTGCAGATAGAAAAAAAATTATGGAGAGGTGGCTTTCATCACTTCAAGAGTAGTAAAACTAAGGCAATTGAGAAATAACTCCAACACTAAGAGATATTTGGTAGCATTTGTGGAGTTGGCCAACATGTCTTGTTTAGTGGTGTTGGCTACTCAACATAGCTTTCATGATCTTTTGCAAAAGAAATGAATTTTTATTTAGCTTTTATTACCTTAACCATGAAATTGGCAACATTCATGGCACCCTTTCCATCACATTTGTAGAGAAAATTATAACAGAGTATCAAACTTTTCATATCAAAGCTAAATTCTCCTATATGCAACAACTATCAATTTCATCACTTAAGAGTAGTAAAAACAAGTTTATTGAGAAAAAAACTCCAACACATTTGTAGAGAAAATTATAACACCGTATCACAATTTTCTTCAATAATGGATTTCATCACTTAAGAGAAGTAAAAAAAAAGTTTATTCAGAAAACAACTCCAACACATTTGTAGAGAAAATTATAACACAATATCACACTTTTCGTATCAGAGCTAAATGATCCTATATGCAACAACGATGGCTTTCATTAGTTCAAGAGAAGTAAAAACAAGTTTATTGAGAAAAAAACTCTAGCACTGAGAGATATTTGGAAGCAACTGTTGAATTGGTGAGCATGTCTTTCTCTATGGTGTTGGATATTGGGCATAGATTTCTTGATCTTGTATACAAGACTGAATTTTTAAATAAATATCTTAAAAATTTTGAATATCAATTTAATAAATTTTACTCAATTACAAATTTAACAATATTCATTAAAAAATACAAATACAAATTTCTATTTTAAATAAAATCAGTACAACACATTTAATTATGCAGCGAAAAACTTTGTTTAAAATTTCAGAATAAAAAATTGAGTAAGTTTGACATCATATAATATGAAAATTGTTTATGATTATAAAGTAAAAAGCATCTAATGTTTTTTAGTTACAATTAGGAAATTAAAGATGTGTATATAGTTTCTTAATTTCCCTCTTTAAATAAACTACACTCCACATGAATACCATGGGTCAATATCATGGGCTGTTTTTATAGTTTATTTTGACCTACTTAAAATTTTCGTTTCATTATGTTAATCTTTTTATTTAATTTACTTTTTTTTATGTAATTTGACATAGTCAAAATGTTAAATTGAGGTTAAAATATAACAAATTTTTAATAACAACATTTCAAGTTAAAAGTGGCCAAAAATTAAACTCAATCTAACTTATTAAAAAGAAAAAAAACTAACATTATAAAAAACATATAAAAAACTATTTACTTGTGGATCTAATGACCTAAAACATTTGTAGTGAAAAACTTTGTTTAAAATTTCAGAATAAAAAGTTGAGTAAGTTTGACATCATATAATATGAAAATTGTTTATGATTACAAATTAACAAACATGTAAGATTTTTTACCTACAATTAGGTAATTAAATATATGCATATAGTTTCTTAATTTCCCTCTTTAAATAAACTACATTCCACATGAATACTATGGGTCAATACCATGTGTTGTTTTTATAGTTTATTATTATTATTATTGTTTTATTATTTTTATTTATTTTTTCTATTTTGACCTAGTTAAAATGTTCATTACATTATGTCAATATTTTTATTTAATTTACTTTTATTTTTATTTTTATGTAATTTGACATAGTCTAAATGTTAATTTTTAGTTAAAATCTAACAAATTTTTAATAACAACATTTTAACTTAAAAGTAACCAAAAGTTAAATTCAATCTAACTTATTAAAAAGAAAAAAGAAAAACTAACATTATAAAAAACATATAAAAAACTATTTACTTGTGGATCTAATGGCCTAAAACATTTCAATCGTCTAACATTTGATCCAATGGCTCAAACATGGACACAGTGGCAGGTAGGGGAGTTGTTTTCAAATAAGAACATCGTAATAAAGTTAAAAAATGTTGGAATTTTTTTTATGGTTAGGGTTTGTATATAAAAATGATTATAGTTTTTTTTTAATTAATATTTTATATTACTGAAAGAAATTTAGAAGTACATGGCTTGTTACATCTATCCAAGAGAGGATTTCTTTGTGATTTTCTTGGGATGAAAAGTACCCTTAGACTAGAACTTACTAAGTAACTAGAGTTTAAAAATAAGCCATACTACTAAACCCATATTACAAAAGATTATAAAATCCTTTCTTGTCAGGCTTTCATAACTATACATAACACAAAACTAAAAAGTTAAAAAATATATGCATCATTTAGATTAAAAAGAAGATATGGGAGCAAGGACCCTAACACTTGATCTAGAAGGTTCAGAAGTGTTAGAGTCACATTGTATGTGTCCCTTTATATGGGCCACCCTTGTGTCCATCCTATCCAAGGGGAATTGATGGTTCCTCAACATCCTCTTAATGTCCTCTAAAGAAGAAAAAATATTATACCTTTGAACTTGTTTATCCTTTAAGACTAAGTTCAATGAAGTCTTCATTTAATGGTGCAAATCTACAGAGTTCAAAATTGCTTCTTCCATCTCCTTATCTGACTAGGGTCTGGTACCCAAGTAGATACCTCATCGATGATTTGAGAGTTAGAGTGGGCTTTCCTTTCCACTATAGCTTAATTTTCCAACTTACAAATTTCTCTCCTTGTGTCAAGAGGGAAAACATTTAAATAGGTAGTAGTAGAATCCAGAGAAAAAATCCTCACTCTTCATTGACCTTGCGGGTTGCGTCCCCAACCCTCCCACTGACAATGCATGCATTTATTGGGTGGCATGGTTACAAAAGGGGTCACATCTGCAACAATTGGTATAACGACCACAAATTGCAAAGAAACAAGAGAAAGACCCAAACACAACACTACTGGGGCTTTGGAACCACCCAATATAATAGCCACTAAAACTCATCAACCAAACCATGCCAATTGAAATACACCATGAATTAGACCCCACTGAAACGGTTTCCCACGTGGCAGAGCCGATAGACCCTAGAATAATTAACCAAATACAAAGCTAGAAGTTTCCCTGAAGACAATTTTTGTGGAATACATTCAAAATTTAATAATACCAGGAGGGAGAAGCGACTCTTGTCCAAGTAATAATTTTATTTATGAAAACCCCCTTTCCAATATAGAAAAAAATCACAAATAGATCAGAATAAATCCCTCTTAGCTCAAGAAACAATATATCCCACTTAAGGCAGAGAGATAACAAGCTCATGCACTGCCCACACCCCACCAAATCCTCAAAATTTCTTATGGAAAGATAATAAAATTGGACTAGGGAAAACAATACTAAAAGAAACAAGATCATGGAGGAAAAAACCTATACCACCTCACCATGAGTAACAAAGGTGAATGTTTGCAAACTGCTAAAGACCCAAGCTTGAGTGTAAATGCAATACTTCCACATGCTAAACTCCAACACCCACCACCACCTCTTCCTTAACACCACAACATGAAAATACTATGTCGTCTCAATACCAAGCACTACCACACACGATTTCCTATCAACTAAAGCTTGAATATTTGCCATCGACAGTTGGGAGGTTGATAATTTGGCCTCACCTCTACTCTATACTATCTTTTAGAACACACACAACCAAACTGTTGCCACAAATAAATAGTTGGAGTTAGCAATATGGTGCATTGTGTAGAAATGCATGTTGGGGCCGAGCTGCACCCCTTGTTCATAAATTCCCATCACATTCTAGGGTGGCAGTCTCGACCCCCAAAGATCCCTCATAATCACCATTAACACCAAATTTGGGGGAAAACAATTATAAACTCGCAATAAAAAAGTATAAACATAATTATTGTTAGGGTTTATTTATGAAAATAAAATATGAAGATACAAAATTTCCATTAAAATTAAGATATAATTTGAAAATGTATTATAAAATTTTAGAGATCATTGATATCAATTTGGGCTTATACATTAATAAATTAATTTATATATATTTGTATAAAATCCACGTAGATTCAAACTTATATTTGTAATATGCTAAAACAAAATACTTGAATCTACTCTACAAATTGCGGAAACCAATTACAATCACATAATCACATGAACAAGAAAGAGAAATGATTTCAATCACACAACACAAAGATTTATCTGTGGAAAGCCTCCACTAAAATCCTCACTATCTATATATTGCACAAGTCAAATAATATGAGAACAATACATTACTTCTCTCAGGCTTGATAGCTCTCAGCACTATCTCTATCTATCTCACTACTTCCTAGGCTGAATCTGGCCAATACTTAGCCAATTTCCTAGCCTTCCAAGCTCCCACTTCCTTGCACAATTCAAGGAGGAATTAGGCTCCTATTGAATGAGGAAGTTCCCTAATAATAGTTGCGCAGTACATCAGGTATCTTCCTCTGACTCCATGCACCACCTATACAATTTTCTAATTATACAACTCATTTTACACTTCCCTTTAACTCCAATCTCAACTAGGTCTTCCTTAGAACTAACATGCAAGAGTTATTTATGAGTTGATTATCAGTTATATGATTGATCACTACATGTGAATTAAATCCAATTTAATTCACTCGACCTCTCACTAGTTCCTCCATCAGTTAGAACTAGTTAAACTAACTTAACTCAAATAAATTAAGTTAATTAATTACAACTCAAAATAAACTGTAACTGCCCCCCTAAAAATTATAGAACATTCTACATTCCTCCCATTATAATCTCAACTCGAATTAACTGAGATAACTAGTCTTCCTGACTTAGTTAACTCATATAAGATGTCATGTGATGTGGAATTACAATTTATTTCTAATTTAATTAAGGGAAAATTAAATTAGCAGCCTCTTCTTGTTGCCATTTTAAATATTTCTTGTTGAAAATTTCAACAATCCCTCTCAACAAGAAACGAATTCAACTCTATCTTGATCTGATACCTTTGGAAAGTTCTGCATGCAACACTTATCTCTAGTGTTGTTGCTATTACAACTTTTGAAACTGAAAAGAATCCAAAATGAATCAATTGTGATCAATATGATGCATCTGTCACCAGAATCTTTGATTACTACTAGCTACTACACCATCTACTGAAAACTTTGTGCTACTACTGAATTTTCATTATTCCATTTGCATTGCTTCCAACTCCACTTTGCACTCCGCAATATGTGACTACTCTAGTTTCTGCATCTGTCACTCTGACATCTGATCGCATTAACCACCACTGATCCATCTTGCTACTGTGTACTATGGGACCATCGTAGTAAGGACATGATCCATGAGACAAAACATCTCAATGGACCCTTCCCAAATTTCTGCACTCTTGGGACAATTAATTCACATCACCCCACCTCTCGCCTAGAAGTATAGCTGCATGTGCTCATTCTGACCATTCAGATCAAAATATCCTCCTACTAGAGGTCTCTGAATGATTATCATCCTCGTAGTCAAACCAACTGTCAACTGGCTGAGGCTTCCTCTTGAGAGCTAAATCATGCTCCCTCTCAACCACAACATCTCTAATCCATGCCTTTCTCCTCAAGGTAGTCCATGCATCTTCCTCTAATGTGTAGAGGCTCTCGACCCTAAAAAAATATTGCTTGAGTTGACATGAAGAATGATGCTTGAGGTAGGCCTTCCCATCTCTGAAGACTACCTCATACCCATTGTCTTCAATCCTCAATTTCTTCACCAGTTCAAGTTTCTTGGCTTCATTTCTATTACTGAATAGTTCATTGAGAGTCTTCCACATAAAAAAGGGAGTCTCTTTTCCATGTAGTTTCAAGACAATGTGGTCTCTCATACCCTCTAGGATGATCCTCCTAGCTCTTGCTACACACTTCTTCCACTCTACTAGATATTTATCATCATATGTTGGAGGCTTTGAGATATCATGATCTATTAATTCCTTCAATTTATTATCTTCCAACATTGACTCCATCTTATCTTTCCAAGAAATATAATTTGAATTACCCTCGAGGGCATATTCGAGTCTCAATCCATAGAAAGACATCTCGCTAGCTCTGAACAATGATACTACAAATTCGATTCACCTGTAAGGATAACTTTGAATTCTTCTCTTCTATTGAGATTTCTGCTCTGATACAATGTAGAAAATCCATGTAGATTCAAACTGATATTTGTAATATGCTAAAATAAAATACTTTAATCTACTCTACAAATTGCGGAAACCAATTACAATCACATAATCACATGAACAAGAAAGAGAAAGAATTTCAATCACACAACACAAATATTTATCTGGAGAAAGCCTTAGCTAAAAACCCCGCAATCTGTATATTGCATAAGTCAAATAATATGAGAATAATACAATGCTTCTCTCAGGCTTGAGAGCTCTCTGCACTATCTTTGTCTATCTCACTACTTCCTAGGTCGACTCTGGTGAATACTTAGCCAATTTCCTAGCCTTCCAAGCTCCTACTTCCTTACACAGTATAATGAGGAATTAAGCCCTTTTTTAATGAGGAAATTCCCTAATAATAGTTGCTCAGTACATAAAGGCTCTTCCTCTGACTCCATGCACCACCTGTATAATTTTTTTATTATACAACTCATAGTACACTTCCCTTTAACTCTAATCTCAATTGGTTCTTCCTAAAAAATTACATGCATGATTTATTTATGATTAAACTATTAGCTATCTGATTGATCACTTAATGTGAATTAAATATAATTTAATGCACTTGAATTCTCATTAGTTCCTCCATCAACTAAAAATAGTCAAACTAATATAACTCAAATAAATCAAGTTAATTAATTACAACTCAAAATAAACTATAATTGCCCCCCCCCCCCCCCCTAAAACTTAGAGAACACTCTACATGCCTCCCATTAGACTCTGAACTTGAATTAACAGAGCTAAATAAGTCTTCCTAACTTAGTTAAATCGTACAAGCTGTCATGTGATTTGGAGTTATAATTTACTTCTAATTTAATTAAGGGAAAATTAAATTAGACTCACCTCTTCTTGTTGCCAATTTCTTGTTGCAAATTCCAACAAATTCATGTCAACAATAAAAAAGTGGGATTGAGAAAATGGTAAAAGTTATGTTATATACAACGTGAGATGAAAATATAACTTTTGGAGGATATATCCTCATTATAGAGATATAAACAAACTCACTATGAAAGACAAATTCCTAGATGTAGAATACTGATTAAATAAAATTCAAGGTGTGACTTACTTACACAATTATATCTTTAATTAGGATACTATTAAAATAGATTGAATGAAGATGTCACTCCCAAAACAACTTTTAGAACACATTAATGGGACTATGCGTTATTTTTCATGTATTTTAGGTTGACTAGTGTTCCTTATACTTTTCAAAGCCTTACAAAAAAACTGTATTGAGATCCCGTTAAAAATTTTGTCTTGGATTTATTTGATGATATACTTATCTATAACAAGTCATAGGAAGTAAACATTAAACATGTGGATAGAGTTCTATAAAATTTGAGCACAAAACAATAAGTAGAGTGGTTAGATTGTATTGCTTCAAATGAATGGATCAAGGTTAACCCTCAAAAGGTTCAAGGGTGGGTACACAAATATGGTTCCCGTTTTCATTGCAAGAGGAACATGTGAGGAACTTAATGTGATGGTTTTTTCTTTGGAACACACATTCACTTTAAGGATGTGCATGCATTCTTATTTAAATAGTTTTAGCTCTAGTTGAAGCTCCACACATTCTACTTCATAAGATTACATGTTTAATTTTATTTTAAAAACAATGTGCATGTATTAAAAAACCTACACATAGGCATTAGGAATGTGGGTGTGTTCCTACATATAAAAACATTAAAAAAAAAAACATGACCCATAATTATTTATTTTCTACCAACCCTTTGACAATTTTCTTCAACTATGGTTCCCTTCAGTCAAAATGCCCAAGGACCCCCTCCCCACCTGCCACCCCCACCCCACACACACACAAAATCATACACCAAAATCAGTCAATGTTTGAATGAACCAAATAACGTAATTGGGGAGCTTAGGAATATAAGAGAGTCATAAGATATTTCAATGGCCACTTCACTCACCTTTTTTTATATATATGAATATAGAACTAGGATGAGAGAATAATACTCAAGTGGAATTAGTAAGGAAGATGTAAAAAAAATGAATATAAGAAAATAGAGGATTGTTTACTTCATTGATCCTAAAATTAATGTACCATATGGACAAACAATTGGATGAATCAATGGTTTATGGAATTTTATAAAAATATTTGTAATAACATGGAGTTTCCCTTGTATTTTCTTCAAAAATCATGGGCTAAAACATCATGGGATAAGTTCATTCTTGGTCTCCATGTAAATATTTTGACCTTGGAAAATTCTAAGGGGTTGGTCTTGGATTTTTTAATGATTGAGAAATCACCAAGCATAACCCTTGAGATAGCCACCCACTCTCAAGAATTGCACAATCCCCACCTAAGCCACCTCATTTGGGAGATAAGGTTCAAGCCACTAGTATTTCAATATCACCCTTGACATGTGGCCTAGTTCAATGTATCACATTTAATGTAGCTTCTTGTTGAGATCCATCTGTTGATGATGTTATAAGACTAGGTGTACTCATCATTTTATGATTTTATATCACTAGGCGTACTTTACGTTTGGCTAACCATTTTGGTTCAAATGTAGTTTCTTTACATTAATGCTCTCATTTTTGGCATATTTGTCATGGTCCATTGGAGGATCCTATCTGAGATAGTTTTTGCTATGATGTACGACATTTTTTTTAAATTTTTTTTCTAAGTATTTAATTTTGGATTAAAAAAAAATTGATATACATATTTTAAAGTATTTGTAACCATATTTTATTTCTTTGTCTATGTACACCTCTTAACAAAAGGCACACCTCCCTTCATGTGTAAACACAACTCTTCTAGTCTTGATGTAGTAATTTCTACAACATGTTCCACTAGGGATGCTCACACCTATGTATTTCTAATATTATATGGTTGCAAATCAATTATATGTTTCATATGGCATGTGTTAGGGTCCTATAATAATAGGATTCATAATTTTGAATTGACTATGATTAGTCTTGTAATGTGTACATACTTTTCTTTTTGCAAATTGTTTCCCATATTAGAAAAAATAAAAAAATGTAAAGAGGGTAAAAGTCCTAAAAGAAAAATAAAAGGACTGAAAGAAAAAGACCAAAAAGAATATAAAAAATGAACCCCAAACAAAAAAGAGATAAAATAAATCATGAAAATGATGCAAATTCAAATGCGACTACTTTTTACTTTACTTTGTAAAATAAAGATTGTGTGTAGCTTGTCAAAAATTCCACAATCCATGAAGGTCAAGCTGCTTAGTCGACCTTTCATGCTTTAAAATTCAAGCTAATAGATAGAGAATAAAAATCTAGCAAAACTTTTTAACCTTGGAAGATCAATAGTTAGGTAGAGAATAATAAGGAGCTCAATAGTTTAATCTGAGCCCTTGAAAGAAATAAGGATAAAATTAGATAGTTTGTTGTTAAAAGAAAAATTAATAAGGGTCTGCAAGCTCAAATGCATACATGTAAATGAAGAAAAAATGTTAGGGTAGCTGATGGGTAGGCAGAAGCAGTTTTCACATGGCATGGATAGCAGAAAAATGGTCATTTCATACTTACTAATTTCCCTCTGAAATCATTTTCCCTTGTAAAAATACCCTTTCCCCTTCATTTAACCCTTTTTTACCCTTACTTCACTCATTTTCCTACAAAAATCCCTTTTCCTAAGTTAAAATGCATATTTTCCTTTAGAAAAGTAAAATTTCTTTATTAATTTCCATTTCATTCAAAATACCCTAAAAAACACTTATATTAAGTCTAAATAATTAAAATAATAAGTCCGGCCCCATTATTATAAACTCACCCGATATTATTTTAAAATCCTTCCTTAGTGTATTTTTCATTCCCCCTGTATTTTACTTTCCCACACTTATTAACATTTTAGTGTACATTATTAACACTTAACTTTATTTATTAGCTCCCTTTATATTTCATTTATCCCATATTTAATTAATTCCCTTATATATATTATCCCCCAAATCCCTTATTTTATTTATAAACTATAGTTTAATTCCCCCACGTTTAATATATTTTGGACCCACTTACTATAATTATGCCATATAAACCTGACCAATGTATATATTGCATAACTTCCGCATTGACTTTTCCCGAGCCCCGCCTATCAGAAACCCTGACCAATTCAACGCTATTTGCCAACTGTCATATCTACGCTGATCAGATCCGAAGACCAGTAATCCTTTTTACATCCTCGAAAGCCTAATTTTTAATCACACCGGACCTTGCAAAATGCGCGGTTTTCAGAGTCCTGCTCCCTGCAACATGTCAACACTCCATTCAATTGCATCCTCAAGATTTATACTGCCTGCCACCTTTCGCTCATGCGAAAAGCACAAGTTGTATTCTTTCCCGTTGCGAAAAAAAATTTCATTTAAATTAACCCCACACCTTCAATTTTAACCCCTAATTGGTTAAAAAGTCATATAGCCACCCTTTGCAACCTTTTTCACTACTTTCTGTTATATTTTCATGCAGAAGGAGCATTACCGATTGTTTCTAAGAAAAAATCACTTTGTCGACCTTATTTCAAGTCGTTTTCACTAGAATTCAAGATCATTTGCTGCTACAATTGCTGCAAAAACATTCTGAAGCACTATAAAAACCCTTGAAACCTCAAAAAATATTTCTACTGCCCTAGAAACCTTCTACAAATCAAAAGATTCTTTTCTCCAAGCATTCCTAAAATACCAAGGCTGTTTACTTACATAAAGGAAATAATTCAAGTAATTGAACCATTTTAGAAGCCTTTACAAACCTAAAGAAAGCCATGTTGCTTCCTTATCCATTTTCTGCAGACCCTAGACATATTTTCACAGAATTCTGAAATCTTAAGACTATTCCTGATCACAGAGAAGTACAATTTGATCAATTAAATCCTTGTAGATCATATGATAAACCCCTGTTTCATCCTAAATCAGTCTTCAAATATAATTATCTTTCTGAGGTGCTCCCAAAGGCTTGAATCCATTTCTTGAGTCAAAAGGTTAATCAGTTGAGTAAAATTAACAAAACAATGGCTTCCAAAAGAATTATATCTGTCAATCCTCTGCAACCTCCAGTTGTAGATGTAGAACACACTCCCTTAGTTGATAAATATTTTAAATTAGTGACCTTTTCACTGATTTTAACCTTCTTGAGCTCCATTGTTGGAGCCATGAAAAATCCATTGACCAAGCATATGCAGTTTTCATTTGGGAGTCTAATTTTCGAAAGTATGTTGTACCACAAACTTTCCAGTACCCAAAAGTGATCAGACTCTGTCAATACTGCTATTTTCATGATCAAAGAGCCCTAATAACCCCTGGAAAAGAAATCATGTTTACCATTATAGCTGAGTCAATCAATCAAATGCTGCAGATCCAACCTAGACCAGATGAACTTCTTTTATCCATTGAAACCCTCACATAGTTGTATCTGAATCTGGACTTCCCCAAGAGGTTCTAGATATTTCAAACCTTCATTCCTTCATTAGTAGAGACTCCCAAAACCAATCCACCCTATCCAAGATCTATTTTCTCTGAGAGAACTAGACACATCATTACAATGCTGTCCTGCATTTTGGGTTATTGTACTGATGAGCATGTTAATGCTTCAGTATTGGGTTTCCTATCTACTTTCACACCTGGTTAGACTCCTGCTACTATTTTCAATTTTTCCGAGTACATTTCTAACACAATTCATAAAAAACTTGTTAAAATGCCTTAAGAATGTTTTTTCAAGTATTCTTCAATTTTATTCCACATGTTTTTGTACTTTCAGTCTGAGAAGTTTGAAATTGACCTTCAAAAGCTTTATGTTGAAGCTAAGCCATAGTCAGTCATATTTTGGAATTCCTTGATAAGCAAAGAATCGACTGAGTTTACATATGAAGACTTCATTGATTCCTTTATCCATCCTATGGTTAACATGCTGAACAACAACATACAACCAAGAGTCAGTGAAGAAATTAAAAAGGTCCTACAGTTATATGAACATAGTAGGACAGGAGATTGGTACTTGTATCAAAACCATATAGAAATTACAATATATGGATCTAATTTTCTTCCATATAAGTTTCCCAAATACCTCCCCATGAGGTTATTTTCCCTTGAGTATATTAGACAGATTCTTAATTCTGGTGGAATCAATTTCTTGGCAGCCGAAAAGAAGAAAAAATTTAAAATTAAGAATAAGGTTGGCCCTTTTATTTGTAATAGTAGAGATGCGGGCCCACAAGAAGAAAAGCATTTGTAGGAATTAAAGTTCAGTCAAAGTTTTCAGTGGTACTATGATCCATTAGGAGTAATAAGCAAGTTGAGAATCAAATGTAAATTAACTCCTTATGTTCATGACTCAAAGCTAGAATTCAGAAAAACTCTAATCAGTCTGAAAGGTTGGAGAACACTTTGAAAGAGTTGGAGAAACCATCAAAAAAATTGAAATCATGCAGAATCTAGCCCAAGAAGATAAGAATTCTAAAAGAGTCAGAGAGGAAGGATCATACTCAACACAAACTACAACTGAAACTAAATTCAAACTAATGTACAGGAAGAATCCAAAATCAATACTGTAGGAGAACAAGTGGAAACTATTGAAGTGATTGATATTGATGTAGTGGTGAAAGATAATGCTCCTCCTCTTGTAGTTTCTTAAGAGACACATCGTCCTTCAACTTCAAACACTCAGCTGATTAAAAAACAACGCAGTGTTGAAGTATCTTCTTCCAGTAAACCAACAGAGAAAGAGATGGAAATTATGCAGAAATATAAAGAAAAAAAAATAGAAATGAAGCCCTCAAGGTTGATACATACACAAAATACTAGAAGCAGTCACCCAGTGATCAAAGAATATTACTTTCTCATTTTGACTATAAGACTAGGAAGATGCAGATGGCCTTCCTACATCCTATAGTAAAGTATCCCAAAGAATCAACTAATTACAAAAAGACATCATATGAAGTTCAGGCCCAGGATCTTCATCCTATTGACCAGATTGAATTTCACAAACAAGTTGGTGAAATTCTTTATTCAACCATGAAAAACAAAGCCATGAGTGTTCAAAAGCTGCAAAACACTCTTGGGAATATCAAAGATCAACTCAAATTAGAAAAGGCATCCTCACAAGCTAAGGATAACAGAATCAAATCACTGGAAGATTTGACTATTGAAGTAGGAAACAATCCAACAAATGTAAAGGTTGAAGATGAACTGATAAAGAAGAAAAATGCATATTTTGCTGCATTAAAGAGGCAACTTAAGCTACCTCCTACAGAACATCCACAAGCAAAGGAAGTGTTAGAATATGCAAGACAAAAAGTTGAGATGATGAATCTCATTCTTCAATTAACTGCTCAGATAAAAGAAATGGAAATTGAGATGGAAAAATTAGTACAGGAGAAAAAGGCTAGATCAGAAGAAGTCCATGTCACTGTTATTCTAGTAGTTACTGCTGTTATTCCTTCCACATTAGAAAAATAATTAGCCCCTACAGTTCCTATTGCTACAACACTTCTTGTCACATCAACTATTGCTTCAGCAACAGAGTCATCTACACCAACAGTACAACCAACAAATGAGGCAAGAAAACTTGTGAAGGAAATGCAGGAAATATCCATTCAGAAAAATCAATAGACTCAAAGAACAGTTGAAAATTTTGACTGATGAGAAGAAGTTAGTTCAGATTATGCACAACAATGAAGTGCAGAAGACAAACATGTTGAATGAGAAATTGCAGAAGCTAGAAAAAGAGCTAACACTGAAAGAACCAATGGCACAAGTCAAGCAGCAGTTATGGGCCAATATCATTGAATCTGTCAATGATATTTGGTCATCCATTCAGGTTATCTATGAACAGAAAGATCTAATTAAATCAACACGTGAATCCATCCAAAAAATCAACGAAGAACTTGGTAAGAAACTTGAAGAAGCTCTTGAAATCATCAAATTTCTTAATTCCAAGAATAAGCAGGAGTTAGAAGAGATTGGAATTAGTGATAGGACAGAAACCATCCTAGAAGTTAGGAAGTTAATTTCTGAAAATAATTTGATGATACAGCTAGAAGAGAAATGTCAGAACATGGAGGTTTCCATCACAAGGTTCATGATGAAGTTTGATACTCTAAGATAGAAAGGCCTTCCAAATCCTCTGGTTATTCATGACAGATTAATGAAGAAGGATGATTATGACAAGAAGATGAGAGAAGTGGCTAAGGAGCAAGATAATAATTCAACCATGCAGGGAATTCCAATAGGGAAAGTTCTGTCAACAAGCCTACATTCTCAAAGTACATAGAGACTGATGAGTTATTCAGAAGGATGGTGAAGATAAAATTACCAGAAGCAACGTTTTTTGAAAATTTAACTGATTTATTGTGAAAGCATTAAAGGTTAAAACAAACAAAACAAAGCAATAATAGTTTGCAGTGAAAAAAAAATAGTGAAGGATAAAAAGTAAAACAACAGTCAAAAGGTTAAAGAGTATCAAACTCAAAGAGTATCAGTTTAAAGTCAGAGTTAAAGTCAAATCAGAAATTACAAAGAAGAGATAAAGATTGAAAGCATAAAGGACACTCCACTACCTAACAAACAACCTTCATTGAGGAAACATCCAAGAGAGAAATTCGAAAAAATATTAGAGACAACAATAGTAAATTCAATAAAAACAGGGACAGCTTGCATTAGTTAGATAATTGTCTCTATCTTCTTGCATGAAGATATTTATTTTCCATGAATAATTCCTAAGTTTGTTTTAAGATATTTTGTAAAGATTTTTTGTATAAATACTTCACATTTTGAAGTACTGAGGGTGGATGAATTGCTGAACATTTTTATAGTTGTACTATTCTGGAACTTGAGGGTGATAGTACCAATTTCAAGTTAGCAGACTGGATTAAAGCAATAAGGAGATTATATTAGAGGATTCGTGTGTTGGGGCACTACAATGAAGTAATTTCTACTTGTTCAATTGTTTCTTTCTCAATTTTTCACACACTTATATGTTTGATTAATCTAAATGATATAACAAGAATGTTATTACATAATATATTTAATTACACTCTGTCTTAAACTATTTATCATTTACATGTTTTCTACTGATATCTAGGTTAGGGAATTCTTAATTGCTCCCTAGTTTCAATTGACCTCTATCTTTTCACTCATTATCCGGATTTGAGAACCCTTAATTGCTCTCTTACCCCGATTGAAACCATTTTCACTATTAGCCTAAGGATCTGGAGTTACTCAACTATCTTGCCCAGTGAATACTTCCCTTTAGAACCTTAATCCTACTCTGTTGCTTGACACTTTGACTCAATTATCCCAATGATAAGTAGACCTACATCTATCTATCTTAGTAAGTGATTCCACCACCAAACCAAATCAAAATAAAATCCCAAGTAATCCTACATAACTAGCCTAAAATCAACTAAAACAAACAAAGATAAATCATATAGAGAGAGCCCTCTCTGAGCATTAGAAATGATAGATCCTAAAGCTTAAATTTAGGTTTGTGGTTACCTCTAATATTCTTTAAACCAAAATCAAACATCTTACAACCTTGAGAATTATTGGAGTGATAACAACATGCATTATCTATTTCTAGTTACGTCTATAAAATATTGAGCTTAGCTTATGGCTTGGTGAATAGATATATATTTCTAAAAACAAATACATCAACAATGACTCACTTTTTGACCCAATGTAATCATCTTATAATCATAATATAGAATAAATACCTACAATATCTCAAAGGGGTATGCAATAGGTTTTTGTTGTTATGGAAATTTTTAGGCCTTAACTAATCTTTTTTTTTTTTGGTGATTTGGGTGTCTAGAGTTGCCATAGCATGCTTAAGCTAAGATTTTATGCAAAAGTTTCACTCTTGGGAAGTTCAAGTTTCTCCTAGGATTAGTATTTTGGATATTAGAGTTTTTGTTTCTTAGGATTTAGTGATTTATGTTAAAAGATCATTTTAACCTCTTGTGATATTTATCTTTTATGAATGGATATAGGTGAAACCAAAAAAATACATATGTTAAAGTGAGGATACTATCTTTTCATATTACTAATAAAGTAAGACATAATTTACTTGTTTTACATGTATTAACTATTTTGTAAGATTTCAATAGTTTTATTTACCTTTTATTTTTTCTAAGTAACACATTTGATATTATCATTACAAAAGATTACATAATCCAAAAATTATAATTTTGTCTGCCTAGTGGAAAACCAAACCTTAAGCTTGGATTGAAAGTCTTGGAGTTACAAAATTTATAAAATCACAAAATTTATTAATTCGATGTTTAAATTTACTTAACTAAATTTTAGAACAATATAAATATTTATTACAAAATCACAAAACTGATTAATTCAATGCCCAAATCCGCTTAAGTAAACTTTAGGAAGCATCCATTGTAAAATCACCAAATCTATTAACTCAATGTTCAAATCCACTTAACTAAACTTTAACACAATGTAACTCATTGCAAAATTACAAAACCTATTATCTCAAGCTTCAGATTTACTTAACTAAACCTAATTACCACACTGTGAACATCTATTGTAAAATCACAAAACAGGTTCAAAGCTCAAGGTTCAGATCTACTTCACTAGACTTAAGTACTACAGTGTAAACATCGAATGTAAAATCACAAAACAGGTTAACTTAACCAGACTAAGTACCACAATGTAGGATATTTCTCAAGTTTATCTACAAGTTTTAATTTGATGTGAGTTGAGATTCTTTTTATTTTACTATTTTAAGAAATTACTTTGGAAGTGATTAAACTTTGATTTTTAATTAGATTTTATTAAAATTTAACTTATGTTTAGGCTTAGTCCTTCGATAATTTAATATATGAACAGCCCGGTGCATGCGTGAATAGGGTAAGCTGTGGTGACCAGTGCAGAAGTGTATACGAAACTACTTTTATTATTTTATTATGCTCGTTGAATAACTCGAGCAATAAACAATTTACTGATTACATTACAATTCTCTTCAGAATTCACTTTTCTGCAATTCAATCGCACTTCATAACTCCAACACTTGCCAACCTCAACATTGAGGTTTCAAATGCATTGAAGAAGGCATTCTCATCTCTTGCGAATCTCTTCACCATCATTTTTGTTGGGTTCTCCAAATCAACCCCTGGTCGGAGCCAAACACTCCCTTTCCTTGTTTCAAGTCGTTTAGTTTAGATTTATTTTAGTTTTTTATGTATTATTTTCATTTAATTCAATGTGTTTTGGGTTTTTTGGATTACTATTTGATTAGTAACATTATTCATTGTTTATATATTTTCTTGTAAGATGCAACCAATTACTAGATAAGTGAATTTGGGATTCATATGCTACTAATTACACCATACAAAATGGTAACTCCTTTTTTTTTCTTCAATTAGTTTTTTAACAAGCTTTTTGTCATTGATTTTCCATTTGGTGTTAGTCATATAATTTTTCAGAAGCTTTATAGGTCTTCCTTGGACTTGTTTGTCACTTGAAAGCCAAGCCTCTGTTTCCAATTTTTCTGTCCACCCTCATAATGTTTGCAGAAACAATCTCATGTCTCACCACTACATAGAACATAACCCACGAGACACATAGAGGCCGGATTTTCTCTTTGTAGTTTCATTTTCCTAAGTGTTTTTACATCCTTTAATGGCCTACCTACACTCCTGCAATTTTTTACTGTTTAGATAGGCTTTAATTTTACTTTGCTAACCATCACAAGTAGAGTAATTTTTCTTATCCTTTACTTTAAAACTTTGCATGTTGGGACTGGGTGTATTTTGTCTAAGAACTGTGTTGTGTTGCATTTACTTGGAATGTGATTTGTATATATTATGTGTATATTATATTGATAGTTTCTGGTTGAGAGAACTCTCAATTGTTGTGTGTCTCTTTCCCTACACGCTCTTTTGGCTGCCACAAAAATCTGACTTCTCCTGGAGCTTGTATTGTTATCCACTCTGACAGAGTCTTCTTAATTTTATTTTATTTTAATTGAATCAATTGACATGATATAAAACTCATGCACTTTTAATTCATTGGAGGAGAGATTCGCCACATCTAACGAGTTTGGGTGTACAAACACCCACTAATAGCAACACATCTCCTCTTTTACAGTGCACTTTTCACATGTGCCCAATTAGAATACATTGGCATGTCAAGCTCAACTACAAAGAGAGTATTGGAGAGTAAAAATCCTATCACAAACTTCAATTACATGATGAATTACAACGATTGGAATATTGATGCTAAACATCCAAATTTCAACAACTTGACCCAAATTTTCACCTTCAACTACAAGCCACTTGATCTATATAGGTCTATGAGTAAGTAACTCAATCCTTTTCCCATTCACACTTTGTTAATTTTTCATTTAAATACTAATAAATTAAAATCTCTTCATTTATACACTTTTTACATATATTTCATTTATGCACTTTTTTCATATTCTACTGATTTAAAGAGTTTGCTTTATAATTTTTGATACAATTGCTAGTAATAAACCTTTATTATAATAATAATAATAATAATAATTTTAAAATAATGGTGATCGATGTAAGGGGTCATCCCTCGGAGGAATAAAATCCGAATAAGAGTAGCTACATTCACAAAATAAATATTATATAATAATTTAGTAAAAAGATAATGGTGATCGATGTAAGGGATCATCCTCGGAGGAATAATCTCCGAATAAGAGTAGCTACATTCACTCGGGTTATTGGCATAACATCAAATAACCAAATCCTTCACATATCTTAAAAGTGTCCAACTAACCAAGAACACAAGGTGAAGCTCATTGGTCGTGCTACGAGACCTCTTGACACCAATCAATCCTATAACCTAGGTAGAGCTTTCACACTTGGGATATCTAACCATGATAAGCAGTTGCGTATTATTAGTAGTGTTAGGAGACTTCTTAATACCTATCAATATTATGAATGGCTACTTCATATAAGTGATTTATATTTTTGATAGAGTAAAAAGAGCTAAAACTTTGGACAGTTTCTTTCTTTTTTCATATTATGAAATATTGTTTTTTCATATACATATATATATTATTTTATTTTATATATTTTTTAATTATTATTCATTATAGTCACAAAACCTAAAACGTATTAACTTAATGTTAATGTTGAGTTCCACTTAACTAAACTTTAAAACTCCATTGGAAAATCACAAAACCTATTAACTCAACGCTTTAATCCACTTAACTAAACTTTAGCACACTGTAAGCATCTATTGCAGAATCACCCAGACTATTGATTCAACGTTCAGATGCATCACAAAACCTATTAACTCAAGGTTCAGATTTACTTAACTAGACTTAAGTACCACATTATGAACATCTATTGTAAAATCACAAAACAGGTTCAAAAGTCAAGGTTCAGATCTGCTTAACTATACTTAAAGTACTACACTGTAAGCCTCCATTGTAGAATCACAAAGCAGGTTAACTTTATTAGACTAAGTACATAAAACAGGTTAACTTCAAAGCACCACAGTGAGATATTTCTCAAGTTGATCTAGAAATTTCAACTTGATGTTTGACTCGATTCTTTTTATTTTACTATTTTAAGACATTATTTTGGAAGCGATTAAACTTTGATTTTTAATTAGAAATTATTAAAATTGAACTTACGTTTCGGCTTTGTCCTTGAATAATTTAATATACGAACAGTCAGGTGCGTGAATAGGGGAGCAGAAATGTCTGCTAAACTATTTTTATTATGCTCGTTGAATAACTCGAGCAATAAACAATTTATTGATTACATATTCTTAAAAAAGCACAGAATATCCTCTTGGAACAATCATGAACAGAATTTCGTGCATCATATCAAATGAAAATGAATTGGAGGAGAGTATGATCCCATATGAATCCTCTTCGAGAATTAACTTTTCTGCAATTCAATCGCACTTCTCCCCCGCTCGTCGTAATTCCAACACTTGCCAACTTCTACATTGAGGTTTCCAATGCTTTGAAGAATGCATTCTCATCCCTTGCGAATCTCTTCACCATCATCTTTGTTGGGTTCTCCAGAAACAGTGCCTTGTCGGAGCCAAACACTCCCTTTCCTTGTACCAAATGTTTGAAGTATGCGTTGTCAAACTGGGTGGCTGTGGAATCCAGAAAAGCCCCTGCGCTGCCATTGTTGTTAGGTTGAGGGCACACAGTGCGTAAGCTCTGTGCAAATTGCGGGTGGCGTTGAAGTTATGAAGTCTGCTCTCAAAGGAAGAGCAGTGATAGAAGTTACATAATTAATATTGTCATGGTTATATTCGATCTCATGGTTATATTGTCATGGTCACAAAAATTCTGAATGATAAATATTGATTATACGCGAGTTTAGAGCTTGCACACTTTTCAAGTATATCTATTTGTGTATATATTCTTTTTAAAAATGGTCGAATATATATTATAAAACATATTGTCGAATATATATTATAAAACATATTTTGAAACATTTCCAAATTTATCAAGACGAGGCAAATTTTAATTTTTTATATTTAAAATCTGGAATATACATAAAAGTTATCTTGGTCAGAATTTATTGAAAACAATCTAATGTTTTTATATTTTAATACTTTATATTTACAATTTTTAAAAATATTATTGAAAGTAATAACTTTTATCAAATGGAAGATAGATAAAAATTATATTAACATATATATAACAAAATCAATAATAACATAAACACTATAAGTAAATATATCTCAGGTATATTTTCTTTTAAAATCACAAAATTACATAAATGATATAGAAACCAGAAATCATCGACAACATAAAATATGTATGATAGGAAGAATAAGTATAAACGTAACTCTTTCAATAAATGGAAAATAAGGAATTTTTGTTTCAAATACGATATTATCTTTGATTATGAATATGGAAATTAAGATGTTTATTAATATTTTTTTTTTTCATTTCACTATATTATAGAAAAGTAGAATAAGTAAGTTTTTTTGGTTGTAATCGGTAGAATCTTAAATAATGTGATAAAAATAATATATATTTGTGTAAATAGATAATGAAAATGTGTATATTTTTTTTGGTAAAAATCACATCAAAATAAATTTTAACATAATTTTTATATTTTATATTTTATTATTGAGTTTTGAATTGATATTGTAAGTACGTGACATTGCTACCAAAACACCACATGTTCTCGAGGAGGTGCTAGGCGGGCCCGTTCGTCACTTCTTCCTTTTGGTAATTTGCAATGGAGAAGCTTGTTTTAACACAGATAATACATTATTATGGGCGCATTGGCGACTCTTGTTCCGGGTCGTTGGAAGTTTGACCTGTCTCATAGTTGCATTAAGCTGACCTTCCAAGCCCATTAGCAATTAGAAATTATGAGAGAGCACAAACACACAGGAATAACACACAATAATAATTTCTATATTCAAATAATCAGAGATACATCAAATATATATAGGTGAACTAATCCTAATCTTAGAGAGAGAAGTTGAGAGAATCTCTCAACTTCCTCAACAACCCAATCCAAACTAAGTAAGTCTAATAATGGAGGCATTATCTCAAACACCCCCCCTTAATGCCTACATTACAGAAATGGAGAACACACTAAATTAATACAAACATTTGTCTGTCCTGGTCTTCATTAACATTTGTACCCACTCTGAGATCTCATAGAAAACGCTCTTTTCTCCACCATTTTCGAGCTACCATTTAACCCATTTAAAATACATTTGTTTCTGACCAGCAATAATGAACTTTGCAAGAGCAACAGTATTGACAACTCGGCTCGTCGGGGCTTCCGCGATAAGAGCTGACAAGTGATGAACCATCCTACGGACCAATCACCATCTGTCGGATATTTCGCTTTAGGCTATCCATCAGTGGCTAGGCAAATGGTCTGAATACTGAATGTGTTCAAGAGCTAATCTAACAACTTGACCTGCTTTACATCATACTGTAACCTGTAACTGATGCTTCTTGGCCCGTAGCACAACAAGATCAGCATATAACAAATTCACACAATCAAATTAGCCAATTGTTCTCTCGTCCCTATAGAACGTCAATAACGACTAATTTAAATAATGCTAATTTGTTCAATAATTGGTTCTTTAATACAAAAATCTCTTAACAATAAATATAAGCTTAAATTTCACACAATAAACCCTAAGATCTGTCACAACTATCTTTGAACACGCAATTGAGAAATAATTCAATTTTTTTCCCATGAATAGCTCCATTGTCCCTTGGCTAACAAACTATATGCAACCAGGTGCACATCAGGTCGATATAGAGCAACTTGATCCATTCCTATCCGATCCGCCTTGTCCAGTCCAATTTCAGTTCCAATGGCACATCTTGCAACCCAATTTTCTGTGTAACGCGCTCGCTTACAGCGAGTTTTCTGCATTTTTAACCCACATATATATAAGAAAATGTCCGACATCTGTGCATCGATAAAATTTTGTCAGATCAACTTATTTTGGTGAGGTATCTGCGTCATAAAGTAAGGCTGAAGAGAAGAACCGACCAAGGCCGAATATATGTAGTAGATTAACCCCACTCCTCCGGACACGCCAAAGCCGTCCACATGCATCCACATTTCCGGTCAATAAGGCAATTGTCTATTGTTTGCATTTTTTCTGCAACCATCTCCACTCACTCTTTTATTAATGCATTTACCGTAGCCTCATCTTCTCACATCAGACCACCCATTTATTAGAAATTAAAACATATTTCGTATGCATAAGGTTGTCAACGAAAAGAAGGGAGCAAGTTGTGAAAGGTATATTGGTCCCACTGAAATATTGATTAAAATTTAAATCTGAGAAAATATCCTGTGAATATATAGAGGTAGATCCAGGTTTACAGAGATAGAACGAAATCACAGCTAAACGCATACCGTATCCTTCAAGCAACAAGCCTGTAATTTCCACGCATCCATCCTAGATTAATGCCACGCTTCTGTTGTGCCTCTGCTAAGCTAAACAACACAGATTTTACCACGCAGACAGCGCCTCAGACAACGCCTACTCTGACAGTAAAAATTTTACACACTCTGCCTTTTGGTGTTATTCCACCCAAAAAAATAAATAAATAACAAACACACAAAAAACATTCACTCACAAAATAAATTCACTGAACTATCTACCCTCCTACAGCAACAGTTTCATAATCATTGCTCTCACATCGTCCTAGCCATCCCGTGAGGGATTTAAGCCAGTAGTGGCTTTGATACCAAATTAGAAATTATAAGAGAGCAGAAATGCACAGGAATAACACACAATAATAATTTCTATATTCAAATAATCAGAGATACATCAAATATATATAGGTGAACTAATCCTAATTTTAGAGAGAGAAGTTGAGAGAATCTCTCAACTTCCTCAACAACCCAATCCAAACTAAGTAAGTCTAATTATGGAGGCATTATCTCAAACATTAACTCGTGTTCGTGGGATATTAAAATGGAAAATGGCAATTTACTCAATTTGATTGCATTATTAATCAATTTCATCATCATAGAGAAGCGTAAAAAGTTAATAAGGAATAATTTCATCTATTGGATTCTTTATACCATCTATCGTTTATAATTTAAAAAAAAAATGGAAACTCTGAAAAGCTTATTCTTTATTACTGTAAATCTACCATGCTATATATATTCAAAACCTCATAAACATCATTTAAATTTTATTTATTTATAAATAATTAATAATAATTTAATTAGTTAATTATAAATACATTTTCATAATTTTTCATTGAAAATTTATAATTTTAAAAATTGAATATATATTTTTTACTTTGTTCACCATTACTATAAAAATTTCTTCCTATCTATTACTTTTCAAATAATACAATAATTAGTTCAACTACACAAATTATATTATTACATTATATATATATATATATATATATATATATATATATATATATATATATGTGAACTAAATTATAATTTTATTTTAAATTATTAATATTTATAAAAAAATTAATAATGAGTTTAACATATAAAAGCCATACTGGTTAAGAGTACTTGTTTCCTCCTTAAAGATCATAAGTTCAAAACTAGAGGTGGTAGAGTATGTATGCCTTAGTAAACTTAGTAGTCAAATTGTTGTGGGGTGGTGGGTCCCTTGTCCTACAAACAAGGGGATCTCATACACCAATTTGGTGTCCCTTGGCCCTAACCTTAAAATTGGATAACAATAATAATAATAATTCATTCCTTTTGACACTTGCCACATTCACATCCACATCTATTCTAAATAAGACTTCCAAATTTTTAATTTAATTACCAATAGCTATTAGGTGGGATGTAAGGATTTAACCTCCACAAAATATTATATAATGTTCTTAGTTGTATTGACAAATAAAAGATTGAGATTTATAACAAAAGTAGATATGGGACATTTGGTCTATTATTAAGCTATAATATTATAACAATTTTTATTTATATGTTAAGAATTTTTATAGTTAAGAATCTTGTTACATGTGTTTTTTAATGTATATATGTTTAATTCATATATTATTTTGTTACTGGTGACAATGTTAACTCTCTTGTTTGCACATTACTATCACTTAGATTTTGTTTAATGTACAAAAAATAATATAAAATTATGTGTAAAAATAATATTTAAAAAAATAAAAATATTGAGAAAAAAAACAAAAGAACAAACCTTTAAAATGTAAAAATCAAAATTAAAGTTACTGAAAGTTCAAAAAAAATACACAAAGCTGCATTACTTGTTTGGAATATGTGGAAAATTTGATTCAAACAAAAAAATCACACCCTTTTTTACTAAGAAGATGTTATGATAATACCTGTAAAACCATGTCTCGGGTTCCCCGTTGTCGACACAACTAAGTTGACATGATAACATCCTAAACGAAGTAGAGGTTGGGTAGTGGACAGATGAATTGGCACAGCGGTGATCAACACTTAGGTTCAATATGAATAGTGCTTTCTGTTGAAGATAATGGAGAATCTCCTATTTTAGTGAGTTGGTTCATGAGACCTTAGGATAGGAATTGGTTTCTATTTCTTAGGGTGCAGTTCTAACTGTAGAAATTATATACATTAAGCATGTATATGTCCTCACGAGACCTTAGGATAGGAATTGGTTTCTATTTCTTAGGGTGCAGTTCTAACTATAGAAATTATATACATTAAGCATGCATATGTCCTAGATTCCCCTGATCTCACAATATTTAACTTCTTGCAAAATACAGAATCATTCCACTGTTAATCTTTTGCGGAAAATTAATTGCACACACATGTGAAGCATAAATAAAAACAATCGCACATAACACAGTTGTTTAACGGGAAAGCCTGAAGCTACAAACCCCAACTATCATATATTATGTATCATGGAGATCATGTAACAATCCTCATACAAATCTTAGTACATCAAGCTCTCAATACAATACAATCGTCACACACTAATCAGAAAAAATCTGCAAATACATGCACCGATCTTTGCCCCCTACTAGCCTACTTTCACTACTCAATCCCTGCTGAAGAATAGCTCTGAATGAATTTGAATTACTCTTGCCTTGACTGTGAAATCCTCATTGGAAACTCCAATGTGTGTGTGATGCAATCAATGCATCACTATAGTCACAACAGATAGTCCATCTTGCCCTTTCACCTATCTCTCCACCGGGTCTTCACTGGAACTGCCATGCACTGTAGTTAACTGCTTTATTGTTCAGTTGATTAATGAGTTATTATTTTGTGAATTAATTAACTAATTAATTCACTCCACTCTCACTAGTGTATCATTCAGTTAGAATAGATACAACTAGCTCTACTGAGTCTAACTAAGTTAAACTGAATACAACTCCATAAACTACTCTTCCAACTCTATCATAACTTTGCCACTTCAATTCTAATTGAGTCCTCCATGCATGAACCACTAGTTGCCCTTGGGAATTGCGTAATTCCCTCAGTCCATTGATTTTCCAAATCTGTGCACTGAAACAAAGTGCTCCAAGAGAATAAGTTGTTGTTTAGAGTCTGATTATTATTAAGAGATAATAATAATCGGCATGCATCTATTTTTAGATCGACGATCTATAACTAGAATTCGTCCAATATTCTAAAAATAGAATTTCATCTATTTTTCCAACTTGATCAACCATCCATAAATAGCATCCTGCAACTTCTGAAATATGATCACCATGTCTAAAAATAGACTTGTGCCAAAAATAGCCTGCAGGCCCACTTAGTGAAGGCACCTCTTTTCACTAATCTCATCATCTTGTTGAATCTCAACACTCCCTCTCAACAAGAATTTAGGGATTATCTTTCACCTCAATCCTGCCTCTATGGTATTTGAATTTGCTCCTGGTGAGCGCCTTCATCAGAATATCTGCATCCTGATCCTCCGGAGGGATGTACTGAAGCAACATGATCTTTCGCTACACACAATCTCTGATATGATGATACTGGATATCAATATGTTTAGATATATCATGAAACACAGGATTAACCGAGAGTTTAATGCAACTCTGATTATCACAATGTATCACTATGTGATCTAAATGTCAACCGAACAAACCGACCAGGATCTTCCTCATCCAGATAGCCTCACATGCAGCTTGAATTTCTACCATGTATTCTGCTTCTGCTGAACTGAGTGCCACGCATCTTTGTTTCCTGCTGTACCAAGAAACTGCCATAGATCCGATACTGAAAATCCCTCTTGATGTGCTCTTTCTGTCTGTTGGGCTTCCTGCCCAATCTGCATCCATGAAGCCATGCAAATTCACCTCATTCGTCTGTCTGTACCATAAACCATACTCAGATGTGCCCCTGAGATATCTCAGGACATGCTTGCCTGCCTTCCAAAAGAGCTTGGTAGGCTTAACCATCACTTGTGAAAGCTGGTTCACCGCATAGCATATGTCCGATCTTGTATTGACTAAATACATGAGCGAACTCACCAACTGTCAATAAACAGTGGCATCCACTACCTCTGCCAATGTAGCATCCTCTTTCTTCGAATTTCCTGGAAGAGGAGTGTCGATAGGCTTGCAGCCTTGCATGTGAAACTTCTCCAGTATCTCCTGGGCATACTTGCCTTGAGACAAAAATAGTTCACCTTCCCGCTGCCATATTTCCAATCCAAGGAAATAATGAAGGAGGCCCAAATCCTTCATCTCAAAATCCTTTGCAAGATCTGCCTTGCATGAGTGTATCAACTGCTCATTGCCCGTTAGTATTAAATCATCAACATAAAGAAAAATGATTAAAAGCTTACCCTCCACCACAATCTGGTACAAGTTTGCATCCGCCTCACTCTTGGTGAAGCCAAGTCCAATGAAATAGCTCTCGATCTGAGTGTACCAAGCACGTGGTGCTTGTTTCAGCCCATACAATGCTCTTTTGAGCCTGCACACATGAAACTTGCTGTTGAAGATCTCAAATCCTTCAGGCTACTCAATGTACACCTCGTCCTCAATGAACCCATTAAGGAACGCAGTCTTCACATCCATCTGATGAATGTGCCAACCCATCTACATTGAGAGAGCAAGCATGGTCCGTATGGAAGAATATCGTGCGACAGGTGCAAAGGTTTCTTCATAGTCAATCCCCTCGATCTGTGAGAAGCCCCGGGCAAAAAAATCTTGCCTTATACTTCTCAACACTCCCATCAGCAGCTTGCTTTACCTTGTAGATCCATCTTAATCCTACAACTGATTTTCCCACCGGCCTTGGAACAATCTCCCAAGCACTATTTCTGACAATGGAGTCATACTCCTCCACCATGGCATCTACCCATGTGGGCTCCTACACTGCTTCTTCAAAAGAAGATGGCTCTGTCACAATACACTTGCTCATAAGAGCCATGTATCCAGTAAATCGTTCAGGTGACTCTCTCTATCTGCGTTGTGATGTAGGGACTCCTACATTCTGTGCCGCATCAAGCTTCAGTCTCTCAACTTATGTGGTACACTTTCTGCCTTGTCTGATGTTTGGTTCTACATGAGTGGGCTCCTCCACTGCATGAATCTCCTGCTGTGGCTGATCCACATCTAGAGGCTCATCTTTGGGAACAAGAAGTTCCTCCTCCACATGCAAGTGTAGCTCCCTCTCAAGCGACAACTTCATGGCTTTCACTTCATTTAATTTTATATCCCGTCGCACCACAGTCATCTGACTGTCTAGCAAATACACACGATAATTATGGGGTGTTTCTGTGTACCCCACAAATATCCCAACTTCTGTAGTAGGCTCCAGCTTCTTCCTGGCATCCTTTGTCACATGAATGTAAATAGATGAGCCAAAAATCTTCAAATGAGAAATATCAGGCTTCTTACCAATAAAAGCTTCTTCACGTGTACTCATGCCAAGTACTCTATGAGGACAACGGTTTTGCACATAAGCTGCAGTGTTGCATGCTTCCGCCCACAAGTGCATTGGTAGGCCCTGGTCATGCAGCATTGTTTGTGCATCACCCATGATCGTTCTGTTCTTCCTCTTTGCGACCCCATTCTGCTGTGGGTTATGAGGCGCTATGAGTTTTCTTCGAATTCCTTCTTTGTTAAATAATTCTTTTAATTCACCCGAGATGTATTCACCACCATTATCGCTCCGTAGAGCTTTCACTTGCTTCCCCAACTCCTTCTCCACCAATGATTTGAACTCACTGAACTTTGAGAACGTTTCACTCTTCTTCTGCAAGAAGAAGATCCAACATCTATGAGAATAGTCATCAACATATATAACATAATACCTGTGTTTTTCTGTTGAAGCAACCGAGAAAGGTCCACACACGTCTGTGTGAATTCTCTCCAGGATCACTGAAGCACGGTTCTCCTTATCATGAAAGGTTGTCTTCACAAACTTACCCATAGTACATCCCTTTCACTAATCTGACTGCACAAGAGTACCCTTGGGAAGTCCAGTAGAAATATGTTGCAAAATCTTCAAAGCGCCATGGTGAAGATGGCCCAATCTCCTGTGCCATAATTTGCCCTCATCCCAGCTCACCACTTCTTCTTCTTTGCCCACCATTGCAGCGTAGCCATATACCTCCAACTTGTAGAGATTCTCAATTCTAACCCCTATCTTCTTGGTTTGACCCATTGTTTTATGTTGAAGGAAGGCTTTTCCCTCACTGAAAACAACATCATAACCTTTGTCTTCCAGCAATGCGACCGAGACCAAGTTCTTCTTCAGACCTGGAACATGCATAACATCCTTCAACAAGAATAGATTAGTGGACTCCCTCTCAAAGGTAATGGTCCCAATGCCAGTCGCACTGTACTGACCATCGTCGCCCATCTCTATATGCATCTAGAGGTCCTTCTCCTCCAAGTCACTAAACAACTCCTTGTCTCCTGTCATATGGAAAGATGCACCACTATCAAGATACCACACCGATCCCATACAACTTGAAACCAAGCATGCGATCAAAGAGAAATCAAGTTCAAATTTCGAGGCTAAGGCCTCTCTAGATGCTGCTCCATCAACCTTCTTGTTCTTCTTCTTCTGTGGACATTTAGTGGTGAAATGCCCATGTTCGTGACAGTGAAAACACTTCACTTTGAACAAATCCTGTTTCTTGCCTTTAGCTTCGAATTTTGAAGGAAATTTCTTCCCTTTCCCTTTCCTTACTTTGGCAGCCAAAGCGAAATTCTCTTCATCTTCATTCTTCTATGAAGTGCCATCCCTCGTACCCCGCCTTATCTCCTCCTACACAAGATCCGACCAAATTTGCTCCCATCTCGACAGTTTCTCCTGTCCATTGACGGAGTCTTCGTAGCTATGCCAACTCTTCGGAAGCCCAAGGAGAGCCAAGCTCACCAAGTCTTCATCATCAATAGTAACCCCCACACTTCCTAGTTCATCCTTGTAGTGGACAAACTCCGTGAGGTATTTTGGAATATTGTCGCCCTTCTCCATTTTTATTTTTCTGAGCTTGTCTTTAAGCGCCAACTTCCTTTGGTCACTTCTACTTTGGAAAAAATATTTCAAAGCCTTCCACATTAAGAATGGAGTGGATTTCCCATGAAGGCTGGACACAATATGGTCCTTCACACCTTCCAACAGAATTCTTCTCGTCTTTGTTGTCTTCTTTTTCCATGCGTCGAGTAATGCAACATTGCTAGATCCCAGCTTAGAAACATCGCTATCGATGAACTCCTTTAGTCCATTATCCTCTAGCACCACCTCCATCCTGTCCTTCTAGGCTATGTAATTCGAGCTCCCATCAAGGGCATACTCCAATCGCAACCCATTGAATGACATTTCAATGTATACTCAACTCCTGCACCAAGAATCTTCTATAGAAAATTCGAATTGTCCACCAGCACAAACTCACCAATTCTTCATAATTGTAATCTTCAAGAATTAACAATGCTTTGATACCATGTAGAAATTATATACATTAAGCATGCATATGTCCTAGATTCCCTTGATCTCACAATATTTAACTTCTTTCAAAATACAGAATCATTCCACTGTTAATCTTTTGCAGAAAATTAATTGCACACACATGTGTGTGCAATTAATTTTCCGAAAAATATTAACAGTGGAATGATTCTGTATTTTGCAAGAAGTTAAATATTGTGAGATCAGGGGAATCTAGGACATATGCATGCTTAATGTATATAATTTCTACACATGTGTGTGCAATTAATTTTCCGCAAAATATTAACAGTGGAATGATTCTGTATTTTGCAAGAAGTTAAATATTGTGAGATCATGGGAATCTAGGACATATGCATGCTTAATGTATATAATTTCTACACTAACTTCCCTAGACCTTGTGTGTTATATAATAGTTGAATTGTATGGAAAATGTAGAGCATTCTGCAGAAGCTAGACTCTCCTGGTTTAGACTCTCTTTCGTAGAGATGACCAGAGGGATTGTTTAATAATCCATTCAAACATCGTTTTTTATCTTGGTATCAGAGCACAGTAGTGTGAGGAGGAGCCTAGCTCTCCCTGCCTACCTAGAGGAGCAATCTATGCTGCCTACTGATTACTTTGAGGAGGAGCCCTATGCTGCCTACCTACTTAATTTGTTGCGCCGCAACGGTGCTGAGGAGTGCTGCCTTCCTGAGCGCTGCCTATCTCCAGTGTTGCCTTTGCCCTCAGATAGGAGGAGCGTGAGGAGGAGCTGTGCTGGATGCCTTTGCCCTCTGCGTGAGCGTGAAGATGCTCTTTGCCCTCTGCGTTGAGACACAGAAGATCGCCAGAGATAGCTCGCTGCTATGTGGAGCCATGCTGGCTACTGTGGTACGATGACCGAACAGTGAGGAGGAGACTAGTGCTGTAGTACATTGGGTTTCCGAGAGGAATGGAGCTGGGCTGCCTCTTCTTGGCTTGTAAACGCTGTTGCATCCTACGTATGCTGCCATCCTAATCTACGAGTTTTTAATTTGTGTGTCCAAGCGTCATTTTCCATCCTCGTGTGAGAGAGGAGTCGTGCTGCGTGGAGCCTTCCTCAACATTTGTGGTGGAAAATTTTCTGATCCCTCTCGACGAGTCCACAGCTCTGCTAGTATACGAACCAAAGAAAATTTCCTTCGAAGGAACACTATCCATAGAGGAGCCGTGCTGTGGGGGAGCACTCCCTAACTCGTTGCTGCGTTGGTGAAGGAATGTTGTCCGTAGATTGTGCCATCCTCATCTCCTTGAAGAGAAGATCAGGTGTCATCCTCACCAACACCCGTAGACTATGCCTGTAAGTCATTCGTTGTTTTAACACTACTAAAGTTGGTCTTCTGTGGTGAATGTGGCATTGAAGCTTAAATTGGGTTTGGTTGCTTTATGCTTGGTGGGACCACTTATACGTTGAATGTTTAGGAGAAAACAATAGCGATGCTGAATATGTTTATGAAGGGCTTGTTCTCATACGATTTTTCATAAGAGAACATGAATTATTTCTTTATGAAGGAAATTTTTTAATGGTTATTATAGTGAGTGGAGATTTTCTCATGATTCCTTTCATGGGTGGAGTTCTTTTAAAATTTCTTTCATATGGATTTTCTTTAATTTTCCTTTTATGAGAAGAGCATTGAAAAATACTTTTTTTTTTCAAATTAAAAAAGAAAAGAAAAAAAGGAATTATTGTTGATTCACTTAAACAATAGAGGAATTTTTTGTTTAAAATGTGTCGAAGAGACCTAAGAGAGATCTGAGCCAGTGTCATCAAGATGAGCAATCAATTAATCAAATCATACTTGAATGAGAGTAACAAACTTGATGGCTCCAATTACTCAAATTGGAAATTTAAGATGCAGATGGTGTTAGAAGTACATAATGCCTGGACGATTGCAAATGGGGATGAGCTGAAGCCAGCAGCAGGAACAACATTAGTCCCAGATTGGGAGAAGCGAGAAGGTAAAGCAAAGACAGTGCTGAATATGCCAGTGAAAGGCTGCATCATACCACATATCAGATAATGTAAATTAGCAAATGAAATCTGGACGGTATTGAAGGATTTATATGAGATCAGGAATACAAATCATCTCTTTTTCTTGAAGAGAAATATTCTGCCCATAAAGATGGAGGAAAGTGAAACAGTTGCTTCCTTCATATCGCGGATCAAATACCTGAAGAACAAACTGTCAGACATTGGTGAGGTAGTTGCAGATGCAGATTTGGTCATGATTACCATGAATGGTATAACTGATGATTACCAAATGTTTATCACTGGGATAAGTGCGAGAGAGAAAATCCCAAAGTTTGAATAACTTACAGAGATATTAATGCAGGAAGAAGAAATAAGATTGACTCTGAAACCCTAGAGTGCAGATCTAGCGCTAATAGAAAAGAAGAAATTCTTCAAAGGAAAAGGAAATCCATCACAGCGAAATGGAGGAAACCCACAAAAAATACCGAATCAAACTCAAGGTATGCATCCGAATAAAAACAACTCTGTAATTAATGTTTTTATTGCGAAAAAATCGGTCATTTTTTTAAGGAGTGCAGGGAGAAGAAATTTCATGAAGAACAGTGGAAGCAGAAAAGACATACTGGTAATTTTGCAAATGATGACCATGTTCGGGACTACAGATTGTTCATGAAAGACTTTGATCCAGGTGGATATTGGTGGCCACCCGCCTATTCCACTTGGGGCCCCACCATTATCTCTTTTAGTTTTTTTTTTTTCACAACTTACTATTTATAGTAGTTTTTTGGGTCCTGAACTTTCGAGCCATTTTGAAGCCCCAAACAGAAATAGTATGCCGAAGTTACGTCCCTGGGAAGTTGAAACACCAATTTACCCAAAAAGGGCCCATAGTTTTGGCGCTTCATCTCCTAGGGTTAGGTTTTTGGACATTAAGAATTCTCCATTGTTTCTCCATAATAAATAGGCCCTCAAGCCTCATTGTAATACAGTTCAGAGGTCTGTAGTGGACACATATCTTCTCAGAGATTCGTTACCAGCACCCTAGCTATTTTATTTCCATCATGTTTGTAAGCATATTTCTGTGATTTGATATTAATGAAATGAATCCTTATTTCCACTGTATTTCTATGTTTATGGTTATTTCTATATTCTGTTGTGTTCCTGCATAAATCTGGATTAGTGGTATCAGAGTGGTCTGCTTTTTCTCGATCCTTCTTTGCATGTCCCCAATGACGTTGGGGTATAAGGAGTTAGGGCTCGATCTGGTGGAACCTTTGCAAGATCAGCCTTGCAAACCTTGACGGATGCCCATGGGGGACGAAAAGAAAGATGAGGGATCAGGAGATCCTATCAAAATATTGCTCAAGGAGGCCCTCGAAAAACAAATGAACGTGATGATGGATAAATTTTCCCAGATCCTTCAACGACTGTCCACCGGTGGCACATCTACATCCAGCAGCCACTCTGGAGGCACGAATCCCTTTAAGGTACAAGTAAACTTTGACTATCCCATATTTGAGGGTCAAATAGATGCAGATGCCGTAGATATATGGTTGAATCTATTAGAAATATATTTCGCAGTTCATGATTTTTCCGACCGGGAGAAGATTATTTTTGCACTCCTCAAAGCTACCCCCCATGTCAAGGACTGGTGGGAAACCTACTGTGAGAAAACAGACGAGACAGAACCCTCTCTGTTATCAGCCGTACCCACTTGGAATTCATTCCAAGATGCCATCAAGGAACAATATTATCCCGTGGGGAGCTATGAGGACAAGTACATACAATGGACCATGCTGCGACAACAAAGGGATCAAGATGTGCATGAGCTAACGAATCTGTTCCATACCCTACGCACAAAGTTGGGTATCAAATATTCAGAGAAACATTTGGTGCTAAAGTATTGTGGTTATCTGCAAAGATACATTTAGGAGGAAATGGAGTTCCTCGACATCTCCTTGCTTGGTACGGCATACCAGTATGCTGCCAAGATTGAGCAGAAATTCAAACAAAAGAAGCGAGACTTTGGATTTGCGAATCAAAAGTAAGGGAAAGGTGCCCCCAAACCGCAAAATAAAGGACAAAGCCAAGGCATTGCAGCCCAAGACAACTTGCCAAAGACACAAGCAAAGAACAACATTGCAAAGCCAAATAAGGACACGGGAAAGTGGTGTGAGTTCCATAAGAGCTCCACTCACAACACAAGTGAGTGTCGGGCCAAGCAGTCACTGGTGGCCGAGATGAGGGCTTTTGAATCAGATGCATGCTCCAACTCTGAATCAGAACCTGACAAGGTAAATGAAAAAGGGAAGCAGATTATTGATGCGGAGTCCAACACCACTATTTCCACTACGAAGATCCAGAAGGAGGAACTAGAAGATCTAGAGGAGGCAGAGCGTCTTTTCCACTGCCAAATGTGGGTAAAGGGTTCCCCGCTACAATTCATTTTCGACAATGGGAGTCAAAAGAACCTCATTTTAGCAGATGTCGTGAAGCAGTTGGGCTTGCCGACCACAGCGTACCCACAACCATTGCTATAGGGTAAAATTCTTGGGTTGCTGGTTATCATATATCCCTCTCAGGGCTTTCCGGTGCCCGAGGCAGACAGTAAGATTAGCTGTACAGTTCACAAAGATGGCATATGCATGTTCACATTAACTTAAAACCACTTGATAGAAAAAGATAGAAGATTACCTCTTTAATGATCTTGAAGTCCTTTGGAGAGCACTAGGAAACGAAGCAGCGGTCTTCCTTCACCAACTCCAAATCTAGGTCCTGCAATCAATTAAAGCACTCATGTAATTTCTAAAAATCATACATTTCCTATCAATTAGGCCAATATATAATAAACATTTAAGTCGTACACATCTAAGCCATTCATCTCATGCTATGTAAGTGATTAAACAATAATGACAATATCAACACAGAGAATGGACAAAACATATACAGTTCTATTGATTTATAAAAAAGGAGGATTACAACCATCGGTTGCACCAAGCCCTCCTCAGCCTTCCAATCTCTCTATCTCTCAAAGTGGTGATGTCTTGATCAACAAGTTCTCAGTGAACCTCTTTGACCTTTGACCTTCACACTACAATAATGATCTCCACTTCACAAGTATTTGAAAACTTGACAATCCTTCAACCTTGAACCAAGAGCCTTCAACTCCATTTTATAGGAGATGGAGAGAGCAATCATTGCCCTTCTCTTTCCACCAATTCTGGATAGAAAAAACCAAGATGTTTCCCCAACCTCCATGCTTTTGCCTTCTTTGAGAGTTCAGTTGTTTATGGCAATGCCCAATAAGAGATTAGTGCTTTGCAGTTTCCTTTTTGTACTGAATCTCTTGTGAGAAAAAGCTGGAGATTCAAATCATTCTCCGCGGGTTTTTCCTGTTTCAAACTTAAAACACGGGTAACGCTACCCTCTAGTGTAAACAGAGCATTTCCCTAGCCACTAACGCGGCCTATTCACTGATCATCTTCATTATAATGCTCATGTGTTGTTATAGAGAGGCGTTACCTTGGCAAAAATATGTTTAATTTAGGTCTTTGTATTCCTTCCATATTTGTCTTCTCCTCTGAGTTGATGAGGAGGTATTTTGACATGTAACAGATGCCCCCTATAGTGTGAGGTCAGAGATGAAGATGATGGCCGAAATACTTTACAATGTGTGTAGTAGAGATAAAGAGATTGAAAGACTGAGGAAAACCTAAAACAACAAGATATGTCAGAAAAAATAGTATCTGCCTTGAGTCGGGCATTCCCATGCTCAGTAGCTTAAACAATGTGATTTCTCTAGAATAGAGATATGAAGAATCTATCCACCGATAAGCACAATGTGGGAGTGTTTGTCATAACAGGATCAGGCTGAAGAAGCTATCTCCATAAACAATATCGCAACTTGGGGAAGGGAACACAAATTTAATGATGTAACCTTTGCCCCAAGGTCTTGACCACTGATTCACTTAAACTGCATATTCCTCAACATGTGAATGAAGGAGCTGTCATCGAACATGTGAGAAATCGCCTGATTACTATTCAATAATGAAAACTGTTAACAGACGCGAAGGTGGCCACCGATAATGATGATGGTCCCTAAGATGCACAGTACAATCTAGCAAGTGTGAATAAAATGAGTTGAAGTCAAACACTCATAGAATCATTCGACCAAGAGCCAATGATGAAGACTCCTGATCAAACACAAGACTACCTGCCACTGATGTCTGCTAGTATCCCGGTACTGATGGGTTTTTGGATCAAATTCCTAGATAAGATGTTGAAGTCGATAGGAAGAGATCTGTTGAAAGGTAGGCACTGAGGCGTCCTACATCAGTCAACATGAAACAGAAACCAATTGATTTTGTTTATGATTGAGATAATGAAGAGTAAACGGGGATGTCGGACGACAAATAATTTCTGGCATAATGAGTGGTTTGGTTGATAACAAGAGCAATAGATAATGAGATCTGCTTGAACAATAGAAGGCACTGTAACAGGGTACTAGGCAGTTGAGGCTTAATGAACACCAAAGAGTGTGTTAGGATTTTACCAATGCAGGGACACTGGGAGATGAAGGCTAATACTCATAGATGGTAGGGTTCGGCTAACTGCGAAAAAGTTTTCTGGGAAGTGCCATGTTCAAGAATTTTGCTGCCAAATCGACCTTTCTGAAATGTAACAGAGGTAGTATCCATTTTGTCCAAATTTTTCCCCATCTGATTAACTTTAACGAGTCCAGACGAGTAAACTCGATGAATTTTTCATATTTAGAGAGTCTGAAAAATATCATAAAAGACAACTCTGTGCCCCATCTAATTAGGTTTAACGAGTCCAGATGAGTAAACTTGGTGAATTTTTCATGTGTAGAGAGTCTGAAAAATAGTGTAAAAGATGACTCCATTGGGGTACCTTTGTCATGTCTTGATAACCGGGCACAGCAAAGGGAGAATAGTAAGCCCGAAACAGTTCATTTTCCATAAGTTAGTCCATCGAAGCTGGAAAAGTGAGAAATCTATGTTCGATGGACGTCTACCTCATTTTGTTATGAGTACGAGGAGACAAAGTAAACTCAGTACTCTTTGTGAAATTTTAACGAGTCCAACAAAGAAAAACTCGGTGCCCTCCGTGGAATTTTTAACGAGTCACGCGGAGAAAACTTGATCACCTCCGTGAAATTTTAACGAGTCATGCGGAGAAAACTCGGTTACCTCCGTGAAATTTTAACGAGTCACGCGGAGAAAACTCGGTTAATTTTTTTGTTTGAAGAGCTTTTAAAAAGAGGAAAAGAATGGCTCCTTACTCTTTGTCGTGGTAGTTTAACGAGCCCGACAAAGTCAACTCGGGGTTTTTTCAATTTTATGAGCAAGAAAAAGGTTCCTAAAAAGAAAGCTCAGTTCTTCTTCATAGTTTTAACGAGTCTGAAGAAGAGAACTCTAAGTTTTTCAAATTAACGAGCAAGAAAAAGACCATAAAAAAGAACGCTCGATATCAACTTCGTATAAGTTTAACGAGTCCGAAGAAGGAAACTCGAGGTTTTTCGAATTAATGAGCAAGAAAAATACCGTAAAAAGAATGTTCGATGCTTCTTCGTGTATGTTTAACGAGCCCGAAGAAGAGGACTCGAGGTTTTTCGGATTAACGAGCAAGAAAAATACCATAAAAAGAAGGCTCGATGCTTCTTCGTGTAAGTTTAACGAGCCCGAAGAAGAGGACTCAAGGTTTTTCGGATTAATGAGCAAGAAAAATACCATAAAAAGAATGCTCGAAATTTCTTGATCTCTTTCTCGTCAATAGAAGGATCTATGTCAGGAATTTTCTTGTAAGACCAAGCAAACACATCACGGAATACCTTGAAAAGGGATGTGAAGCATGCAATTTCCTCGGGATTGCAATCGGCTCCAATTTGAATGTTTTCCACGATACCCGTTTTGACCGAGATATCAATGAGCACTGTCTTAGAAATATTACCCATGTTCCCTTCTGAATCGATAGTTTGAACAGTCGTATAAGCGGAGGGAACCATCTCAGGTGGGTCAAAGGATGGGATTTTAGTTTTTATCACATTCGAGTCAATCATCGAAGCGCGATGGTGAAACTCTCCCCAAGGTCGTTCTTCTAGAGTCATGATCTCTTGAATAGCTTCGTCTGTAGGCAAGAATTCATTGAGGAGATCTTTAGAGAGAACTGTGATGGGTGGGAGGTTTGTACCTTCGGTCGAAACCATAGCAGTGGAGGGTTCAGATGTTATTTGGATGGCTTGGTAAGCCAACTCGGCTAGTGAGAGCGGCATCTGATCTCCGTAGGAATCAATGTCTGAAGGTGCCGAGATGATCCATGGGTCAATAGAGCTATCCGAAGTGGTGGATATCATTGCAACCGTGTTTAGGATCTGTGGCGACAGAAGAGGAAAACAACCCAGTAGGGAATATGCCTTCATAAGACCGGTACCAATACTGACGTAAGAGTCAGGAAAGCCTCCTATTAGGGGTACAGTGCTACTTGGTAATGTGGTATAATCAGGGGTGCAGAAGGATAGCTGATCCATTGTGACTATTTTCCCATCCAATGGAAATAGGATGAGTCGGAAGACCGAAGAAACAATGGCAGTCATAGCATAAGACCAACTGCAACCAAGCAATAGATTATAGTCTAGATGGCACTCTACGAATTCAACGTCCACGTTTACCATTTTCCCACCCAGAGTGATGGGAAAGCTAGCAAGGTATCCTTTTGGGAGGAATGTGTGGCCATCGAAATATTTGAGGGAATTCAATGGTAGTGTTAAGGTAGGAGAACCTAAATTGAGCCAGCAAGCTTGTGACATAACCCAAGTCGAAGCACCTTCATCTATGACAGTGCGATGGATTGGTCTCCCTTTCGACACAACCTGCACCTAGAATGCGAGTTGGTGTGAGAGGCGAGGTTTATATTTTTCCATATCAAAGATAGCTATCATGGAATCTTGGGGGTCTATTCCACCAATGGCTGAAAGCAAGGCTTTCCTTTGTGCTGGACAGGTTTGTAATACTTCGAGAGCAGACATAGCTGATGGTGCCTGCGCCAAATCTTCTACAATGTTGTAGTTTTGGGCTGCACGTGCAGAGGTGTTATGAGTTGTGCGTCGAAGTGTCCCTTTGGGGGGATGAATCACGGGGTTAGAAGTAGGCCATTCAATATGCAAATCGTTGGGCGGCGGTGGATTTGAACTAGTATCAAGTTCTTGAGCATCTATGGTAGGATTTCCATAAAGCTTGGCTCGAGTTTGAAGTTCAACACTCTCAATGCCATAAATGGCAGATGGTCCTTCGCCAGAAGGATGTGAACCACCATTGCCCCATTGATGGGGTTGTGGCAGATTTTCAACCATGTGTTGATGTTTCTGTTGTTTATTAGGGAAAGGATTATGAAGAATGGCAGGTGTTCGCCCAGAATCCTTGTTGGCAATAAAATCGGTGCATTCTTGCAGCCGAGGAAATTTGTATGTCAAGTGGTCCTCCGCACAAATCTTGCAAGGAAATTTCATGGGTTTATCCTTCCCTTTGTCATTTTTGGCAGCGTTTTTCTGATTAGGGTTATTCTGATTATTCGACTGCTTTTCCGAAGAAGATGTCTTTTTCTTGTTCTTCTTATTTTTCCCACTAGGTTTTTGTGAGGTTTGCACAGAATTTACCTCAGCGGTAGGAAGAGTAGTCGTTTGGTGAGGGGCGGTGGCAGCCGAAGATGGCTGGGAGGCTTGCCCCCGAGACTTTTTTGTGGCTACACCAGAGATCGTTCCAACGAGACCATCAGCATGAGCTCTGATTTTCTGAGTAGTTGGAGGATTTGGGTTACTAGGGGCATTGGGGAGAAAATCATATAGCGTGCCAGATTGTGAATATATTAAATCCAAATGCTGGGCACAACGAATGCATTGATCTTCTATAACTGCACCGGAAAGGCCAATGTCTTTAGAGATGTGGGGTAAGAGAGACTTACAAAACCAATTGGCTAGGAGATGATCCGGGATTGGCGCTTTGACTAGCCTCCTCCTACGTCTCCATTCATGAATGTGATCGGAGATGTGGGTGGTGGTGTCTTGGCGCAGTGAGGTTAACAGTTCCGTTCCAATTTCAAATCTGATTGGTAATTGGAATTTCTTTAGAAACTCCATCGCTAAATTGCCAAAAGTATTGATGGCGGCGCGTGGAAATTCAATATACCACTTGGTAGCATTGCCTGTAAGGGTGCGGGGAAACAGTCGAAGCCGGACACTATCATCCACCATGGAATTGGATATAGACCATAGATGAAAGGTAGTGATGTGTGCCGCTGGGTCATCCCCTTGTTTCCCGTCGAACTTCGTGATGTCAGAAGGAATCTTGTGCGGTACTGGAGGCCAGAGCGGGTTGTGATTGATGGGGTTGTTAGTCAGTTTATGGATATCGGGGATGTCCAATGCTACCAAAAAATGAAATTGTGGATTTGCCCCCGAATTTAACCAAGGCAGTATGGGTTGACTACTTTGACCATAGGGTCCACCCATCAATGTGTTATTAGGAGGATAAGTAGGACTTTGATAAAAGCTTCCTATAGGTGGAGGAGTAGGGACATACAGTTGTTGTCCATAGGGCATATTGTATTGCGGGGCGAACGGTTGGTTGCCCCCAGTATAAAAGTGCCCTCCCATTCCAGATGGAGGTGGGGGTTGGTTAGTCCATATGGATGCAATAGAGTTTCCCAGAGGAATGCTATTACTTGCATAGTTTGGCAACGACATAGACCCTACACCTATATTTGAACCACTTAAGGGAATAGTATTGACAATAGGTTGTCCTGTTTGTCCTAAGGACTACAGGGGAAGTGAAATGTTCCCTGCTACCTGCGTGCTGGTGACACTGCCCCCTAGTATAGTGGCCAAGGGGTTTGAACTCAGCAAAGGGTTCCAACCAAAAGGGTTGCTAAAAGGAACCGAAGTAGTCATGCTCGTGGGAGGAGAAACCGTGGGTCCCATCGTGGTCACGGTAGGAGTAGATCCTGAAGGATTCGGTGAGCTACTGACAGTTGTGATGATCGTAGGGTTGGGATTAGGTATATGTTGACTACTGGGGTTACCAAGTGATGGCATAGAACTGACCACCAGCGGGGAGGATGGTGGTGAAGCTGGGATGGTTGCCATTAGCATCGACCCTATGGATGCTGGTGGTGAAATGGATGTTTGTGTGGCCGAAGACATATCTTGGCATGGTGGAATCTGAACTATCACAGGCCCCAACGGATCAGTGAGTGGAGGATTGTAATGAGGTACAACCCCTTCTGTGAAAGGGTCCTCCGGAAATTCCGTATGATATGAGGCTATGTGAAAATTAGGATTAGTCAATGGAGACTGCTCTTCTGCAGAAGGCACGGGTTCACCAAGGTTCAATTCTTCCTCAATAGTTAGAGGAGGTAGACCTTATTGTCATCGAGACAGATGGCATGGGTCGGATGACGCCATGGTGACCTGTTTAGTTTTAACCAATTTTAGTAAATTGTGATGTATTATAAAGTTTCAATGAAAGTAACCACACACCTAAAAAAGAAAAAAGGACTCTCTAAAATCAATCAGCAAGCAACCAGAAGGGTGCCCTGTATGAGTGGTACCGTTTGCTGGTGATGAAATCCAATATCATAATAGTATACATAGAGGGTTGGTCGAAATTATAGTTACGGTCACTCTAGAGCTTCACCCAAACCTTAGACGATAGGTGTAAGCACTCTCGTGAAGACGAGTACCCTCCTAAAGACCGAAGACAGAGTGGGTCCATTTGTTTCAGGTACCAGGACAGCCCGTCCCAGTCACCTTGTGTAAGTCCCTAAAAAGTATGGCCAATAAAGATACCTCAAATCACAGACATCATCAAGGGGGTCCACAATCAAGGACATCATGCTATATGGGCAGAATACCTAGATCCCAGATCTAGTTTCGACATCCCCGAAGGGAACCCTAATATATAACACACCCACTTGATGCAGTCGAAGGTGGGCTACCTTCTTGTGCACCCAAGTGTTGTCTTGTGTTGAGCTTCGGTAAAGGAACGGTCTCGATAATATGAGTGCAGTAGGATTTCGCTCGTTAATGACTCTAGTTTCAAGTTTTGAGATCTTAGGTGATTTTCTCACTTTTCCTAACCCAAGATCCTAGCTTGAACTACTGTTTGTGTGAGCTCAAAAAGAGTAATGTGATTGATTTTATTATTGCTTGATTATTAGTGTACTTGATTATTAGTCTTGCGAAGGGGGAGTGGACATATGAAATGTAATGAGACTCTGACTCAAGAAACCATGCAAAACATGCTCTAAATATTAAATTCGATGAAGAGTATTTCTACAAGGAGAGGTTTCTTTTCAACATCCATGCACTAAAATTTAAATAACACAGTTCAACTTTAAAGATTCAGACTTCTATCTACCTCTTCTTAACAGTCTATGAACTGAAATTTTCAGAATTAACTCAGCTAGATGCAGAAAAACTAAAAAAAAAAAATCTTATCTAAAAAGTAAATTATTTTAACACTAACTTTTCAAACAAGAGAAAATAAATAGAAGTGCCAGCTTAGTAAACAAGCATAGGGATTCAGTCAAGGAGAGATATTGATGGCCAAAAAAATCTGCAACCAAAACACAATCACAACAGTGAACAACAAATTTTGGCTGAGTAACGCACTGTCTCTGGGTAAAGGCAGCGTTAATCCAGAGACTAACGCATTGTATTTAAGCAGAGTCAGCGTTATAACGCACTGGAAAACACACAGAGGTAGCGTTAGCCAGGGTAAAGTTCTTTATATGGTCAAACAGAAACAGGATTGAAATCTGCGAGCTTTTGAAATGTCTACTGGGCATAAATACTGGTCGGAAGGATTTGTGAATAGAGGAAAGAAGAAAGGAGGAAAGAAATAGTCCGGAAACTATGGGGAAAATCCCCAGCGGAGTCTCCAATTCTGATATAGGGTAAAATGCTTGGGTTGTTGGTTATCGTATATCCCTCTCAGGGCTTTCCGGTGCCCGAGGCAGACAGTAAGATTAGTTGTACAGTTCACAAAGATGGCATATGCATGTTCATATTAACTTAAAACCACTTGATAGAAAAAGATATAAGATTACCTCTTTAATGATCTTGGAGTCCTTTGGAGAGCACTAGGTAGCGAGGCAGCGGTCTTCCTTCACCAGCTCCAAATGTAGGTCCTGCAATCAATTAAAGCACCCGTGTAATTTCTAACAATCATACATTTCCTATCAATTAAGCCAATATATAATAAACATTTAAGTTGTGTACATATAATCCATTCATCTCATGCTATATAAGTGATTAAACAATAATTACAATATCAGCACATAGAATGGACAAAATAGATACAGTTCTATTGATTTATAAAAAAGGAGGATTACAACCGTCGGTTGCACCAAGCCCTCCTCAGCCTTCCAATCTCTCTATCTCTCAAAGGGGTGATGTCTTAATCAACAAGTTCTCAATGAACCTCTTTGACCTTTGACCTTCACATTACAACAATGATCTCTACTTCACAAGTATTCGAAAACTTGACAATCCTTCGACCTTGAAACAAGAGCCTTCAACTCCATTTTATAGGAGATGGAGAGAGAAATCATTGACCTTCTCTTTCCACCAGTTCTGAATAGAAAAAACCAAGATGTTTCCCCAACCTCCATGATTTTCCTTCTTTGAGAGTTCAATTGTTTATGGCAATGCCCAATAAGAGATTAGTGCTTTGCAGTTTCCTTTTTGTACTGACTCTCTTGTGAGAAAAATCTAGAGATTCAAATCATTCTTCGCGGTTTTTCCCATTTCAAACTTAAAACACGGGTAACGCTGCCCTCTAGTGTAAACAGAGCATTTCCCTAGCCACTAACACGGCCTATTCACTGATCAGTTGCGTTATAATGCTCTTGTGTTGTTATAGAGAGGCGTTACCTTGGCAGAAATAGGTTTAATTTAGGTCTTTGTATTCCTTCCATATTTGTCTTCTCCTCTGAGCTGATGAAGAGGTATTTTTGCCTGTAACAGCCATACACCATTAGGTGGCTTCACCAAGGACGGGATCTTTGTGTTAGCCAGAAGTGTTGCCTTCACTATAGCATCAAGCCCTTCGCGGATGAGGTATTGTGTGACATTGCTCCTATTGATATTTATTATGTATTATTAGACCAACCATACTTGTGGAAGTGACATGCTATGTATGAGTCCCGACCTCACACTGTTATTGTTACTTTGGGAAATAAATTGTACAGGATACCAAAGGTACCACCACCTCCCACTATCTCTTTGGTTACTGCAAAACAATGCAGTAAGCTCATTTCCCAAACCAGGAAATTTGTTTTCCTGATGATCCACCCACAGGGCAAGAAGAAGACTGTGGCCATGAAAACCAGACATGGCTCCTCTGCACGACAACAAAAAATGGACAAGGTTGTGGAGGAGTATGGGGACATCTTCACCTCACCCACAGGGGTGCCTCTACACTGTCAGGTCAAGCACCCCATTGACCTAACCCCAGGTGCACCGCTACCTAATGGACCGATCTATAGGCACTCTGTTCTGGAGAATGATGAAATAAAGAGGCAGATTCAGGAGCTACTGCAGAAAGGTGACATCCGACCAAGTTCATCATCCTGTGGGAGCCTGATCATGTTGGTATAGAAGAAGGATGGGACTTGGAGACTTTGTATTGATTATCGGGCCCTGAACAAGATCACTGTTCAGAATAGGTACCCGATCCCATGGATTGATGACGTTCTGGACCAACTCAAAGGGGTAAAATATTTTAGCAAGATCGACTTGAAGTCTAGGTATCACCAGGTACCAATTGAACCCTTTGATGTGTGGAAGACTGCTTTCAAAGCCAAGGAGGGCCTTTTCGAATGGCTCGTCATGCCTTTCGGATTGACAAATTCTCCCGCAACCTTCATGAGGTTGATGGATGACATCTTGCATCCATTCACCAACTCATTTGTAGTGGTATACTTGGATGACATTCTTATCTTTAGCCAAACTTGGGAAGAGAACCTCCACCACATCCGAGAAGTCCTCCAAACACTGCGGCAACACAAGTTGTGTGCCAATTTGGAGAAGTACACTTTTGACATGACCCAGGTTCAATATTTGGGATACATTATTGATGAAAGGGGGGTGCATGTGGATCCAGCCAAGATCCAAGTCATTCGGGATTGGCCAGCCCCAACCACCCTAACAGAGCTTCACAACTTTCTGGGTCTTACTAATTTCTACCGCAGGTTCGTGTTGGGATTCTCTCATATCACTTGGCCCTTGATTCAAGTCACCAAGGGAGGAGCGAAAGCAAAATTCTGTTGGTCGGAATCTCAACAGAAGGCGCTCGTATAATTGAAACATCGCCTTTGTTCTGCCCTAGTGCTCACATTACCAGACTTGCAACAACCATTTGAGATCGAGATAGATGCCTTTGACTATGCTATTGGGGTAGTTATTACTCAACAAGGAAATCCAGTGGCATATCACAGTGAGACATTGTCTGACACAGTTTGAAAGTATCCCACTTATGACAAAGAAATGTATTCCATTGTGCAGGCTTGTCGACAATGGAAGCATTACATTTTGGGGAAGGAGACAATCATCCACACAGACCACCGACCCTTGCAGTTCATACAGACACAAGGGAAGCTGCTATACAATCGCCATTAGAAGTGGTCCACATATCTGCAACAATTTCATTTGAACATCAAGTACAAGAAGGGTAGCACCAATAATGTTGCAGATTGCCTCAGCCGACCACCGATCATGGCCATAACAACTGTTCTCAACTCTTGTGGGCATGAGACTTTTGATTGGCCGCTTCTCTACAAGAGCGATCCAAAATTCAGCCACACATATAAGGCACTCTTGGGGGGTCTGCAAGTTCCAAATTTTCACCTCTGAGATGCACTATTATGTCACCTAGGACATATTTTTGTTCCTTCAAGTGAGTGTGCTAAGATGATATGGGAAGCGCACTACAGTCGAGTCGCTAGGAATTTTGGGGTTGAGAAAACAGTGGCAGTACTGCAGAATTATTTCTATTGGCCGAACCTTCAATGGGATGTCGAGAAGTACATTAGATCCTGCACTGCGTGCGCCATTTCCAAACCGACCATCAAGAAGCAAGGGCTCTATACTCCACTACCTACCCCTAGTCGACCTTGGGAATCCATCTCCATGGATTACATGTCAGGCCTTCCTTCTACTAAGCATGGAAATGATTGTGTTTTTGTGGTCGTCGATAGATTCTCAAAGATGGCCATTATGGCAGTCTGCAAGAAGAATATCACAGCAGAAGCCATTGCTAAACTCTTCTTTGAACGAGTGTGGGTGCACTTTGGGATCCCACAATCTATCATATCAGATCGTGACAGCAGGTTCCTCAGCACATTTTAGTCTAGCCTTTGGTCAATGTTGGACACCAAGCTCACCAATTCCACAACTTTCCATCCCCAAACTGATGGCCAGACAGAGGTCGTCAACAGGATGATTGTACACATACTACGCATGTACAATTCAAAGCATCCACGCACATGGGATGAGAGCCTTCCCTATGTACAACACAGTTATAACCAGGCTCTCCACAGCTCAACCGGCCACAGCCCCTTTCAAGTGGGCTTGGGATTCCAACCACTATGTCCCATTGACGTATCCATGCCATTTGCAACTACTCAGGCCGATTCGGCTCATGTCTAGTCTGAAGCTGACAAAGCAAACAACTTCATCGAGCGCATTCAGCACATCTACCAATAGGTTCATGACATATTGGACAGAGCCAATTCTAAGTACAAACAATGACATGATCAACATCGGGTGCCACACAACTTCCAGGTGGGCAAAAAAGTGTGGCTTCATTTGCAGAAGGAGCGCCTCACTGGACCCTACTGCAAGATTCACTCCCTCCAATATGGGTCGTACACCATCACCAAGGCTGTAGGGAACAATGCCTTCGAGCTCAGTATTCCACCATTCCTTGGTCTGCACCCAATATTCAATGTAGACTGCCTTCATCCCTACTTCCCACCTCTATTGGAAACCTCTGACATTGCAGAAGAACTCACACCAAATAATTAAACCTAGACTGCATGGAGCAGGCCACCACAGATTGTATCATGGACATGCAAATCAAGAACACTCGCTGACAGAAGATCCAACTGTATCGGGTTGTCAAAGTTGGCCAACTCCTGCACCAAGGCAAGTGGTTCACCAAGGACCAAGTTCAACAGAAGTCTCCTCATCTCATGGAGGAACTCAATGCAATGGGGACCATTGCTTCCTAAGGGGGGAGGAATGATCTAGGTGGATATTGGTGGCCACCTGCCTATTCCACTTGGGGTCCCACCATTGTCTCTTTGAGTTTTTTTTTTCACAACTTACTATTTATAGCAGTTTTTCAGGTCCTGAACTTCTAGAGCCATTTTGAAGCCCCAAATAGAGATAGTATGCCGAAGCTACGTCTCTGGGAATTTGGAACACCAATTTACCCAAACGGGGCCCATACTTTTGGCGCTTCATCTCCTAGGGTTAGGTTTTTGGAAGTTTAGAATTATCCATTGTTTTTCCATAATAAATAGGCCCTCAAGCCTTATTGTAATACAGTTTAGAGGTCTGTAGTCGACACATCTCTTCTCAGAGATTTGCTACCAGCACCCTAGCTATTTTATTTCCATCATGTTTGTAAGCATATTTCTGTGATTTGATATTAATGAAATGAAGCCTTATTTCCGTTGTATTTCTATGTTTATGGTTATTTTTGTATTCTGTTGCGTTCCTGCATAAATCCGGATCAGACTTGGGTGAGAATGTCGATGCAGACACCTGGTATGTCGATTCGAGAGCATCCACACATATTACGGGGAACAGACAATGGTTCAAAGATTTTAAAGAAATCAACAACGGAGCACAAATCTACCTTGGTGATGATAGATGTCATCAGACCAAAGGGTGCGGGAAAATCTCTATTATTTTACCTAATGGAAATGTCAGATATATTCATAATGTAATGTATGTGCCCAGATTGACAAAGAATCTGATTTCAGTATCCATTATTACAGATCAGGATCTCAAAGTTGAATTTTTTAAATCTAACTAATATATTAAATATATGTTGGATGGCATGAAGACTATTGCTTCAGGAATTCAAACAGAAGGTCTGTACAAATTGGATGTGAAGACAACACTAGATCAAGCTTTGACAACATCAAGTTTGACTACAGAAGAGTTGTGGCACCAAAGACTTGGTCATATCAACTACAATGACTTGTTGTTACTTTAGAAAAAGGGAATGGTAAGAGATCTTCTTATATTTAAACAAGTGCATAATGATTGTGATGCTTGTGCATTAGGAAAGATGCATAGAGAAGAATTCTTTGTTCGAGTAGAAAGGAAGAAGAGAGACGTACTTGAATTAGTGCACATAGACCTTTGTGGACCCATTCAAACAAAGTCATTAGGAGGTGCACTGTTTTTTTTACTGTTTGTTGATGACTGCACAAAGTTTTCTTGGGTATATTTCATGAGTAAGAAAAGCCACACCTTTGAATACTTTAAGCAATTCAGGTATATAATTGAAAAGCAAACAAGGAAGCACATAAAAATTCTCCGCTCCAATCAAGGGGGAGAATACAGGAAGGAGGAACTTACCAAGTACAGTAAATACCATGGGATATTACAACAATTCACAGTATCCCATACTACTCAGTAGAACGGAGTAGCGGAAAGAAAGAACAGAACATTGGTGGAGTCTGCTAGGAGCATGTTGAAAGGTAAGGATCTTTCGAATGGTTTTTGGGTTGAAGCATTAGATACTGCAATTTATTTGAAAAATAGGAGTCCTACAAGAAGTCTCAAGTTTAAAACTCCTTTTGAAGCATTATATGGATTTAAACCTACAGTAAAACATCTAAGAGTATTTGGGTCTCAAGCATTTTCCCACATTCCAAAGGAAGACAGAAGAAAACTAGATTCTAAAGCCATTAGATGTACCTTTGTAGGGTATTGTTCACAATTTAAAGCTTATAGATTAATTAATTCCTCTACTCACAAGATTTTTGTTAGTAGAGATGTCATATTCCATGAGAAAGTTTGTGATGAATCTAATAAGTGTAATGAGGAATGGGATATTCCATTTTTTGTGGAAGAAAGTGAAGAAATAAGTAATAGCCAGGATCAGAAGAAAGAGGTAGAAGCAGAGAATCCAAATACAACAATCAAGCCGAGTCCGTCAAAGGAAAGTCAAAATGGGTTGGAAGCTACACCAACGCTCAGAAGATCAGGTAGGCAGATTCAATTGCCTGCTAGATACAGAGAAAATGCCTTGATAACTAGTATGATGAATGTTTTTGAACTTTCTAGTTATAGAGAAGAAAATCAATGTAGTGAATGGAAAATAGCTATGGAACAGGAATATGAATCTATCCTCAAAAATAGAACTTGGGAGTTGGTTGAACTTCCTGATGGGAAACAAACCATAGGGTGTAAATGGTTGTATAAATCCAAGATTAATGCAGTTGGAACCATAGATAAATTAAAAGCTAGATTGGTAGCAAAGGGGTATTCACAAAAATAAGGTATTGACTATGAGGAAACCTTCGCCCCTGTAGCTAAACTAAACACTATCAAAATGTTGATTGCTTTAGCTACTAAGAAACATTGGATGATTCACCAACTAGATGTAAAATCTACATTTTTAAATGGGGAATTGAAAGAGGAGGTCTACTTAGATCAACCTGAGGGGTTTGTTTAGAAAGGGAAAGAAAATTTAGTCTATAGATTAATGAAGGCTCTATATGGACTAAAACAAGCACCCAGATCATGGTATGAAAATATTGATTCATTTTTTCTGCAGCATGGTTACACTTTGGTGTGATAATCAGAGTGCCATTCAGCTATGTAAAGATCCATTTCAGCATCAGCGTATGAAACACATTGAACTCCACATACACTTCATCAGAAATCTCATTCATGATCGTGTTCTTGAAGTGCAATACTGTCCAACCAATGATCAGGTAGCTGATATCTTTACAAAGGCTCTCACAGAAGTGAAGTTTACCAAACTTCGATCAATGCTTGGAGTTCAGGAAAGTTGTCATTAAAGGGGGATAGGCTCTAATGCCTCCTTCCTTCTTCTATTGTGTCACTTTTGTAAATCCTTCAATCCTATCCCAATTTGTTCTTAAGGGGGGATGTTAGGATATTTCGACACATAGGAAATAGGATCCTTTTGTGTCACCTTTGTAAATCCTTCAATCCTATTCCAAGTTTTTCTTAAGGGAGGATGTTAAGATATTTCGACACATAGGAAATAGTTAAGAATAACTTAGTCTAGTGTAGAGTTAGGTAAAGTGTGTTTCTTTACCATGTACATCTGTAACTTATAATCCGACGGTCACGATTTGTAGTGATCCGACAGTTATCTCTCACCTCGGTATTAACAACACTTGATCTATGGCTTAACACCCGATTGGTCCATGATATCTATTTAAAAAGCATGGAGGGTCATTTGTTCGGTAACCGTTTATGAGAGAAACATATGTAACTTTTCCTTTTATATTAATAAATTCCCCGAAGTGGTCGTGTTGGCTTAGGGCATGGACTGTTTCCCTATTTGAGGGTTTTAACCACGTGAATATACTAGTGTACTGATTTGTGATCTGTTTGTGAGCGGTGACCTTTGGTTCTTGATCTACGGGACTTACCCTGTAAATTCCTACAGAAAGATCCTAATTTGTATATCATGAAAGATGAAAAGGGGTGCATAGTGTTGATTTCTTTGTATGTAGATGATCTAATTATTACAGGTGATGCTGTTGATATAATCAAAGAAATCAAGCAAAAAATGTCACAGATGTTCAAAATGAAAGACCTTGGTGAATTAAGATACTGTTTGGGTCTCGAGATATGGAGAGATTCAGGACAAACCTTTCTGTCCGAGGGTAAGTATGTCAGATGTCTACTGGAAAGATTCAGGATGGATCAGTGCAAGGTTTCGGCAATACCACTACAACAGAACATTAAACTTCAGAGTGAGGATGGCTCTAAAGAGGTAGATGCGACACTTTATAGACAGCTGGTTGGGAGCCTAATATGCCTAACCACCACTAAACCAGATTTGGCTTATGAAGTCAGTGTGCTAAGTCAATACATGTCCAAAACACTTGAGAGTCATTGGAATGCAGCAAAAGGTGTTTTAAGGTATCTACAAGGAACTGCAGATTATGGTATTATTTATATTGATTCTTTTGATGTTATATTGACAAGATTTTCAGATTCCGACTTGGCTATAAATGTCGATGACGAAAGATCCATAACAGGCTATACATTCAGCATTGGATTTGAGATGATTACATGGTGCAGTAAGAAACAGAACACAGTTTCCTTGTCTTCAGCGGAAGCAGAGTATCAAGCCATGTGTGGAGCAACATGCGAGGCAGTTTGGTTGTGGAGACTTCTCCAAGACGTCCAGGAAGAACAAAGAGATGCAAGTCAATCAGATGTAACAACCAGAGTTCCATCAAACTTGCTAATAATTCGGTATTTCACAAGAACACTAAACACATTGATACACAATTCCACTTTGTCAGGGAAAAAGTTCAATCAAAATAAATTCATCTTGTATATTGTAAAATGTGTGATAATGTTGTAGACATTTTCACTAAGCCTCTTGAAAAAATTAAGTTTGTAATGTTTAGGGAGATGTTAGGCATATTTGTGAACCCATAACATAGAAAATAACCCATAGCCAGCAAAACAAACGATATAAACAGTTATATCGTGATGATGATATAAGTATGTCAATTGAAAGACGAAGACTGTATCCATCGGCGTAGGCATGGCTTGTAATAATTTAAAGATTTGGAAGATTACATCCGTGTCAATCTCTGGTGTGTTGTTAGTTAAACGTTGCTAAGAGCACTACAATGAACCAACGAAGTGGGCATTCCATGTGCCAGCGAGTGGTCGGGTCATCTCTATTCTGTTGATGTGATGAACCAGAGGAGAGAGCGTACAACGCGCAGCCTCAACGCGCACGATACAACGGCCATGTGGCCATTGGAATTCCTTAAGTATAAAATTTTATGTGTAATTATATTTTTTTGAAAAGATTAGATACTGCGTGATGTCTTGTTTTAGGTTATGTAGCTTTCGTGGTGGTTGCATTGTCATCCATTGAAAAGCTCAAAACTTATTGTTGACAATGCAACCGCAAATTATTAATACAAACAAAAAGTATTGCAAAATCAGAGAATTTATTCCATAATTTTATTTTAATTATCGATTATTATTGGGGTTGTCTAACTCTTATGTGTTTTGGAGTTTTGGCATTGTCTAACTATTATGTGTTTTGGAATTTTGGCTAGAATTTGACGAAACAAATTTTGGTCAAATCTCCTTTTTTTGGTTGTTTAGTATGCGTTTTTCATTGCATATATGGATTCAACACCTTGAAAAACTCCTAGGGCACTTAGATTGTGGAGATTTCACAGCTCAAACTTGTGATTCCAACTCATTTTCACTAGATCACCTTAAAATATCTAATTAGACGAAGCCTTGTAAAAGTGTTCCCTACCATTTTAGAGGTGGTTAGGTAATCAACCCTATTATGTGATTTCAGTGCCCAATAGGAGGTGGCATTTCCAAGGCCGACCCTTCAATTCATGGGTGTTATTGAAAATTAGTGGCAATGGGAGGCAATGAATTCATGACTAAGTGTCATGGTTAAAGGCCGAACTGATGGAGACCCACATCCTAAGTGTATAGATGTAACGACGGGAGCAATCATGCATGCATGAGTTACCCCTTTCCCCGAACTGCTTTTTCTATCCCTTATTTTTGTCGTTTCACTATTTTTTTAATGCTTTAATATGGTGCATAACTCAAGTATCAAAGCTTGCTCTTTATGATATAACATTTATTTTACCCCTTAAGATGAGTAGGTTTCTCTCTCATAAGTGATGGGACATGCTAATATTCCTTATAATGAGAAGGAGAATCAAATGCTCAGGAACTAGGTGATGACTAATGAGGTCTGGTGATGACTAATGATGGGGTAGACCTCATCCTAGGATTTTTCCTACATGCTATTTATGTCCCAACTATATTTTGTATTTTAACTCTTCAATTCTTTTGTTGTGGCCATCTTATGTCTTTTCATTCTTGTAGTTGTATCAACTTCCAAGGCCAAGTTTTTCAACATTGCTCAAAGATGTGGATATATGAGTGCCAAATGCTAATGAAAAAATAATAGTTAACATGAAAGATGAAGGCGGTATCAAGGGAATGACGAAGGATGTTATATCTGGAATGATAATGGGCACACTACTTCAATCTAAGGCTTCCAAATAGTGACCCTGAACCTATAAGACTAGGTCGTGCCACCCTGCTAAAGCGAGATAACAAGTTTACAATCACAATCGGTCAATCATCTAGATCACCCTTTTATCAATGTAAGAATTCCCAAAGCATTAAGTAAAAACAATTGATAGTAAAATGTTTAGAAATATCCGTCGAGTGGTAGCCCACCTTCATTCAAGGGGAATGTTGGATAGTGAGAAGTGCATGAGTGTTGGAAATGGAAGAGGAATGTGGCATATCATCATCACCAAGCAATGTGTAGGGATACAGGTTGATTGGATGTCCAAGATAGGAGAAAAAAAATTCTCTTATGAGATTACCCATTTCGGTGGATATTAGGGACATTCACGATTTTAGGAGAGTCTTAAGGTATCATGAGAAATAAATACAATCAACCAAAGTTTTAATACTTTCTCTCAACACTAAAGTGTAAAAACATGAACTTGTTGCTAAAAAAAATAAAAAATAGATACTATAAATAAACATAAGTATTTTGATACATTTTGGAAAATAAACAAAAAAAAAAAATTTAAAAAAATAACATTAAATATTGTTTTTATAATATTATTTATTATAAAAAAATAAAACCTCTATGTTTGAAATGTACTTTTATTATCAAATAAATATAAAATTAGAAATTATTGATACATGTCACACATGTATATAGAGATAGGTCCAAAATTTTGAATCTTACAAAAATAAAGTTATGCCTTTATAAAGAGAAACCGTTGCTTTGAAACAGAGCACAAGGAACAAAAATGATCGGAGCCCCTCACCAAGAAACTCGAGAAAGCTAGAGATGTCCCTAGGGGTCCACAAAAAAACCACTAGAGCATCGTCGACATACATGGACAATACATCCATATTACATCTGGACTGATTGCCCAAAAATAAAATAAAAGCTTGAAGGCCTACTTATAAAACCTAAATTGGAGCATTACATTACATGTCTGAAACCCCAAACTGGTTAGTAAAGTCCAACAAAATGACCCAAAGCCCAAAGGTGCATAAATGACGACACACAAAACGAGCTGCGATAAGACTCCATTCACAATGCCACATAATACAAAAGTAGTGACACAACAACCCAAGCAGCAGTGACGATGACACAATCTCACAGGGGGACATTGAAGAAGCTTGGTGGAAGACTGGTCACCCATTTACGCATAAGAGGTGGATGATAAAAATGACGATAGAGGATGCCCTGACACCATTAGACCAATAATCACAAAATAGAGGATGCCCTGATACCATTAGACCAATAATCACAAAGCCCCACAGTCACCACCAGGATGTAGGTGGAAGAAACCATGCAACACAGAGCAAGGGAAAAGAGCGGCTTGAACTAGAGAGCAAGGCAGTTAGGCTTCCAGCCATCGATCCCTTTTTTAAAATAGATAATATTCTTATATTTTATTTAAAAATAAAATAAGAAACCAACCCAAAAATACACAAACTCAGCCAATCCAGAACGCAATAATTGAATCATGTAATTGAAATATACATTTAAAATGATGTTTACATAAATTTATTAGTGGTTATTATCTACTAAGGGATAGTTATAGTTTAAGAGTCAAATTATATTGCATTTTAATTTTGTGATTGAAACATACATTTAAAAGGTTGAAATGTTTATATCAATTTATTAGTGTTTGTTATCCAGTAAGGGAGAGAGTTAAATTACATTGAATTTTACTTAATTTAATTCACATGGTAGTTATATGAAAGAGTTGTTTTTGTTTTTTTTAATTCTATTTATTTGAAAAATAAATATTTTTATTTATTTGTTATTTTTCATTAATTCGTTTAATTGTCCCTAGTATATATGATATTTAATTTTATTTATTAGACATAAAAACATAATTTTTTTTTTTAAATGTAAAATTCATAGTTAACATAGATTTTGTTCATCGCTTCGCCAAAAAATCTTTGCAATCAAGAATTCTGCACTTTATAGTCTAGATCTCTACAATTTGCTTCACAGGCTCATCACCTCACCTCTAATGGATGGCCTCAATACCTTATCGCTTGTGCATGGCGGTTTAAAATAACTATCACAATTTTGTTTCTTTGTGGCTCCATTCACGGTGTATTGGTAGAAAGACTATATAATGTGGTAAATAAAAGATGTATGTACTTCACAATAGCATCTTGTGAATTCTTCTTTGATTCTTCAACACCTGATAAATTGAGTGAGTGAGCAGGTAATAGCCACACCTTACTCATGGAGACATGCAATTTTATTTTCCTAACTCTCGATGCAATAAACAACCGATAGGTGCAATCTTTTCCATGCTCCTCTTTGGTATCTGGGTGGACTCACTTGCTATTTTTGCCCACAGTTGGCCAAGAACATGCTCTGATACAACTGTAATATTCCTAATAGAAATATTCAACAAGTAACAAAGACATGCATAAAGCTACAACAATATAAATTTAAGACACGTAATATGCACCATCAAAAAATTAAATAATTTGGGCAAGAATGTTGAGCCATTTTATTAATAATGATGGAAATTAAGTACAAAATAGAATAGAACAATAGATCTTAGGATTTCCATTGCATGCATGCAAAACCCAGGTAAAATGAAATAGACCCAATGTGCTGGAAAATGGCCCAAATAATTAACTCGCACTACCCAAAAGTTATGTTGATGATCCTGAAGATGAACTGGTGTTTCCACCCTCTACACTGCTCCAAAATTTCTAAAAAGTTAACTCGGAGCTTGTGAGACCAAACCCATAAAAACCCATAAATGGTTTGGCTTAAATCCAAGCCAAGTTCAACCCACCAAGTGGTGTGGAATACCAAGTTTACCGAAAAAATACATTACCTAAGGAATGTTGATTTCCATCCTCATGAATAATGCCCGAACGTTTTTAAATTTTTAACCAGAGAATCCTCTCATAAAACCTAGAAAACCTAGAAAAATATTGGGAAGATTAGAGCTGATCCAAAAGCCCCAATTTAGTGTGAGTTTCCTGTTCTGCATAGGTTTGTGTATCTCATGAGGAATATTGTTAGAAGTAGTGCAAATTTTCCGCCAAATTTCTTATGAAATCCCTCCAAAAATACCCTCGAAGAAAAATTATTTAGCCAAGCCTAAACTCTAGCAATCACTTCGACAATCTATGCAACCCAAAAACCCTACATAGCTCCTACTCAATGACCCATGTGTCAGCCCAAAAATGGAAGAATTTGGCCCATTAAAATCACCTGGTTCCAGCTCTACAAAATAGTACCAATATATGCCTTTTTCCTAAAGGAAAACACATGCAAATACTCCAATGGAAGCCCTGAAGTCGACTCCCCAAAGCCTCACTAGGGAGACACTCGAATATCTCTGAAATGAGGGAGGGTTTCACTTGAGACCCTAGAGCTAACCAAAAATTTTCTTCTTGTGCTCAACAACTCCAAGAGAGAATTCAATTTCATGATATAGATGGAAAAAATGTGCCAGATGGTGGCATAATTATGTTATTTTTAATTGTTGGTCACTCTCCATCCAAGTGATTCAAATTCCTCCTTTTGGGGGGTCTCACATTCGAGTAACAACATGGTTTTCCTCCTTTTTCTCTAATGTATATAACCTCTTATTTATCCAAAAATTAAGTGGGGGTCTACTCATCCACTTTTCCTAAGTCTTAACACACCAAAATATTTTCCTAACACCAAAATTGCAAAAATAGGAGAAAAGAAAAATTATTTAGTGGGGATATCACAGTTTTTCACTGCATATATAAATTCAACACCTTGGAAACTCCTAGGCAACTCAGATTGTGGAGAGTTCACAAGTTAAACTTGTGATACCAACACATCCTTGCGAGATCACCTTCATATATCTAACTAGAATCAATCTTATAAAAGTGTTCCCTACCTTCATAGAGGTGGTTGTGTAATCAGTCCTACTAGACATTTTTAGCCCTAAATGGAAGGTGGCATTTCAAGTTCAACCCTTTAATTCATAGGTGTTAGTGAAAATAAGTGGAAATGGAGGGGAATTAATTCATGACTAAGTGGCATGGTCAGAGGACCAATTTATGGAGGTCCATGTCCTAAGTGTATAGATGTAATGGAGGGAGCAATCATGTAGGCATGGGTTACCCCTTTCCTTGACCTGCTATTTCTAACCCTTTATTTCAACTTTTACTTCTTTTTTATTATGCTTTAATATGGTGCATAACTAAAGTATTAAATATTTATCTTTATTATATAACATTAATTTTACCTCTTAATATGAGTTAGTTTCTCACTCATCAAGGATGAGACATGCAAGGGTTCCTTATTGTCAGATGGGGCATCAAATGCTCAGGAACTAGTTGATGGATAATGATGGGGTAGAGCTCATGCTAGGAGTTTTCCTATGTGTTATTTACATCCTAATTGTATTTTGAATTTTAACTTTTATTTTTCTTCCGTTATGTCCATCTTATGTTTTTTCATTCTTGTCGCTCTTTCAACTTATAGGGAAAATTTTTCCAGCCCTAATCAAGGATGTGGACATATGAGTGCCAAATCCAAATTAACGAATAATAGTTAACGAATAAAATTATTTTTCAAGTGGCATCCCACTATATTTGAAGAGAAATTAAAATGGGGAGAGGTGCATGACTAGTGCAAATGGTAGAGAAATGTGGCATATCATCATCGTTGAGCAATGTGTAGGGTTGATGGCTGGTTAGATGTCCAAGATAGGATAAACGTTTCTCTTATAGGGTTACCCATTTTCGTAGGTATCATGGACAATCAATATTTTAAGATATTCCTAAGCTATCATGATAAATAAATAAACTCAACCAATGTTTTACTACTTTTTATTAACAACTCGTAAGTGGAAGAAAATGAACTTGTTACTGCAACAAAAGGGGAAAATGGATATTTTAAAAGAGCATGATTCAAATAATAACTTTAAACATTTCCAAATATTCCCTTTCAACAACATCCAACAAAAAATATAAATATTTTCTGAAATATAAATTAAAAAATGACATTATGCACCAATTTAAATAGACAACAAATATGAGTAGGGTCGGCTATAGTTGTTATGCACTACAACTCATCATAACTAGATAGGAACAAGTTAATAATTTTCACTCACAACCATCATTAACTAGACAAGAACAAGTTAAAATTTCCATGCTTTTAGTTGAGTTTTTTGTTTTTAAAAATACTTTTATTTTCGTGCATTTTGAAACATACTCTATTATCTACTACAACACCTGCTAACTACTTCATAAATTCTACATCACACAACTCACACAACTTGCATAATATTCTACACACTCACACTCATTCAACACATCAAGAGAATCAACCACACTTTTAATGAGCTTCCTCCAATATATGGATGAACCGAGGTGCTCAACTCAATAATTACAAAGAACTACAAAGATTCACAACTTCGTTCATGTGCTTGATTTGATCCAGATTCGTCTCATTGACTCAATCAAGCTAGTAAATCCACTTTCCTTATGATATTTTCAACATTGATTAGCTTCTAGAGGCCTCAATACATTTTCCGACCATATACCGAAAAGTTCTGATAAAAAACATCCCCACAATACCAAAGTTAGCTGAGATGTGCAAGGAATACAAAATAATTTTTGTGTTTTCCTTCGATTGAACACTCAAGCCTGTGAAAATTCGACTAGTCGCATCCACAAGCTTATGAAAATTTGATAGGTCACATGAAAAATCTTGTCTCCCAGCAACTCGAGCCTTTCAATTGCACAGATGACCCATAATCTATGCAGTTGGGGAAGAGGATGAAGGAAAACTCAATCAGATTATCTCAAAGCTCTCCCAAAATTTAGGGACACCTTCATCATCTTCTAAACACACCTCCAAGCCTCTGTAACAAGTCTGCAACTGATGATATAGGCCAAGAACATATGCAACGAGTCAATGAAATACAATCCCTAGTCTTCCAAATTCCTCATCAAGACAAACACCTACAACTCCTCAAGCAACAATGATAACCTATCTAAACACCTACAACACCTGTAGAAACATATCTAACTCATGTAGAAGCATCTCCAACTCATGCAACATCAACATAATGTCATACAACTTCCTCCAACACTTTTAGAGGCACCTCCAACACAAGAAACAACATCTCAACACATGTAGCATCAACTATAATGCTTTCAACACATGTAGAAGCATATACAACACCTATAGCAACAATCCAACCTCCTGTAGTAACAACATCTTCAAGATATTTAGCAACATCTGCTAGGTCCCTATAATACTAGTGTATCCCCTTATTGTTATTGTTAGTGTAGCCCCCTTATTATTATTGTTGTGCCCATGTAGTAACCATATTGTTATTATTGTGTCCCATAGAACGCCATTGTTGTTATTGTTGTGTCCATACATTGTTATTGTTATGTCGGCTAGGATTATATTGTGACCCCTTGGACTCCTATATATAGAAAGGAGTTTTTTTCGTTTGTATCATCCAAGAATTGTTCATTTATGTAATGTAAAGGAGGTTTCCACCTCGAAGAGGCTGATTTCTAAGTCATTGATCTCTCATTTCTTCTATTTTGTGACCTGGTTTCATAACATCTAGTATTAGAGCTTTGGATTCTAGGGTTTCGCTGGTGCAAACAAGTCATCTTGGAATTTTCTCTATAATTTTTTTTATAAAAATATTTAGAAGCTAAAATAACATCCATTTGAGCCGAAGTCTTGAGGAACTTCGTGTAAAAATTTTGGATCTTGGTTCGCTATATTTTCGGAGATATGATATGAGGAATTTAGGGTTTTTTCATGCTCCATAATTTCAAATAAAATAGGTGGTTGAGGGGAAATCGTCATAAATTTCAAGACATCGGATTGGAATTCTGTAAAAAATGGAAGAAATTTCACATACTTTAGTTTCTTGCATATCAATTTCAGAGCCTAAAGTTGAAACAATGACACATGGCACACCGTACAAGTTCGATCTATTGAACTAGTCCTTAATTAGGTCAATGTGGGAGATAAGGTATAAATTTACCTTGAAGAATCCAAATTAGGCCTTACATGTGAAATTGGAGAGAAGACTCAGAGGGCTACTATAGGATCGAAGATCAAATCTTGGGGATCTTAAATTACAGAGATACATCAGTTTCAATATCGAGCTCCTCAAAAGAAAGAAAAATGTGTTTATTTGTTTTTTTTTTTTTAATTTCACAAGTCTTGATTGAAAAATCAGTTTGAAGTGATTCCAAGGGAATATTGAAGCATCGAATCAGTATTGGGTTCTAAAATGCCCCCAAAAATAATTCCACGCCCATTAAACCGTCAGAAGGCTCTACTATGACTCTAGAAGATGAATAAGTGCAACATGATATATCAAAATTACGAGACCAAGTGCAACACATTTCACTCTCGCAAAGAGTATCAAAAAATGAAATGGAAGCTAAGATGAGTGTTTGAAGAAAGAAAAATGAGGCATAATTGAAAAATTATGCTCATTGCAGGTTCAAACATAAAAATAATCTATCCAGATCCCCATAAAGTCTTGGACAATCATTCCAAGGTATTTGAGACTTCCAAAGGACTCCCAACTATTCGTGATCATGATCATGCTATTCATTTGATTCCAGGAAGTGTTCCTCCAAACATTAGGCCTTACATATATCCTTATGATCAAAAGAGTGACATTGAATCTATGATTGTAGAAATGCTAGACACTGGTATAATTCAACCTAGTCAAATTTATTTCTCTGCTCCAGTAGTATTGGTGCACAAGAAGGATGGATCATGGCATATGTGTCCGAATTATAGGGAACTCAACAAGCTCACTATTAAATATAAATTTCCCATCCCCATCATTGATGAATTATTGGATGAATTACATGGAACAATTTACTTCACCAAGCTCAATCTTCCTTCTGGATATCGTCAAATTAGAATCAGGACTGAAGACATTCTGAAAACAACATTCAGAACTCATTAGGGTCATTGTGAAGTTTTGGTCATGCCTTTTGAACTTACTAATGCACCTTCCACATTTCAAGGTTTGATGATTTCCATTTTCAAACCCTTCTTAGAAAATTTGTGTTAGTATTTTTTGATGATATACTAATCTACAACAAGCCTTGGAAGGATCATGTTCAACATGTTGGAATGGTGCTCAAACCATTAGAGGAGAAACAATTATATGCAAAAACCTCCAAATGTTTCTTTGGAGTACAAAAGGTGGAATATTTGGGTTATATTATATCTCATGAGGGTGTTAAGGTAGAACCTAACAAAATTAAATCCATTAAGGAATGGAAAATTCGTACAAGCATACAATATCTTTGAGGATTTTTGGGGTTAACAGGGTATTATCGCAAGTTTTTTAATAATTATGGGAGAATATCATCACCTTTAACATCATTACTGAAGAAAGATGCATTTTCGTGGACTCTAGAAGCAACCAAGGCCTTTGAACATCTTAAAGAGGAAATGTGCCAATCACCGGTCTTAGCTATGCCAGACTTCACAAAAACCTTTATTATGGAACGTGATGCCTCGAGAAATGGGATTGATGTAGTTTAAATGCAAGAAAGAATACCTATTTCTTTTGAAAGTCATCCAATAAAAGGAAAGTATTTATTGAAGCCTATTTATGAGAACGAAATGTTGGCAATACTACATGCACTAAAGCAATGGCAACCTTACCTAATGGGAAGATAGTTCAAGGTAAAAACAGATCATGATAGTCTTAAATAATTTTTGGAACAAATAGTATCTCTAAAGGAGCAACAAAAATGGGTCACAAAGATATTGGGTTATGACTGTTGAGTCAAATTATAGACTTATAATTTTTCAATCATAAATTATCAACCCACGGCAGGTAGGCTTATGAGATGTTGTGCAAAATATATGCAGGTTAATACTTCAAGTGCTTACTAATCAAACCAGTCAATCACTCATAAAACTAATGCCTTTTTTCTCAATCAAAATTTTTCAGCAAAGGCTATGGAGTGGATATGAACATCCCTCTAAAACTCTTAGTCTTGCTGATGTGATTAAAAATGATAAGAGATAAAACTTACAACAAGAAAGAAATCAATTTGATAATATAACTCAACTTCATCAAATGAAATCCACACATTAACACAAAAACTTAATCATTTAATCAATTGATAATTGCTGTTGAAACTTAAGAAAGAGTACATCAACTATATGAAAGAATATTAGTACATAACATAAATTAACACGCACACAAATAAGGGAGTTGTGAGCAAAGGGGGCCCTCCTCACTCACAACCCATGCAAAATTAAGGAGGCTTGCTCAGTAGAGTGGAAAAAACATCAAATATTATATTAATCTAGAAATATTACAACCGAGTACAATCTGATATGTGCTATCAGCAAAACCCATCCCAACCCCTTACATCATAAAACATAGTCAGATTTATACAAGTTCGAAAGCCCATATTTGGCTTGAATGAGAAAAACTACTAATATGAGCTATGAGCTATCAATACAGGTACAATATTGTCAAAATTAGCTATGCTGAGTCTAATCCATGACCAAAATCATGGATTTGACAATTTTTGTTACAAAGCTGGAGCTGCTCTTCATGCAGCCAATGAGAATAGGTTTGCAGATCTGGGTGGTTTCGAAGGTGGATTTGGAACGGGAAATAGGACAACATCCATGCATGATGAATTCCCCACAAAACCCATGTTCTCGTTTGATTTAACAATGCATGGAACATAGATAGCCGGTAATTCTATTGTAGGAAATTTGAGCGGCTGCAAAAAATTCACATCTACAGGATTTCTAGAATGTTTGCAGGAAATGCAACCACACAAGCTATCTTTAGGAAATTTCGGAGCTGTTTCAGATCAAAGCAAATCTGCATAATATTCTTATATTAGTTGGCATGATAATTTCAATAAGGAAACAACTAGTTAAGGAATACTTAAGATTAAAGGTAAAATGACGCTTTTTATGTTAATTTGCATACTTCAAGCATACAATAATCTTTTGGTAAAAAACCTAGCTGATATAACCAAAATAAGCATATTAAGGATTAAGGGGAGTTCAAAATGGGAGAGGTAAGGTATAGGAAAGGTGTAAAAATTAGGAAAAATGGGGACTCAAAATCTCCCCCACACTCGGCTTCTTGCATGTCCCTTATGCAAGAAAAAATGTTGCACCCTCCAAAACAGGAAATTATTCCTTACCCTGGGCTGCAACTACTACAGCCAAATGATCCAGTTGGCACTACTGGACTGTGCCTAAAACTGACCCCTGTAAATCTCATTTTTCTTCTTCAGATGGTCAATCTGAGCGTGCTTCTTTCTCATTATTTGGGCCACCTTCTGCTGCCATTCCTCATGCTCTTTCTGCATGCGAAGGTTGTTCTCTTTCAGAGCTTCATTCTCCTTCCTCAAATCCCGTTCTGAAACCATGAGCTCAGTGATAATCTCCATTAACTCTTTTAGAGACCATTTTTTCTGGGAAGTTACTTCCCCCTCATGATGTCCTTGGGAAGATTGGGGAAATTTTTGTTCTTCTGCTGTTTAATTCCTACTTTCCTGCAGCAAGGAATCCTGGAAGGCTATTTTTTATCCGTTAAGGAATGTAGTTGTCTCCACATTCTCCTTTCCTTTAGGCGACTTGTGGAGTTTTCCTTTTTTTATATTAAATTTCTTGGGCAATACCCCCCCATTTTTTAGTGTCCCTTATAGCTAGCTTGGAAGCCTGGCTCCTTGTGAATCTCTTAGAGGGGGTGGAAGTGCCCTTCAACTTAGGCTTTTTACATGTAATCTCCTCGGTCACCACCACTTATTCATCTTTTTTGTCCTATGTGGCATTTGGACCATGATTTCGTGGCTTCTTACTTGGATTTTCTGCTTACTCTTCTTCCTTGGTCTCTGAAGGGTTAGAGTCTTTGTCCTCCATGAAATAATTCTTTGCCAGAAAATCCTCACACATGTTTTTATTCTTCTTCAAAACCTCCATTAAGATGATATTTACCAACCCATGGTGATAGAGGTTTTCTTCCAAGTGGGCTACCATTTCCTTAGCGGCCGTAGACATTTTCATTAGGGAATTCTTCAAATAATATGGCATATTCAAATGCTTGTCTCAAAAATGTCGACGAATCCGAATGTGAAACAAAAACGTGAGCCCAAAGAGACCTTCGCATGTTATATACTTATGTAGGAAAAATAATAGGTTCTGATACTTACTTCTCAGGAATTCCTGTTGAATCCATTTTCTCCAGTCAGGATTTGAATGCTCTTTCTGAAGAAAGGACACACAAATTCCCTTATTGAAATGTTGGTTCTTATACCAACATTCCCCGTCCTATGGAATTTCGCATGCCTGAGCCACCAAATCCTCTGTTAATTTGAACTAGACATTCTCGCCTTGTGCTTTGTCACTTTCTAAATTCATGGCGAAAGATTTCGTGACCTCTAAATTATGGCCACTGAATTTTTGAAACAGGGGTAACCACCCTATTTCTCTAGTCTCTCTTTACTGCGAGGGTCAGCTTCCAACAGTGCAGGGCCATGTAGCTCAAATCAAACAAAGGCATGCGATTTCGACATAGTGAAGGACGAGAGAAACTAAATGAATGGGGCTCATAGAAATGCGGTGTTTAAGACTTGCAATGGATCACTTAGAAAGGGAGGTTTAAATTGGAAATATCATAGATAATGGATATTTCAAAGTAGGTTGTGATCATGATTATCATCATGATCCGACCTACAAAATGGATATCGTGAGTACAACCACCAGGCATGTCAGAGTCATGATGTTTGGGCATGGAGCTAAATTTATGATGCAGCGATTTACAGCCGCGCTTTCCCCAAGGGTTACCATAAGTTAAACCATACAATGTTTTTTTAAATTAAGCATCATTACCTCTTACCTCAAGTGTCCTGTCACTGGCTGGACCTTACCGAACTTACCTCCCAATGGTCCAACCCTCAAATGATGTTTGCTTGTTTATTGAAATGATAACCCACTCAAAAATTACATCATATGTATAATCACACAATCCATGATCTCAACCAATAATAAAACTGTTAGTACTTTATCAAATAATTTAAACTAATGTTCTGTCTATGATTTTTGTTCTTCAGGAAACCAAGGCTTTGCTACAGGAAATGGAACTGTGACTGTTAAACATTCTGCAGGAAATTATTCTACAGGAAAAAATGTTTCTCCCCCGTTTATGTACAGTTCATTGCACATGAATGAAGGTGCTAAAGAAATTATCTCAATGGATTACTAGCCATTAAGGTCAACTTTTAACCAATATGAGGCCCATCACCATTAATGAGAGTGAGGACCAAGGTACCCTAATGCACCCTATCAGGTGTGAATTTATGAGTTGTTGTCGACCCCCTGTAGCATCCAACCATCAAGGATCCATAGTGATTCCCCATTGCTACTGGTGAGATAGCCTGTCATTAGCCTGACATACAAGCTTCAAGGCATCATAAGGCTCTGATCTTGCACCCAGATAATTTGTTGACGTCGATGGGCCAAGATTGTTGGAATGTGGGCCTTAAGGAATCCCACATCAGCCCAACATGAGAAATCCACAGATTAACTCAAAAACATTATTTATTGAGAGGATACCTAAGGATATACTGACATGTTTTTTTAATGATCCTAGTGTCAGTCCATTCTCACCAAATTTCAATTTTAGAGAGTCTAAAATATTGAAAAAGAAGACTCCAAGGGGGGATCCTTTTCTGTAACTAGTCCATTGGGCCCGGAAAAAGGAAAAAACCTATACCCAATAGACATTCCTCTCATGGTTTACCGAGCATGATGATGAACAAAGTGAGCTCATTGTATCATCAAGAAGATCAAGAAGAGGTAGTGGAAGCAATGACTCCTTCTCTCACCATCTTCAGCTCTTTCTTCTTCACAATTTCTTCCACAAATTCCTCCTTAGACTGGGGTTTTTTATATATCTTGAGTCCATGCCCATCCAACAAGAAGGTAACATTCCCATCATCAATAGTTTTAACCCGAACAGATCCATTATAAAAAAATTTCTCAATTTCATAGGGACCTAGCCAATGTGTGTTGAATGTCTCTTCAAAGTTATTAAATTTTGAATCATACACCAATGCCCAATCTCCCTCTTTGAATTGCTTCTTTTTAATGTATCTATCGTGCCTTTTAGCCCTGTTTTGGTGGATCAAGTTAGTATGCTAAAATACATCCTCCCTAATCTCATCCAACTCATTGAGCTGCAATATTCTCTGTTTTTTAGCTTCATTAAGGTCTATACCCAAATCTGCTTCCATCTTGAAAGTTCTGTTATGAAATTCAATGTGCAATAAAATTTTCTTTCCACACACCAATTAATATGGAGAGAAGCCAGTGGTATTTCTCCATGTGATCCTGTAAGACCACAATGCCTCAGGAAGTCGATCAGACCAATCCTTCTTATGTAATTGCACTGTCTTTGGTAAGGATTTTCTCCAACACCTTATTTTTTTATTCTACCTGCCCATTAGCCTGTGGATGGTAAGGGGTGGAATTCCGATGAGTAATCTGATATCTTTTCACAATTCCATACATAATATTTGACGCAAAATGAGTACCTTGATTAGTAACTATTTCCCTAGGTACTCCAAATCTTACAAAAATATCAGAGAAAAGAAAATCTACCACTGCTTTCTCCATTTCTCTAGGTAGTGCTCTTGCCTCCACCCACTTTGTAACATAATCAGTGCAAACCAAGATATACTTCTTACCTTTGGACATAGGATTGATGGGAGCTAAAATATCAAGAGCCCATCTCTCGAAGGGTTCTATGAGAACCTGTGGCTGCAAAGGCATCTCGTTTGATTGTACAAGCCGCCCCATTCTTTGGAAGTTGTCACACTTCCAAACATATTCCTTTGCATCTTTAAAAAGACTTGGCGAGCTGTAAAATGAGCGAAGAATCTTATAGGCTGTCAAAAAATTTTCCTCCACAAGGTTCATCATGACAAGCTCTCAGTATGTCATAGGCCTCATCTTCCTTGACACAGCTTGGAATAATCAAATCAGGTCCAGTGAAAAATAGATCTCCCCTAATCTAAGATTAATCAACACTTTTCCTAATAATCCTCTTTTTCTGATTAGATGAAAAGTAGGGTGGCAACTTTCCTGTAGCAAGGTATTTGGCCATGTCTACAAACCAAGGTGTTTTGACAGAAATAGCAAAAAAAAATTCATCGAGAACGCTATCATTAAAATGAACACCCTCACCTGCATGGTTGAGCCTAGATAAAAATCAGTTACCTAATTTTCCTTTCCTGGTCTGTCCAATACTGTGATGTCAAATTCCTGCAGAAGCAAAATCCACCTAGTGATCCTACCATTAGTGACTGGTTTATTCATGAGATATCGAATGACAGAATGATCAATGTGTACAAAAACTTCATAACCCATGATGTAATGTTTAAACTTGTTAATAGCATAAATCACAACAAGGAATTATTTTCAGTTACCGTGTAATTCAGTTATGTAGGAGTTAAATTTTTACTTAAAAAATAAATAGCATAGGCTATAGGATCCTCCTTTGGCCCAATACTGCTCTTATGGATGAATCAGAGGCATCAATGGAAACATGAAAGGGAAATTTCCAATATCGGCCTCTTAAGATAGGTGTTGAAGAAATCTTTTCCTTCAGTGTATCAAATGTAGCTTGACACTCATCATTCCAATGAAATTCAGATTACTTAGTCAATAATTTGAATAATGGAGAGGCTGTCTTTGTAAAATTTTCAACAAACCTTCTGTAGTAGCCTGCATGTCCAAGAAAAATTCGAACTCCCTTTTGATTGGTTGGTGGGGGAAACTTTACAATAACTTCAATCTTTGCCAAATCAACTTTAATTCCTGCAGCAGAAACATGATGACCCAAAACAATACCTTCAGTCATAATCATAAAACATTTTTCATTACTTAATGAAATATTAGTTTCTCTACATCTCTGCAAAAATTTCTCAAGATTATGTAAAGCTTCTTCAAAAGTATCACCCATTACTGTAAAATCATCTAGATAAAATTCCACATAATCATGCAAAAGGTCAAAGAAAATACCAAGGATCGCTTGTTGGAATGTGGCTGGTGCGTTTCATAGATCAAATGGTAATACCTTATATGAATAGGTACCGCAGGGACATGTGAATGTTTTCTTCTCCCGGTCCTATGGAGTTATCCTATTATGATTGTATCCATTGAACCCATCTAAGAAGGAAAAATACTTTTTCCCTGCCAAAGTTTCCAGCACTTGGTATATAAAAGGCAAAGGGAAATGGTCTTTTAATGTAGCTTTATTTAGTTCCTTGTAATATACATGCACTCGTCATTTACCATTCTTTTTGGGGACAATAACTAGTGGAGATACCCACTAGATATCTGAGACAGGATAGATAAACCCTACATTTAACAATTTCTGCAATTCATATTTTACAATTTCCCTTAAGGCAGGGTTCATCCTTCTCTGTGGTTGTCTCATGGGCCTAGCATTTTCTTATATATAAATATGATGAATGCATGTATCTGGTTGAATGCCCCTCATGTCCATATATTACCATGCAAATGTATCTGAAATTTTTTTCAATGTTTAAATTAACTGTTTTTCTTGTTCAGGAGTTAAGGCAGAATTAATGTTTAAATTTTTTTCAAGAAAAATTTCAACTACCTTACCCCCCCATTCAGTCATGGAATATGCAGAAAATGCAGATAAGAGAGTTGAATGTAGTTCAACTATTGTACTATCCTCATAAAAATTCCGCATATTAGTAATGATATCTAAATTATGACTAAATTTCCCTTTTAAATGCTGCATAAAATCAGAATTAGAAATACAACAATTTATCAGATTTTCTTCTGAATTTTCCTTCAGACTCATGGATCAAGCTATTATTAAAACTGGCTAGGTACATTTTGAATCATGATCCTCTTCATCAACCCAATGTTTATTCTCTGATCTCAAGAGGGGTTTAGCAGGGGGATACAAATTAATGTGTTTTGTTTCAGCTCTTCATCAACCCAATGTTTATTCTCTGATCTCAAGAGGGGTTTAGCAGGGGGATACAAATTAATGTGTTTTGTGATGGTCATGTTTCTAGATCTACACACTATGTAGGCATTTTCTGTGGCTAACCACAACCTCCCAAAGATCAAAGGATGCCCTCCCAAGTTTATTTTAGGTTGACGAACATCAAAGTCTACAGGTACTTCCAAGAATCTAATGAGAAGACAATTTCTTCTAATACCCCCTCTAGCTTTACCTTAGACCTATCTACTAATTCTAACATGGTAGGAGTAGATAATAAGTCAAAGGATCATATATGAGATAAAGTATCCATAGTCATCACATTAATGGCTACACCTAAATGAATTAAATTGTTCTTTATGGGATACCCATTGATAAAGGTGGTGACCACATGGATTCCAGGGTCTGCATATTTTTCAGTAATAAATCCGGTGGACATTAAACTTGCAAGCTCTCCAACTACTTGAATTGTGGAGGGTTCTCTCTTCTGAATTCTTGGTTTCTTGGTACATAGCTCCCTCACATTTTTGGCATAAATTGGGATATCCTTAATTTCTTGCAGTAACAGGATCTTAATGCACACATTTCTCAGTTTAGACACAAGATCAAACTCAGGCTGTTTTAATTTCATTTCCAACCTTTTTGGAAAAGGAGGCTAGACCATATGGGATGAGGAAGGTTCTTGCGGCCTTAAAGTAGGTTGTTCTATTGGTTCAGGTGTGGTTTCAACTTTAGGCATTTCCAGCATATCTTCTTATACAATATCTTCAATTCTTTGAGGTTGAGTCACCACTTTTTCCAATCTAAGTTTAATTTCCTACAACGACATAGGAAATTCCCTGTAACACAGGAACAAAAATTTGCTGCAGTGGCTATGGTGCAATACAGTAGGTAGGAAAAGTGGGAAAAGTGACCAATCCAATATTGTGAGAAGATTGGATTGTTTTATTGTTGGGGTTAGAAACTGGTTGAGCAGAGAGTTTTGTGGGACGAGGTTGGTTTGGTGAGGCATGCAACTGAAACTGTTGTTGTGGCTATACCATTTTTTGCAGTGTGGGCTATGGAGGATAAAAGTTTTGAGTTGGAAAATTATGTGTAGGAAGGTGAGAAAATTTCCCCTACCAAGGTTGTTGAGGAGGCCAAGGCTGCCAGGGCATTGGAATATTCCACATCTAATTCTGAGCATAAGGAAATTGAAAATGTGAATGTGACATACCTATAGGACATGGCTGCCATGGTCATTGAGATGCCATTGCATAAAGTGCATTGAAAAATCCCTGATCTTCTATATAAGTTGCTTTAATTTTAGGAAGAGAAGGACATTGATCAATGGAATGCTCAGCTTCAAAAATTCAGCATGCCTCTATGTTGTCAGCAGGGCATTCCCTTAGAGCATGTTTCTTCCTACATTTTGAGCAGAACACAGCCATGACTTTTTCCAATTCCTCTTGTTTCTTCTTAGCCTGCAAAAAATCCAATTTTGAAGATAAAGTGCTAAGAATATCAGTCTTAAAATTTTCAAATAAATTACTCATTTTAGCTCTGGTTACTCTAGTTCTAGTAACTGATTTGACATTCCTGGAAGAAGTGTCTCTTGACCCACCTCCAACCTTGGAATTCCCTCTTGATTATATTCTACACAGCTCACACACATAATCCTAGCTCAAATTTGATACAACACCTGCTCCCATTAAGTTTAAAATATCTATACATTCTAATGTGATTGCCCTGAGAAAAATTGTCCTTCGGTTTCTTTACTCAGTGGATTCATCTTGGATCTATGTAGATTATATTGAAATTTTTCCACCAAGACCTCTAGAATCTCCCCTTCCTTTTGAGTCATGCCAAAAATATCTTCTCTGAGGTCTCTAGATATACAATAATCTTGGTATTTATTAAAGAATACCTTCTTCATTTCATCCCAAGTTGAACTGGAGTTTGTACCCAAACCCATAAACCACCTGAGAGATGCATCCTTTAATGTACCAGGAAAAAATTTCAACTTTTGAGAATTAGAAGAATAGTCATAGCTTCTGCATAGCACATCGAACTCAAATAAAAAAAGCATCAGGATCTTCATCTGAGTGAGGGAATTTTTTCATCTGAGTAGCTCCACCAGTCTCCCTAATAGGGAATTCAAATGTGACCAGCTCCTCTTCTTTCTTAGTGTAGATCCCATCTATGTTACCAATACCCTCTTCATGAGCCATATCATACCAAGAGAGAGCAGGATCTCTGTAAAATACAGATTCTTCAGAACCAATCGATTGGAATTATGGTTCTTGAATAGGATTAATGAGGAATTCCTCTTTAGGCTGATCACTGAGAAACGATGCTGACTTCCTTACAAAGGGAGGTTATAAATGGGAAGAAACAAAGGATTTCCAAACAGAATATTTTGTTGTAGAAGTATTGACTTGTTTAGAATCAACAACCAAGCTCTCTTCAAGACTAAAAACCTCCTTTTCAGATTATCCTTCTTTTCCTGCCTTGTTTATTGTAGACTTCCTTATTCTGACCAGTGTATTAGTGAATGAAGTGGTGCTCACACCACAATGAAAAAAATTTAAAAATATTGGACCCTATTCATCTATTATATAAACAAATTCAAAAATTATACTTACCAAACAAGCAGGACATGGCTTTGGCGAAATTATGATCTTTGCAGTTGTGTAGGCCTTACCCTACGTCTTACCACTTCGACTCCCCCAGTCCTGCAAAATATCAAACAATAAAAAAAATCATAAAAACACTTTCAGTATCATCCCTTAGCACCTCCCCGGAAATGATGCCAAAATGCTGACTCAAATTATAGACTTATAATTTTTCTATCATAAATTATCAACCCAGGGTAGGTAGGCTTATGAGATGCTGTGAAAAATATATGTAGGCTTAATACTTCAAGCGCTTAGTAATTAAACCAATAAATCACTCATAAAACTAATGCCTCTTTTTTGAATCAACATTTTGCAGCAAAGGCTATAGAGTGGATCTAAACATCCCTCTACAACTCTTAGTCTTATTGATGTGATCAAAAAATATAGGAGATCAAACTTACAAAAAGAAACAAATCAATTTGACAATAAAACTCAACTTGATCAAATGATATCCACACATTAGCACAAAAACTTAATCATTTAATCAATTAGTAATTGTTGATGAAACTTCAGAAAGAGTACATTAGCTGTATGAAATAATTATTACCACATAACAAAAATTAAAATGCACACGCACACAACAAAGGGAGTTGTGAGAAAAGGGGGCCCTCCCACACTCACAATCCCTGCAAAATTAAAGAGGCTTGCTTAGTAGAGTGGACAGAACATCAAATATTATATTAATATGGAAATATTACATCTGAGTACAATTTGATATGTGCTATCAGCAAAACCTAACCCAACCCCTTAAATCATAAGGCATGGCCAGATTTATACAAGTTCGAAAGCCCATATTTGGCTCGAATGAGTAAAACTACTAATATGAGCTATGAGATATCAATACAGGTACAATATTTTCAAAATTATATATGTTGAGTTTAATCCATGACCAAAATCAGGGGTTATAAAATTTTCGTTACAAAGCTGGAGCTGCTCCTCATGCGGCCAACAAGAATAGGTCTGCAGATCTGGGTGGTTTCGATATTGTACTATGGCATACAAATTGGATCTTCCTGCATCTTCCTGAGTGCACCCATATTTCCACGTTTCATGTTTAAATAAGGTTATAAATGACAATATCCTAGATCAAACAATATTTCCAGAACTTGACGAAGAAGGAAAAAGTATATTGGGACTTGAAGCAGTCATGGAAACAAGAACTCAAAAACTAAGAAATTGATCAATTTTAGAGTATTTCATCAAGTGGAAGAATTTACCTGTTGAATATTTGACATGGGAGCATGAGAATTTTATACAAAAGCATCCAGAACTACTCAAGCATTGAGGACAACACTTTTTTGAAGGAGAGGGGCATGCTTGGTCCCTATAATACTACTGTATCCCCTTATTGATATTGTTAGTGTAACCCCCTTATTATTATTTTTGTGCCCATGTAGTCCCCATATTGTTATTATTGTGCTCCATAGAATCCCACTATTGTTATTGTTGTTCCATTACATTGTTATTGTTATGTCAGCTAGGATTATATTGTGACCCCTTGGACTCCTACATATATAAATGAGGTTTTTTCATTTGTATCATCCAGTAATTGTTAATTTATGTAATGTAAATGAGGTTTCCCCCTCAAAGAGGCTGATTTCTAAGTTGTTGATCTCTCTTTTCTTCTATTTTGTGAGCTGGTTTCATAAAAAAATCAACCTATGAAAAGTCAACATAACATGCCCAATGTCATCACTACTCAACCTCCAAATATCCTCCAATAAACATGTCATAAGTATGTTGACATCAATGCCAACCAACAAGATCATCAAACTAAACAATACAACCACAAAACATCATCACACATCATGAGGACCATTGATCATCATAAGACATATGATGAACAAGACCATGACCCTCTTGACATCAATGCCAACACTACAATGCCAACATTAGATTTCAAATTTAAAATTGGGTACACTCACAAAAATATATAACACAAAATTGAAATATAAATTTAATAGATTTATCAGATAAATGTTTGGAAATATATCTTCGTTGCTTTGCTTTGGGGTGTATGATAAACGATCTGCTTGGATTCTAGTTGATGCCCAATTTGCGGGAGGCTTACCTGCTCAAATTGATCTCTCCTGGAACGCGGTGGTCCATGGACAATCCATCGATTATTAGAAAAATCCATTTCGATGTTTTCTATGCCATGCTACTGGTCATCTAAAGAGATTGTGTTTGCAGTGGAAAGATGTTGTCAAGGCTCTGGGTTAGTGGAAGGACCATTGTGACTTGCGGAATGCTAAAAAAGTTTCATCTCCATCGGGCGACTTAGCGGCGGGATTGGGTAAGTCTATTTCCGACTCTCCCATCATTGCTGATTGTGGATTGCATCCTCCCTCACCTGCATTGTCTCTTGTTCCTGCTTTTCCTCGACATCACCTAGGGGCAATCCCCCATTGGATGGCTTTCCTCCCCTCGATTCCGAGTGGTCACAGACTTAACTTGTTTTCTAATGCTCCTCTGTCCCGGGACTCCTTGCTGGACCCCCATGTGACCCTCCTAGATCCCTCCTCTCCCCAGATGCCTCCCTTGGTGCCCCCTATTATCGTTGCTCTATTGCCCGAGTCTCCCTGTGAGACTTTTCAGGCCTCTAAGACTCTGTTTTCGTCACAGGATTCTCCCTTCAGGGTTGCGGAGGGCTGGTATTCTCCCTGAAATTCTATAGGGAGTGACCTTGATCTGTTAATGTTGAAAATTATTCCCTGCTTGAACCTCTGTCTGTGGATACTGGGAATCCGAAGTCCCCCCAGATTGTCATCTGTCCCGACTTGAGATCTAATGTCACCATACATCGAGGAAAGGTCGGACCTAAAAGGAAGAAGAAAGTGATTCATATCACTGACATCTGGGATCCCTCTCAGGATGATGTTTTTAGATATGTTCTGGTTACTTTTGCGCTTGGTTGGGTACTTAGAGCTTTGTCCCCTGATGCGAAGGTTACCTCATGAAGTTGGTCTCCTTAAATTTGCGGGGTCTGGGGGGGCGAGACAAGTTATTATTTGTCAATAATTTTCTTACTTTATGCAATCCTTCTATTTTATTTATTCAGGAGACAATGATGCCAGATGACTGTGTTATCTCCTATTTTCGTTCCATTCTCCCAGATTGGTTTATTGTAGCTAAAAGTGCAGAGGGTCGATCCAGAGGACTGGTGGTACTATGGGATCCCAAATGGGTGTCCTTGTAAGCCTACAGCTTCTTTGGAGGCATTCTCCTTTCTGGTTTTTGTCAAGGGTTTCCTGATAGACTTCACTTTGTTAATATTTATGGGCCTTACCATAACAGGCTGATCTTCTAGGATAAATTGAACGACTGTGGCATTCTTAAACTTCCCAACCTCTTCATGGGTGGTGATTATAATGTTTCTCTACATACTACTGAAATTTGGTGAGATAGAGGTAGACCTGACCCTCTAGTAAAAGTTATTAATGGAATATTCTTATATGCGGGTTTGTGTGATTATCCCTTTGCTACATGTAGCCCAACTTGGTGCAACGGTAGAAGAGGGAGAGAGTTTATTGGAAAAAAAAATTACCGTTTTTTATCAATAATGATCTTCGGGCAAACCTAGGACAAGCTTTGGTGGTCGTAGAGGATCTCACTGTCTTGGACCACCGTCCGATCTCCATCTGTTGGGATCTTGAAGCTCGGAGTGGGGGATTCCCCTTCAAATTTAACCATTGTTGGTTAAAGGATGGCTCTTTCAATATTTTAATTAAAGATTATTTTAAGAATCACAAGAGAGAGGAAGGCACTTCTGCCATGTCGCATCTTGTGCAAATATTGAAAAATCTGAAGAAAGTTGTCAAAAATTGGGAACTCTAACAAAAAAGGAAAATGAAAGATAGAATCAGAGAAATCAGATTGGAACGGGTTGCTATTTTAAGAGAGGTGGAGGAGGGGGGACATCCAACTGAATTCTCGGAAAATTGTAAGACTTTGGAAGATGAATATCGGTTCTTCCTACTGATTGAGGAACAAACTTGGCAGCTTAAAAGCAGAGCCACCTGGCTCAACTGTGGACACAGAAACACAAAATTTTTCCCTAAGGTAGCAAATGGAAGAAGAGGTGCCAATTCCATCTGGAATATCGAGGTAAATGGAGAACATATCTGCACCATGGAAGAGATAAAAAAATCTGCAGTGGATTATTTCAGCACCCTATTTGATAAACTGGAGAATCCTAACATTTCTAATTAGATGGAATATATTGAAAATTATCCTGATATGTTTTCTGAAGAGGATTGTTCAATAATCAAGGAGAAAATCAATCCTGAGGAGATTAAGCTTGTACTCAAATCTCTTACAGCGGATAAGAGTCCGGGTCTTGATGGTTGGACCTCGGATTTATTTATCCATTTTTATTAGGAGTTTATAGGTGAGATAACAGAAATGTTGGAATAGGTAAGAAGCATAAGGAGGATCCATGGAGCTATAAACTCAACGTTCCTTGCCTTGATTCCAAAAAAAAAAAGGTTCGATCCACTGAGAAGATTTCAAACCAATATCTCTGTGCAACACATTGTACAAGATCAATTCAAAAATCATATCAGAAAAAATTAAAGGCATCCTCTCAAAACATATCTTGGAGGAGAAGGAGGGTTTTCTTAAAGATAGAAGTATTCACGATGTTGTCGCCATAACATAGGAAGTCATTCATACAATGCAGACAAAGAAAATGAAGGCGACAGTTATGAAGATCGATCTACACAAAGCTTTTGATAGAGTCGATTGGAATTTTTTAAGACTAATTATGTTTAAAATTGGTCTTGACAGGGTTCTCGTGTCTTGGATCATGGTCTGTATCTCTCACACTTCAATGGTGGTCTTAATTAATGGTTCTACGTCCAAATTTTTCCATCCGCGTCGAGGGCTAATGTAGGGTTGTGCCTTATCTCCCCTCCTATTCATTCTTGTCATGGATGCCCTTAGCCACAAAATAAAGAGGGCTTCTATTTTGGGGATCTTCCAAGGAGTTGATGTTTGCAGGGGGAAATAGATCACGCATGGCCTTTTTGCCGATGATAATTTGATCTTTGGTTTATTACAGAGAAGGAGCTAGGAGGAGCTGGACTCCATTCTTACTGGTTTTTGTGAGGCATCTGGCATGCTAGTTGGCATTGTGAAATCTTGTATATACCATGCAGATGAGGAGCTAGAGGACCTTTTTGAGCTGGGATTTTTCCTCAAGTATAATTCTGCTCCCCTCCGAGAGGGCTTCACCTATCTGGGTTTCAGGTCAAAGCCAACTCAGTACAAGATTGCGGATTGGAAATGGTTGAGAGATAAATTCCAGAGGAAAATCTTCAGTTGGTCAACTAGATGGTTATCTCGTGGGGGACGTCTTATTTTGACCCAAGCAGTACTCCAACAATATAATTTCTACTGGGCACATCTCTATAGAATTCCTAAAATGATTCTGATTGAGATTAAAATGATTATCGCTTGTTTTATTTGGAGCCAGGGTAAGGGGAAACATCCCATCCATCTAGCTAAATTGGAATGCATTACTCGGCCAAAAGAGATGGGTGGGTGGGGCTTACTGGAGCTTGATACATTTGGACTGGCCCTTATCCTTAAATCCTTTTGGCACTGTATCACAAAAAATGGTTTATGGATGGACATCATTAAACATAAATACCTTGCTCTGAAAGGCGCTAAGGATATTTTAATCTCGGGATGGAAAGATTCAAAGAGAAGTTCAATTATATGGAGGGGTTTTTGCAAATTTTGGCCCATGATCAAAGAGAATCTGGTCTGGAATTTTGGAAATGGAAACAAGATTTTGATTGGAAACTAGAATCTGTATGGTCAAAATATCCCCACAATACTGGATAGTAATACCATTGATAGCTTGAACTAACATGGCATCTTTTTTATGGGTTAGATCATTAAGGGTTGGGAGCATGATATCCCAAGATGGAAGTCTTATGATGAAATAGGACTATGTGAGACTAAAAAGGAGACTTGGGAATCCTATATTTTTTCTTTAAAAAACATGGGTCTATCTAAGATTGCAGGCGAAGACAGATTAACATGGGGAGGGGTGGATTTGGAGAAACAGATCAATATAAGAGAGGCCTATAAAACACTGATGAACATCCGATTTCGACAACATGATTGCTGGTTCAAGCACATCTAGGATGTAAAGGTGAAAATAAGATGATCATACTTGTATGGCTCATTTGGAAGAACAAAAACTTGACCTGGAGGAACCTTCAGAGAAAAGGATGGCAGGGTCCGGGTATCTACCCTTTGTGTATGGATCATGAGGAGGATAACGATCATCTGTTTTATTCCTGTCCTTTTGCAATTGAGACTCTTTCTATCCTTTGCTCCTATTTAAGTCTATAGATTCCATAATATAGAACAATAAAAAAATGCATCAGCTAGTGGTTTCATAGGGGGAAACACTTTCAAGACATCCCCATCATATTTCACTGGTTTTTGTGGTGCAGCCGAAATAAAAAAATATCAGTCACAAGATATCAGTCGCAAGATCTACAACTCATTGGAACTGCTGAATATTAAAACACCTCCCCCATGAGATGCCTCGAAGAGATTAAGACCCTTCAATATCTAATACCCTACAGTTTTCTTCGATGGCACCTCCCAAAACCTCAATTGTGGATGTGGGGCTTGGCTTATTCTTACTCCTGATTTCCACTATAGAATATATTGGAATGGGGGCAGGGGATCCAACATGTGGGCATAAATCATTGCGTTGTGGGGCCTCTTGTGGTTCGCCAACCAGCTCTATTTGGACGAACTTTGTGTTTTCGGCGATTCTAAAGTGTTTATAGATCACCTGGTCAAAGGCTCTCATTTAAATCCTGCAGGTATGACTCACTGGATGGCCCAAATCTATGATCTGAAGGGTTCTTTTTCCTCCATCACATTTAATCATATTTATAGGGAGAAGAATGCTATGGCATATAGTTTATCAAAAAAAGGACTTAATGGACACTTTGGGGAAATGATTTATGAACTCTTCAATTCAAACAGACCTGGTGTAGCAGGTATGGTTTCATTCAGCTAAGGGACTATCTAGTGTATCAGAAAGAAGGCCTTTCACTTCTGAATTTTAGCTAAAAGTTACTGCTCTATTTCTAAGTTACTGTTCTCCCACTAAGACCGACAAAAGCTACTGTTCTACTAGTCTTTTGTTCTTTCGAAAAGCTCTCCTATGAGACTTTGTTTTCTCTCCTGTTGTAACATTCTTTTCTCAAAGATGATAAGCATCTCTTTTTGATTTTTTATTCTAGACACAAATGTAAATGACAACTCATGTAACTGTTTATCTCATTGATAATCAAAAGCGATTTCAGATTGTTTATTACCCTAATACATTAATACATACCAGCAATATTTTTCTTGCCAAAAAAAATTTAAATAATAAAATGTTTATATCAATTTGTTAATATTGATTATCCACTAAAAAATAATTATAAGTTAAGAGTAAAATTACAATGAATTTTAATTAATTTAACTCACATTGGAACTCTATACCATTTTTTTTATGTTTTGTTAATATTTAATAACTATCTATTATAAAATCTATTAGTTCTAAGCTTAAATTTATTTACTACATTATATATATTACTTAAATAACCTATTGGTTTTATGTTTGAATTTAAGTAGATAGCCTTATTTAGTACATTATATGTATACTTAACTTTTAAAATGATAATATTTTTATATTCTATTTAAAAGTAAAATAAGAAACCAAATAAAAAAAAACACAAACTCAATTAAAAAAACACAAACTCTGATTGGAAATATATTATATTTCATATTTAATCTTAAATTTAAGATTGGGTCCACTCATTAAACTATATAACAAAATAATCGAAATATACATTTAAAATGATGGAAGGCTTATATCAATTTATTAGTGCTTGTTATCCACTAAGAGATAGAGATATTTATAGGTTAGCTGTCAAATTACATTGAATTTTAATCAATTTAATTTATATGGTAATTATATCTCAATTTTTTATGTTTTTATGATATTTAATAATTATTTATTATAAAATCTATTGGTTTATGATTAAATTTACTTAAATAGTTTTATTTAGGATATTTTATATATTACTTAAATAATTTATTAGTTTTAGGTTTAAATTTATGTAAATTGTTATTATTATTATTTAATTTTAATGTTACAATTAACTCAAGCATTAAATTGGTGTATAAGACTTTTTTGTTTGTGGGACAAGAGGCCTACCCATTTTTGTGTAGCTATTTAACTACTAAGTCTATAAAAGCATACATACTTTATCTCTCTTGTTTTGAACCTGTACCTCCTTATAAAAAAAACATACTCTTAATTATTAAACCCACTTGAACTATATTATTTACTACATTATAAATATTATTTAATTTGTTAAAATAAATACTATTCTTATATTCTATTTAAAAATAAATATAAAAACAAACCAAAATAACACAAATTCTAATTAGAAATATATTAAATTTCAAATTTAAAATTAAATTTAAGATGAGATATACTCACTAAAATATATATTATACAATAACTGAAATCCATTTCTTCGTTCTTTTATCCATTTACATATAATTAAGAGTTAAAGAGTCCAAATACTTGACATAGTTATAAGTTAAGAGTTAAATTATATTGAACTTTACTTAATTTTTTTCACCTAGTAAATTTGTACCAAATTTTTGTGAGTGTTTTATTTTTATTTTTATTTTTTATATTTTATTTATTTAATATATATGATTTTTCAATTAATTCATACTTTTTAATAACAGTTAATTGTCCCCTATATATATGACTTTTTATTTTATTTATTTTATTTATTAGATACAAAAATATTATATAAAAACATTTTTTTTAATATAAAATTCACACAACACTTGTACCTCCAATAGTATTCATGTTTAACATGGATTTTGTTCTAATGTAAAATTCACTAACACTTGCCCCTCACTTGTAACTCCAACCGTATTCAGAGCTAACATATATCTTGTTCATCACTCTGCCAAGAATTCTGCAACTTTATAGTCTAGATCTCTACAATTTGTTTCACAAGCTCACCACCTCACCTCTCTTGTATCAGTTAAGTACCTTACCTCTTGTGTATGGCCGCTTAACACAACTATCACAATTTTGCTTCTTGGTGGCTCCATTCGCAGTGTATTGGCAGAAACGCCACATAGTGTGGTGAATAAAATAGGTCTGGGCTTCACAACAGCATTTTGTGAATTCTTCTTTTGATTCTTCTACACCTGATATATTGAGTGAGTGAGCACGTAATAGACCCCACCTAATGAAAACATGCAGCTATGTCATTGGAACTAGTGGTACGTGGCAAGCATTATATAAATTTTCAATTATTAATTGGTTGAAACTTTAGTCACACACTATGCCCGAGAAGTTCTTAGGTGTAATCATCGCGACGAAACCGTTCGTTATCAACCTTTCTTTTATTGGCAGCACCATTGAGACTACAATTTCAACGTTTTTTTTTACTGGCAGCACATTTGAAACTACAATTATAGGTCAAAATATATATATATTTTTTAATGAACTTATTGATGTTGGAATTGCAATGTAGGGATAAAAAAATAATATTTGAATTTATTATTATTATTATTATTATTAGTATTAATATGTAGATTTATTAGTGGTTATTATTTACCAAAATGCATGTAAATTTGTTTATAAGTCATTTATGTTATATTAAAAAATTTGTAACATCATGACAAAGTATAAATGGTAAACATGTCAAATAAAATTTAAAATAAAAAAATGTTTTAAAAACTCTTAATTTCAAATTATTAAATCTATACTAAAACATTTTTATTAAAATTATATAGAAAATATATTTTCAAATTATTAAATCTATATCATTTATACATTTTTATAAATAATAGTAAAAATTGTCTCTATCTTCTACAATACAATTTTCAAACAATCCCTTTTATCTTCCAATTTTGTTAAAAAAAAAAAAAATTATTAAAATTTACTATTCAACTAGATATTATAAAAAAATTAATATGACTACAAAGAGAAACTATTACAGATATCTATACAAAACTAATTTTATTTTGCTCATAAAATAACTTATCAAAAAAGGAATTGATAACCTCATAGAAAAAGGAATTGATAACCTCATAAAATAATCTGTATGGTACGAAAACTTTTATTTAAAAACCACGTTAGGTTAAATTCTGATATGGTATTTAATTATGGAGATGGAAATTGAAGAAGTTCATCATTGAAATCACTTCGATTAATTGTATTATGGTTATTGTGTGCTCTCAAAAAAAGGTTGTATGTCAAATTTTGGATGATAGGTTGTAGCACGTAGTTGTCAATTTTGGATGCGAGGCATCAACCAATAATAACTGACCAATAAGAGTCTGTCATTCAAGCATCAACCAATAATAACTGACTCTCCTAATTTAACAACTAAATTATGATATTCCCCATTTAAAAAAATAAATATATATTGCTGAAGTAAATTATGATATTCCCTGTTTAAAAACATAAATATATATTACTGAAGTAAATATGTTTAGACATGTATTTGAGAGCTTAAACTTATTTAATTGAGTGCTTAAACTTATTTAATTTGTTTGAATAACGGTATCCAGTTGATGGTCGGGTTAATTAGAATGACATTTTAAATAATCATAGATCTAATTTAGGTTTTTGGATGGAATGAAAATTAGATTAAGCGAGCAAGGGTTGAATGAATCCACTGAACTTTGGAACAGTTCTGCCACTAAGCTGAGTAAAGAGGAAATGGAGATATGTCTACGTTGGGAGATATGATCCAGATATATATATATATATATATATATATATATATATATATATATATATATATATATATATGAATAGAGCAAGAGTTATATGTTCATGAAGGAACCTCGAAAACAGTTCTTGGAAGGCACTCATCTTATATTTTCGTGGGGTTTGTGGCCGCCCAATGTTGGATATACTTGAAGGAAGAAGCAATATTCAAGTGTCCGTTGGTCTGCCTACCTTTACTAATATGCTGCCCCGTTCCAAAAATACGAAATCTTGCCTATGAGGCAGTGGGCGGGCCCGTTTGTATTTCTTTCTGGGCAACTTCAGATTTGGATGATCCCCAAACTTTGCAGTGGAGAAGATTGATTTGAGGAAGATAATAATATCATAGGTGCAGGGGGCTTCTTTCATCAACCATCTTTTAAATTTCATTCTTATATATCAATTATAAATTTTAAAACATTTTAAAAATAAAATGAAAACGAGCAAAATCGATTTTGACTTTGTTCATGCATATATTTCATGCATATTTCAGAATATGCAATCCACTTAGGGTAATGGTTTTCTTTGACCTCTCTCACAAAGAATAAGCGTTATTATTCAAAATGGTCGGTGCTAAGGAAAACGCATTGAATATAATATATATATGTATATATATATCAACTTTTTGAAGGTTCATAAAATATCTCATAAGCTTTATAAATTATATTTCTATGTGCATATTATATATATATATATAATAAAATTATATTTCTATATATATATATAATTATTATTGTTTTTTAAATATGAATAAATATATCATTTTAAAAAAGTTTGATGAAGTGTAACATATCATATTAAAAATAATAATGGTGTGATGTGATGTGATGTATTGCAGGAAAATAAATTTTGTTGTGGTAAGAGAAAATTTAAAAAAATACAATGTGTTATATATAAATAAATTTTAGTGCAATATGATGCATCACAAGGAAGTGAATTTCTGTGCAATATATTGCATGTGAGAAAAACTGCATGTTATGGGAGAAGAAATTTTTGGTTCATTCGATACTTCATAAGGAAGAGAATATTGTTGTAGTGTGACATGTCAAACAAAATTCACCAAAATATGAAATGTTATGTCCCAAGAAAATTCAATCTAATGTGATATGTCACATTACAACAAAATTCACGTTCTTGTGAAATATTGTGGCAACAAAATTCACTTGTCAAATGTCACTATGCAACGAACTAAGGGACATGAAATGTTGTGTCCTCAGAAAATTCAATCTAATCTGAAATGTCACATTGCAACAAAATTCTTTTTCTTCTGAAATATTGTGTGGCAAAAAAATTCACTTGTGAAATGTCACTTTGCCACAAAAAACATAATGGACCTATGATATGTCATGCCACAACAAACATCTCTTCCATGTGAAAGGTAGCATTGTAGTAAAATGTATGGTTTTATGATTGTCACTTGGTTACTATCATTAGACATGTTGTATATCCCAAGTTCATTTCATTTCCACTACAATGGGCATTGGTAAAAGGCCTTTTTTTGTTTATTTTTTTAATTATGAAAAAAACAAATCAGTGTATATAATGTACATTATGATGTTCCCGAATTTCAATTGGGCAACACTATGAAACCTATACCGAATTTCACAAATAAATCAATCATTATTCTTGCGGAAGCATATACTCTATAATTTCCATTAACAACCCTTAGCTCAGTGTCAGAGCCATCCAATGACTCTGAGTAAATTCTTATGGTGCTTATCAACCAAGCTTAACCTTAACTTCAAAGTAAATTATTTAAAATATATATATAATTGAAATTACCATAATTATGGTTTATATATAAAATTATTGCACCCAAATTAGGGTTACTATTGAACCGCACATTTAACTATGAATTATTTAATTATATATATATATATATATATATATATATATATATATATATATATATATATATATATATATATATATATATATATCAATGCATCAAAGTGTTCAAACCCTTGGAATTAGGGTTTCCTCACAAAACTCATAATTCATCACAACATAGCATGAGAATACATGAAATCATACATAAGTTCATAATGCACTAACAAGTGCTTAGGACATAGATCGACAAAAAAGCACACAATGATTATAGACACTTAGCTTGTATGAAAATACTTATTAGATATAGAATCTCCATGTTCCCGAGCCATAGACCTCATTTGCCAATTTCAACCACAGGTCACGCCCAAGTTGGGTTTGCAATGTACATGGGAAATAAGAGAATCGATAAATAATTAAAAGTAACATGCCCATAGCCAAGGAACCAACTGTAAAAGCATGCTTTAACCTATATGCTCTACTTCTCTTGTACCTATGCCCAAATGGTGCCTTATGACCAATTAAGAATTCCACTTCCCCCGCCCATAGTTGTGCCCAAATGGCGACTTACGACTAGCCAAGAATTTATCAACAACCAAATTCCACTTCCCTCGTAGCTGTGCCCAAATGGTGACTTACGACTAGCCAAGAATTTATCAACAACAAAATTCGACTTTTCCCATACCTGCACCCAAGCGACACTTTACAACAAGCTCATAAGTCCAAAACCATAATAGTCATCATAGTGGTAATCTATATATTATTTTTCCACTCCATGGCTCTTTCTACAATGTGGGGCTCCTAAAGCCACTTGGTCCCCAAGTATCCTTTTCACTAACATCTATTTCCAACACACTATTTATCATCACCATGGAGTCACAACCCCCACATACTCTTATCATGGAGTGGGCTTCATAGCAAGTCTTTTATTATTATTAAAATATTTAATAATTACATTGTATTACAATCCTTTCCGTTTGACCATTCAACTGACACTCGCACATATGCTTAGGCACAATGGCCCCCCAATATCTAACATAGCTATACATGAATTTATACCACATATCATAAGCATTTAGGTATGCAAGCATGTAATATACATCTGTCTCACTAGCCTAATATAATGTACATACATCTACATCATAAACGAGAATGTGTTACATACATCATTTCCTATTCTATGCCCTTGTGAAAAATATAGGGATTGATGCAACCATATGGCCTTAAATACCCAATGATGCAGGGTTAGCGGAATTAACCCCACAATTACCCACATTAACCTTAAACGTTCATCTTTTAATCATATGTGCGTGGAAGCTTAACAATAAGTGGCTCTCGGGTTTATCTCAGGTTTATAACTCATATAACCATATAATAAACCTTTTCCCTTAATGCATTTCCGCCCCTTCACATTACCTTATCACATACATGACTGCAACTTTATACAAATCCATGAACCTGTGGGTTATGGGCCCACACACAACCTGACCAATCACAGTGAATCACACTTCACTACTTATATAACTTAGAAGATTGCAACCCATAAGAAATAACTTTAAACATAACCAATAAAACTGTCGATGCGAAGTATCACGATGACAACATCGCATCGCATCAAAAATGACTTATTGAAAATCGACATTTCGCATACTTACCTCTCCTTCGTTAATGTTATTCGGTATTGTGCTAGAGCACTGGGCCGACACGTGGCTCTTCCCTTTATCGCATCACAAGTTATTTTGTTTAACTGGCAAAGTCCTTAACACATAAAATCAATAATCGCTGATTTGCGATGTGTGCTTGGCTGATTCGCCGACACGTGTCCACTTCACACTTTCATAAATTTAACTTTTGCGATCTAATATTAGTCGTTGGTCTCTTGCCTTGGATTTTGCGACTTAATCTCCACTGCCCATCTTAACGCTTCCTATGGAACTCTTCTAATGGTTTTCTCCCTTAGTTGATTTTATGTTTCTTCGACAACCACCGCTCTATAGCTCCATCTTCCCCACGCTACTCCTTGCGATAGTTCATTTAATGAACTCATGTGACTCCATCTTCTTCACGGTGTTAAAACCCTCTTGAGCTTTATCCTGGTTATTCAATCATTCACAAAACGATTTCGGTTTTTGCAACATCTCCACACATTGTTCTCAGTCCAGAATTCGTAATTTATTCATCTTCAACCTGCATAAAAGTTTTAATTTCACTCATTCTCTCCAATTAGCTTCTCTCACAACCAATTTCTCAAGAACTGGAATCATTCATGATTCTACTCATTTCTTCCACTGTAAATCCTTTTCACTTAGAAAAACTTATACACTCATCAGAATTCATACAATCAGTAATGTAGCATACAGAAACCAGATTTCTTCTTTTATGGATCACTCAGCACATAAAAGAACAATCATACAGTTTGTAATTTATTAACAATCATACATGGTATGTGGATTCATGAGCATCCACCCACATAACAGGTAACAGACAGTGGATTGAAGACTTCAAAGAAATCAACACTAGAGAAAAAATCTACCTTGGCGACGACAGAGGGTACCCAATCAAAGGAAATGGTAATGTTCTTGTAATTCTGCCTGATGGAAATATTAGTCACATTCAAAACATGATGTATGTACCTAGAACTAGAATCTGATTTCTATTTCAATGATAACAGATCATAACCTTAAGGTAGAATTTTATAAATCGTATTGTGTTGTTAAAGATTTGTTGCATAGTAAGAAGACCATTGTAACAGAGATTCATGTGGGAATTCTTTACAAGCTCAATGTGAGAAGTGCGCCACATCAAGCCTTGACATCATTAGGTATGTCTACGGAAGATTCATGGCATCGAGATTTCGCCATATTAATCTCAATGATTTTTTGTTACTTCAGAAAAGAGGTATGTTCACTGGTCTTCCTTATTTAAAGCATATTCATGTTGATTGTGAAGCATGTGCTCTTTGGAAGATGCACAGAGATGAGTTTCCTGTTAATGTAAATAGAAAACAGAGAGATATACTAGAGTTAGTCCACATTGAATTATGTGGACTAATGTAGTCAATATCGTTGGGAGGTGCTTATTATTTCCTATTATTTTTTTATGAATGTACTAGATTTACGTGGGTATATTTTATCAGCAGAAAGAGTAATACTTTTGAATATTTCAAGCTGTTCAAAAGCATGATTGAGAAGTAGACAAGTAAATTTATCAAGATTATCTGCTCGGATCAAGGGGGAGAGTACAAGAAGGTTGAATTCAACATATATTACAAATACCATGGAATACTGTAGCAATTTATAGTACCCCACACTCCTCAATAGAAAGAGATTGCAGAAAGGAGAAATAGAAACCTCGTGGAGTGTGCTCGCAGTATGATTAAAGGTAAGAATCTTTCTAATGGATTTTGGGTTGAAGCGATAAACACTACAGTGTGTTTGAAAAACTGGAGTCCTACTAAGAGTCTTGAATTTAAAACTCCTTTTTTTGTTTTACTAGGATTTAAACCTGCAGTTAAGCATTTAAGAATTTTTGGATCCAAAGCCTTTCTCATGTGCAAAAGGAGGATAGAAGGAAATTGGATTCAAAGGCCATCAAATGCACTTTTGTTGGGTATTGTACATAATTTAAAGCTTACAAATTGTTTGATCCCTCTATTCATAATTTTTTTGTCAGTAGAGATGTAGTTTTTCATGAACAGGTTCAAGATGGAAAAAATGTAAACAACAATGATGAATGATACATTCCATTGTTCGTGGAAGAAGGGAGCAGTGAAACAAGAGAAAGCCATGAGAAACAACAACAAAAGCAGAAAAAGGAAGAAGCAGAAGTTATAGATGCAATTGTTGAACCAAGTCCATCAAAGGTTAATCAGAACAGTTTGGACGCCACTCCAACACCCAAGAGATCAGGTAGGCAAACACAACTGCCAACAACATATAGGGAGAGTGCTTTTATAACTAGCATGTTAAATGTTGTTGAACCCTCTAGTTATAAATAAGCCAGTTAATATAATGAATGGAGGGAAGTCATGGAAGAGGAACATGAATCAATTCTTAAAAAAAATAAAATTGGGAGTTAGTTGAATTACCTAAGGGAAAAAAAAACTATATGTTGCAAATGGCTATACAAGCCCAAATTAAAGCACATGGGAGCATAGATAAATATAAAGCTAGACTAGTTGCAAAGGGGTATTCACAAAAATAAGGTATATACTATGAGGAAACTTTCACCCTAGTATCTAAACTTAATACAATCAGAATGTTAATTTCCTTAGCTACTAAACATCATTGGATGATGCACCAACTGGATGCTAAATCTTCTTTCTTAAATGGGGAGTTGAAAGAGGAAGTTTATTTAGAGAAACCTGAGGGATTTGTTAAACAAGGAAAATAAAATTTAGTTTGTAGATTAAAGAAAGCTTTATAGGGACTAAAACAAACTCCCAGATCATGGTACGATAAAATTGATTCATTCTGCTTGCATCACAACTATAATAGAAGAAAATTTTGACCCTAATCTCATTACTGTGTTAAATGAAAATGGGTGAATTGTTTTGATTTATTTATATGTAGATGATCTCATCATTACAGGAAATGCAGATAAACTCATTGAAGAAATCAAACAACATATGTCACAAATGTTTGCGATGAAAGAACTCGGTAAGCTTCACTACTGTTTGGGTCTAGAGATATGGAGAGATTCAAGACTAACTTTTCTAGCATAGAGTAAGTATGTCAGGAGTTTGCTGAAAACGTTTAATATGGATCAGTGTAAGGCTGTAGCAGTGTCACTACAACAAAATACCAAACTTCCGAGTGATGACGGTTCAAAGGAGGTAGATGCAACATTGTACAGGTAGTTGGTTGTGAGTTTAATCTACTTAACCACTACTAGACCAGATTTGAATTATGCAGTTAGTGCATTGAGCCAATTTATGTCCAAGCCACTTGAGAGCCATTGGATTGCAGCAAAAGGCATCTTAAGGTATCTACAAGGAACCTTAGACTATGGAATTATATATACTGATTCTTGTGATGTTAAATTGACAGGTTTTTCAGACTCCGATTGGGTTGGAAATGTAGATGACAGGAGATCCATAAGATGATATGCATTTAGAATTGGGTCTGGGGTTATTACATGGAGCAGTAAAAAGAAAAACACAGTTTCCTTGTCTTCAACGGAAGCTGAGTACCAAGCGATATGTGCAGCGACTTGTGAGACATTTTGGTTGAGGCGACTTCTCCACGATAGAGGAAAAGAACAGAGAAATGAAACATTTATGAGATGTGATAACCAAATCTCCATTAAACTTGGAAACAATCAGGTGTTTCATAAAAACACTAAGCACATTGATACAAAGTTCCACTTCGTTAGGGAGAAAGTTCAGTCAAAAGAAATTCATGTTGAATATTGTAATACTTGTGATAATGCTGCCGATATTTTTACTAAGCCTCCTGGTAGAATTAAATTTGAAATGCTTAGGGAAATGTTAGGAATATATGTGAACCCTTTCTCCATTAAGGGGGAGTGTTGAAGATAATGGAGAAAATTAATTAGGGAGAGTCGGTTCACCTAAACCTTAGATTAGGAGTTTGTTTTTATTTCTTAGGTATTGGTTCTAACGTCCCTATTTTCATGTAAGCTATATATTGTTTGATCTATAATGAGAATATAGAATAACTTGCAAATAGAATCCCTCTCTCTTGATTTAGACTCTCAAAGTAAAACTAACCAGTATTACTTTCATCAATTTAATAGTACCATTTTTATCTTAAACTTTCCATTATTAAATTATTTTATTAACACTTTTGAAACTATAGTCACCCAGTATGGAGAACAAGTTCTTAGATGTAAGCATCGCAATGAAACGGTTGGCTATTTATTGGCAGCACTGTTGAAACTACAATCAACGTTTTACGTTAATAATACAAAGGTAAAAAAAATATTAAATTATAAAATTTGTTTATTACACATGTTCATTAATCTGTCATACACCGTTCGATCTATAGTTTTCGGCATAAGAAGTCCCGTTTCATGTTATGTTGGTGGGAAGTGGATAAGAATTCGCTTCATATACGAGTGGTTTGTCTCTTACACTTCGCAGTTTTGACGCACTTCATGTGAATGCTGTTTCGACAATTGAAATGGCCAAATTTTGTAAGGACAAGTTTTTCATTGGGCTATTCCAAGATTCTATTACACTTGCACCAATTCTACTCATGGTGCATTTAATGTGGTTCCTGCGATGACATTTCAGTTCCTTAACATTTAACGTAAGGTAGAGCAAATGTTTGGGAACGGTAGCACGTGTTAGAAGTCAAACTATTTTTGTTTTATGGACTGGATTGATGCTCGACTTGCCATGTATGGCCATAAAAAATTAATATTTGAACTAGCAATATTATTATTATTGTAACGTTTACATTTCAGTATATCCATATATATATTTAATATATTATTATAGAATATATATATATTTATAACATTTATATAAATTAAATTAAATGGGTAATAAATGTAAATAGTTATCAAAATATTGGTGTGTTATTAGTTCTCGTTAACATAAATTCTAGCAATCCACTTGCCTATTAATCATTGTTAGTTTAATCTTGTTTAATTTTTCCATTTTATATCAATTTTTAGTTTATGTGTTTTGTTATAACCGATTAATTTATAAACCATTCAGATAATACTAAAAATTTGTCATACCATGAAAAAATAAAGATAATAAACATGTCACTCAAAAAATTTAAGAATTTATAACATCATGATAAAATGGATATAGCACATTTAAAATAAAATTGTTTAGAAACTCTTAATTTCAGCCATTAAATTTTATTTACAAACAAAATATATTTTCAAATTATTAAATATCATTCATATTTCTTATTTTAAAGAATGATAAAAGATGTCTCCACATCTCCGAGGGCGATACAATTTTCAAAATTTATATTACGAAAGTTTAGTTTATAATGTGAGACAGAGTTCATTTATCAAATAATAAGTTGAAGTGACTTGAGATCCTTTTTATTGTCGAGGGCGATACAATTTTCAAAATTTATATTACGAAAGTTTAGTTGATAATGCGAGACAGAGCTCATTTATCAAATAATAAGTTGGAGTGACCTGAGATCCTTTTTATTCTCGTTTGTTTTGTTTAAAACTCATAGTGAAATTATTAAAATTTAATGTTTAATAGACAGTATTAAAAAAATTAATGTTTGAAGACAAAGAGAAGCCAATACAAATGTGTCTGCAAAACTAAATATTTTTATTTTGCTCATTGAATAACTTCAACAATGAAACATATTATTGATTATATGTATGTATAAGTACTCTTCTTCAGGCACAAATTATTGATTCTCTATTTCTTCTGACAGAGGATCCCATTAAAACAATTATGAGCCGAGCCTCTTGCATCATAGAAGTGGAAAATGAATTGGAGGAGCGGATGATCCTGTTCAAGAATTCACTTTTCTGCAACTCAAACGCACTTCTCCTCCACTCGTCATAACTCCAACACTTGCCAACTTCAGCATTGAGGTTTCAAATGCTTTGAAGAAAGCATTCTCATCCCTTGCGAATCTCTTCACCATCATCTTTGTTGGATTCTCCAGAAACAGCGCCTGGTCGGAGCCAAACACTCCCTTTCCTTGTACCAAATGTTTGAAGTATGCGTTGTCAAACTGGGTGCCTGTGGAATCCAGAAAAGCCCCTGCGCTGCCATTGTTGTTAGGTTGAGGGCACACCGTGCGTAAGCTCTGTGCAAACTGTGGCTCCATGGTTGGATCCACCTTAAATGTAGCGTTGAAGTTATGAAGTCTACTCTCAAAGGAAGAGCAGTGAGAGAAGCCCAATGTATGCCCACCTGGTAATGGCAATTCATTATTCAATTAAAATTCCATTAGTGATAGATGTTACAGGGTTACCATACTTGCATGGTAATTTTGGGTTTTTTGACTTTGTAAAACGGATTACGAAAGTTTTGAAATGCAGATGTCGATCATATCTGAATTGAAAAGCTCACTTTCAGATATATAAACATTTAAAAAAGAAAAGAAAAAACAATCGTTCCACTGGATTTGTTTTTGTCCCCGTCCCATGGCAGGAACCTGAGAATGCTCTCATAGAACAAGCGTTGAATAAATCCACTGATCTTTGGAGCACCCAACTTCTGTGGACAATTAAAATTAGAATTAAGTAGAATTTAGGAGTATAATTAGAAAATAGTGCTGTAAATACCTGACAATGCTACAAGATCACGGACAGAGAGTCCTCGGAGTGCAAAGCTTTGAATGAGCTCAGAAACGTTGAAGGTCGGGGCTGGCAAATTCCTGGTATCATTTGCCCTCGATATGACTCCATCCTTTCTTCCCTTGAGAACGTCCCACTTTGGACCCCCTGTCTGTCAAATCAATATTTCAATTAATCATATGTATACACGTCTAGCCTGTTAGCAAAATTATTGAGAGGAGATTATAGTATTTACCAGAACTACAACATCTCTGGTAGCAATGGCGAGAATGTCAGCGCAGGAAACAGTTTGTGGGCAAATGGATTCGAGCTTCGCCTTGGCATCGTCTAGTACGTAGAAGGCGCGAAGTGAGACGTTGGGTGGTGCGTCTTTCTCTGCTTTATTGCTTGGAGTGGAGTCTAACAGCACCGATGCATCGCACCCCTGCACTCATTCACGCCACCGCCAATGTCTATCAATCATTTAATCAACTAACCATTTAATCTTCCATTTATTATTGTTCCAAACCAATTAAAAAACATGAATAATTTTATGATTCTAGTGATCACTTTAGTGTCCTCATAATCTAACATTAATATACAAATTCTTCTCTAATACTAGAAATATGCAAACTATTTTTATCTCTGTAAGCTCTACACTAATCAGGAATTTGACGAAATCGAAGTCCTGTGCTAAATGTGAGTGAGAACACTGAAAACAGGAATTTGACGAAATCTAAGTCCTGTGCTAAATGTGAGTGAGAACACTGAAAACATTTGGATTCGGGTGGGAGAGATGACTCAAGAGAGAATATACAAATTCTATACTCTATTCTAGTCTAATACGAAAAGTGTGCTCTACACTAATCAGGAATTTGATGAAATACAAGAGGGAGCCAAGCTTGCCCTAAATATGATTGAAAATACTGAAAACATTTGGATTCACGTGGAAGAGTGGTTAAGTATGATATAAAAATATAATGGAAATACCCGAATGAAGCAGTCGTGGAAGTGCATTCGTAGAATGCGAGCAGGGATTTTGGGGTCGAATTGGGTGGCGTTGCGTATGGTATCTCTTATCACACTCTCCGCTGTTGGGCACCTTTGCTTGTAGTAATCTTTGCTTAGGCCTGTCAAAGCATCGGCCCGACCTGATTGTGATCCGTTGCAGGTAGAAACAATTAGTAGCAACAGTACCATCGAGGAGGACTCTGCAATTCTAACAGCCATATCGAAGGTGCACAACTCTGCCACTAAGCTAGTAAAGAAATGGAGATATGTCTATGTTGGCAGATATGTCTATATATATATATAGGAATAGAAGGAGAGTTATATGTTCGTGAAGGAACCTGGAAAACAGTTCTTCAAAGGCACTCATCATGGGGTTTGTCGCCGCCCGATGTTGGATATACGTGAAGGAAGAAGCAATCAATGAAGGCCATTCAAGTCTCCGTTGGTGTGCCTCCCTCTACTAAAATGGTGTTGCGCTATCAAAACACCACATCTTCTTGAGGAGGCGCTGGGCGGGTCCGTTCGTCACCTTCCCTTTTTGGTAACTTCAGATTTAGGTTTCTTCTGAAAAAAAAACTTCAGATTTAGGTGCTAAAAGTTTCCGAGGTTTGCAGCGGAGAAGCTTGTAGCAAGGAAGATAATAACTAATTATGGGCGCACTGGGACTATTGTTCCTGGTCGTTCGAAGTTTGACCTCTCTCGCATTTTGCATTAAGCTGACCTTTATTAGCTTGTGACACGTGTTCGTGGGATTTTAGAAGTGGTAAAAGGAAAATTGAAGTCGACAAAATTGAATGGATATTTCTTTTCCAACACGGGAAAAACGCTGTCTTTTCCAAAAAAAAAAAAAAAAAAAACACACGTTTTTTTTATCTTACAAATCCTACATGAAGCCTACAAATCAAGCACTACATTGTAGCTAGTTTTGCATCTTAGTTTAAATAAAGCTAAATTATAGTAAGAATAATGAATTCAAATTAGTGTTAAAGTTTAGAATTCCATCAATTTGAATTTTACTGATTGGTAAAATCCTTATTTGTGCAATTAAAGAACAAGGCACTGATTTCAATGCTTATGCAAACATAGCTTTAAAAAAATATAATATATTATACTTGCATTTACATTTTAACTCCATTAGTGATCCAAATCAAAGAGATCTCTCCAATTTAAGAATCATTTTATTTCTTAAAATTTGAACTAAAATATTCAATAAAAAAGTCTTTTAATATAATTATTAGTTTATAAAAATACATAGATTTTATTTTTAAAATTTTAATTTATATTTGAAATAATAATAATAATACTGATTTATTATTTAGTCTAAAAAAATGCATATGTTTTATTTTATTAAAATTTGAATTTAAATTTTAACACACATATATATATATATGAATTAAAATATTCAATTTTTTTTTAATATAAATAATAGTTTATAAAAAGTATTAAATTGACAAGAATGAGTACATTATATCAATAAAAGGTAATGATTGCAAAATCAAGGTTTATTATTTATTGTGCAATAATATGTTCAAATTCTCAGCCAATAATAACATAAATAAATACTAAAATAAAAAATTATAGTTAAACTTTGTTAAATCAAAACATATGAAATATATTTGACCTAACTATTTTGGGTCAACACATTTACCTAATGCTTTATACTAATAATGAATTTATTACTCAATTTATCAATTAAATGAAGAATGTTTTCTCTACCATTTATAACTTTTTAAAGAATGAAATTCTAGTAGTACTATTCTCTATTTTAAAATAGATCTTGTGTATTTTTTGTTGTTGGTCAACAAGCTTTCATTATATTATCAAGAAAAGTTCAAGTACAAGATTCAACTCCAAGGATCCTTCTGCCTCATATCGAGCATACATGGTGAACATAGGGTCAAGAGGAAAACGATGACACTGAGTGCTAGTAATAATTACCAAGAGGCCTATTATCCATACCATACATACCCAAAATTGGACATAAACCAAAGCAGTAGAAAATCTCTGAGGGAGGGGGATTAGGCAGGAAAACAAGAGGGGCAGCAAAGAGGCTTGCATGTTCATGCATGTGGAAGTAGATGTGTTCCACCCTCGCCTCCAAAGTACGAAGGTGATTTTTTGATCGAGGTGGATATTGGTGGCCACCCATCTATTCCACTTGGGGCACCACCATTGTCTCTTTCAGTTTTTCAGTTTCAGCACAACTTACTATTTTTAGCAGTTTTTTGGGTCCTGAACTTCCGGAGCTATTTTGAGGCCCTAAACGACGTTTTTTGGGAAAACCAGGAGCAAAATGGATACATGGGCCAATGTTGCTTATTAAAAATTTGTAATCCTCAGATAGATCTTTCTAACGAGGTATGGTTCGTGTCAAACGAAGATCGTATGCCAAAGTTACGTCCCCGGGAAGTTGAAACACCAATTTACCCAAACGGGGCCCATAGTTTTGGCGCTTCATCTCCTAGGGTTATGGTTTTGGATTTTTAGGGTTTTCCATTGTTTCTAAATAATAAATAGGCCTCGAGCCTCATTCTAACTTAGTTCAAAGGCATGTAGCCACCACATCTCTTCTCAGAGATAAGCTACCAGCGCCCTAGCTAGTTTATTTCCATTCTGTCTGTAAGCAAATTTCAGTTCTTTAATATTAATGAAATGAAGTGTTATTTCCGCTGCATCTTTGTATTTATGGTTATATGTCTATTATGTTGCGTTCCTGCATAAATCCGGATCAGTGGTATCAGAGCAGTCTGCTTTTTCTCGATCCTTCTTTGCATGTCCCCAACAAGGTCAGGGTATAAGGAGTTAGGGATCGATCTGGTGGAACCTTTTGCAAGATCAGCCTCGCAAACCCCAACGGACGCCCATGGGGGATGAAAAGAAAGATGAGGGAGCAGGAGATGATGGATAACTTTTCCCAGATCCTTCAACAACTGCCCACCGATGGTGCATCTGCATCCAACAGCCACTCTGGAGGCGCGATTCCCTCTAAGGTACAAGTAAACTTTGACATTCCCATATTTTAGGGTAAAATAGATGCAGATTCCATAGATAGATGGTTGAATCTGTTAGAAGGATATTTCTCAGTTCATGACTTTTCCGACCGGGAGAAGATTATTTTTGCACTCCTCAAAGCTATCCCCCATGTCAAGGACTGGTGGGAAACCTATTGTGAGAAAAAGGACGAGACAGAACCCTCTCTGTTCTCAGCCGTATCCACTTGGAATTCTTTCTGAGATGCCATCAAGGAACAATACTATCCCATGGGGAGCTATGAGGACAAGTACATACAATGGACCATGCTGTAGCAACAAATGGATCAAGATGTGCATGAGATGATGAATCTATTCCATACCCTGTGCACAAAGTTTGGTATCAAAGATTCAAAGAAACATTTGGTGCTAAAGTATCGCAGTTGTCTACACAGATACATTCAGGAGGAAATGGAGTTCCTCGACATATCCTTGCCTGGTACGCCATACCGGTATGCTGCCAAGATTGAGCAGAAATTCAAACAGAAGAAGCGAGACTTTGGATGTGTGAATCAAAAGCAAGGGAAAGGTGCCCCCAAACCGTAGAAAAAAGGACAAAGCCAAGGAATGGTGGCCCAAGACAACCTACCAAAGCCACAAGAAAATAAAAACACCGCGAAGCCAAAGAAGTACACAGGAAAGTGGTGTGAGTTCCAGAAGAGCTCCACTCACAACACAAGTGAGTGTCAGGCCAAGCAGTCGCTGGTGCCTGAGATGAGGGCTTCTAGATCAGACGCATGCTCCGACTCTGAATTAGAACCTGACAAGGGGAATGAAAAAGGGAAGAATATTATTGATGTGGAGCCCAACGCCACTGCGAAGATCCAGAAGGAGGAACCGGAAGATCCAGAGGAGGCAGTGCGTCTCTTCCACTCCTAGATGTGGGTAAAGGGTGCCCTGCTATAGTTAATTGTCGATAATGGGAGCCAAAAGAACCTCATTTCAGAAGATGTCATAAAGCGGTTGGGCTTGCCGACCACAGCGCACCCACAACCATACACCATTGGGTGGCTTCACGAAGGATGGGATCTCCGCGTCAGCCAGCAGTGTCGCCTTCCCTATAGCATCAAACCCTTCATGGATGAGGTATTGTGTGACATTGCTCCTACTGATGTTTCTGATGTATTATTAGGCCAACCATACTTGTGGAAGTGACATGCTGTGTATGAGTCCCGACCTCGTGTTGTTATTGTTACTTTTGGAAATAAGTTGTACAAGATACCAGAGGTACCACTGCCTCCCACTATCTCTCTGGTTACTGCAAAACAATGCAGTAAGCTCATTTCCCAAACCAGGAAATTTGTTTTCCTGATGATCTGCCCCCAGGGCAAGAAGAATATTGTGGCCATGACCTCCAGACATGGCTCCTATACACGACAAAAACAAATGTACAAGGTTGTGGAGGAGTACGGGGACATATTCACCTCACCCACAGGGGTGCCTCTACACTGTCAGGTTAAGCACCCCATTAACCTAACCTTAGGTGCGCCGCTACCCAATGGACCAATCTATAGGCTCTCTGTTCTGGAGAATAATGAAATCAAGAGGCAGATTCAGGAGCTACTGTAGAAAGGTCACATCTGGCCAAGTTCATCGCCCTGTGGGAGCCCGATCGTATTGGTATGGAAGAAGGATGGGACTTGAAGACTATGTATTAACTATCGGGCACTGAAAAATACTTTCCGGAATAGGTACTTGATCCCACGGATCGATGACCTTCTGGACCAACTCAAACGGGAAAAATATTTTAGCAAGATCTAATTGAAGTCTGGGTATCACCAGGTACCAATCGAACCCTCGGATATCTGGAAGACTACCTTCAAAGCCAAGGAGGGCCTTTTCGAATGGCTTGCCATGCCTTTCGGGTTGACGAATGCTACCGAAATCTTCATGAGGTTGATGGATGACATCTTGCGTCCATTCACCAACTCATTTGTAGTGGTGTACTTCAATGATATTCTGATCTTCAGCCAGACTTGGGAAGAGCACCTCCACCACATTCGAGAAGTCCTCCAAACACTATGGCAACAAAAGTTGTGTGCCAATTTGGAGAAGTGCACTTTTGGCATGACCCAGGTTCAATATCTAGGATACATTATTGATGAAAGGGGGGTGCATGTGGATCAAACCAAGATCGAAGTCATTCGGGATTGCCCAGCCCCAACCACTCTAACAGAGCTTCACAACTTTTTAGGTCTTGCTAATTTCTACCGCAGCTTCGTGTTGGGATTTTCTCATATCACTTAGCCCTTGTGTCAAGTCACAAAGGGAGGAGCGAAAAAAAAATTAATTTGGTCGGAATCTCAATAGAAGGCATTCGTAGAATTGAAACATTGCCTCTATTCTACCCCAGTGCTCACATTACCAGACTTGCAACAACCATTTGAGATCAAGACAGATGCCTCTGACTATGCTATTGGGGCAGTTCTTACTCAACAGAGGCATCTAGTGGCATATCACAGTGAGACATTGTTTGACACAATTCACAACTATCCCACTTACGACAAATAAATGTATTCCATTGTGCAGGCTTATCGACAATGGAAGCATTACATTTTGGGGAAGGAGACAATCATCCACATAGACCACTGACCCCTACAGTTCATATAGACACAAGGGAAGTTGCAGAACAATCACCATCAAAAGTGGTCGACATATTTGCAACAATTTCATTTGAACATCAAGAAGGGTAGCACCAATAATTTTGCAGACTGCCTCAGCCGACCACCGATTGTGGCCATAACCACCGTTCTCAACTCTTGTGGGCACGAGACTTCTAATTGGCCGCTTCTCTACAAGAGCAATCCAGAATTCAACCACACATACAAGGCACTCTTGGGGGGTACGCAAGTTCCAAAATTTCACCTCCAAGATGCACTGTTATGTCACCTAGGACACCTTTATCTTCCTTCAAGCGAGTGTGCCAAGATGATATGGGAAGCGCACTATAGTCGAGTCGCTAGGAATTTTGGGGTCGAGGAAACAGTGGCAATACTGCAAAAGTATTTCTATTGGTCGAACCTTCGACAGGATGTCAAGAAGTACATCAGATCCTGCACTACTTGTGCCATTGCCAAACTTACCATCAAGAAGCAAGGCCTCTATACTCTGCTACCTACCCCTAGTCAACCTTGGGAATCCATCTCCATGGATTACATGTCGGGCCTTCCTTCTACTAAGCATGGAAACGACTGTGTTTTTGTGGTCGTCGACATATTCTCGAAGATGACCATTATAGCGGCCTGCAAGAAGAATATCACAACAGAATCAACTGCTAAACTCTTCTTTGAACAAGTGTGGGTGCACTTTGGGATCCCACAGTCTATCATATCAGATCGTGACAGTAGGTTCCTTAGCACATTTTGGTCCAGCCTCTGGTTCATGATGGACACCAAGCTCACCAAGTCCACATCTTTCCATTCCCAAATTGATGGTCAGACAGAGGTCGTCAACAGGATGATTGTACACATTTTGCGCATGTACAATTCAAAGCATCCACACACATGGGATGAGAGCCTCCCCTATGTACAACATAGTTATAACCGGGCTCTCCACATCTCAACCAGCCACAGCCCCTTTCAGGTGGGCTTGGGATTCCAACCACTATGTCCCATTGACATAGCCATGCCATTTGCAGCTACTCAGGCCGATTCATCTCATGTCTAGTCTGAAGCTGACAAAGCGAAAAACTTCATCGAGCACATTCAACACATCTGCCAACAGGTTCATCACATATTGGACAGAGAAAATGCTAAGTACAAGCAGCGACATGATCAACATCGGGTGCCACACAACTTCGATGTTTCTTCTAGAAAACCCCGCCACCACCCCAATTCGAGTTTCTCGACTTGCAATGAAGATTTTAGAGAACTCTAAATGATAGAAGGAGAGATAACGAGACAACCCTACACAAAACTTGCCACCCAATATCAAGCCAAGCTGAACACAACCCCACACCACTAGCAACCCAGAATCCATTCGCGAGCGCGTAGAACAACAACATGACCAAAGGAGACTGGTGTAAGCTAATGAAAACTAGTTGTGTGATCCGAGCCCATCCCTTGCACACAAATTTGGTTGCTTAAAATTCAATCCAGGAACACCCTTAGAAAATCTCACCACTATGGCCACCTCCATCATGCCAGGATCCCACGGAAATTCTTGGGCCGATTCCTCTTCTCTCTCTAGGATGAACCAGGTCCTACATTCCACTCCCACCCAGTGCCATGACCATTGCCGGGCAGACTAGGGCTCGAAACCAAAGTTCTCAGCAGTCACCCACCTCATCGCCCAACACATTGCACTAAACCGCAACACTGACCATACCCAAGATATAATACTGCTGCAAGTGGGGAGGCCGCCCGTCCGCGGTTTCTTTATGATGGCCTTCACCATGAATAAACCATTAATGGGCGTGTGGAGGAAAGGAAGGATCCATATGTCGTCTTATTGCCACACGTTACTCCGTTCCATCACCCTCATTGAGGAAAATATATCATGTGTATTGGAATTATTATATTTTTTTATTTTTTAAGGAATTAAATTATTGACGTCCTATGCTCTATGCTCTATATTAAAATAGATTATGTCTATTTATGTTCTTATATATACACTTGTTTTTAAAGGAATTTGAATTTGTAATTTACAATAAGAAATGAATTAAGAGTGCAATTAAAAACCACATCATTTTAATTTTATTTAATTATTTAAATAATTATATATAAAATCATTTTTATTTAGTTATTTAAAATTAAATATTTTAATTAAATATGATAAAACAATAATATAATTTTCTATTAAATAAATTCTAATTCAAAAAATGATATATATATATATATATATATATATATATATATATATATATATTTCAAAGGGGAAAAAATCATAATTTCCATTAAAGAAAATGAAAATTACAAAATTACAAGTTTGTAAGCTCAAACCACAAGAAGAGAACCATTGTATCTGAGACATATCAAAAAATATTGACTGACATTGTCCATGTAATAATTTTAGACTGTAAGATGTATAACATATACAGATCAAAAAAACTGTCATTGAGACTGTCCATGAGATCATAAGAAAAAAACATAAAGCTTAAGGAAAAAACATTGCAACCAAAAAGAAAAACATGGGGCTACCGAGAAAATGGGCCTGCCTCACTTCGATGCATGTCCACAAAAGGTTTGTGATAGTACTCATAATTATCCATGCCATTTTTTTTTATGATCTGCCATTACCCGCTGATCTATTGTGCACCTTCCTTGGAGAGGATATTGCAAAGACAGTTTCTTTCCCTATAGATATGAGTGCAAGAAATGAGTTCAAACCAACCTTTAATGAGTATAAATTCATCCAAGAATGCCCTAAGAGTATGAACATGACAAACGGAGACATGGTTGAAACAATTAATCACTATCCTAGAGTGCCCAAAAAGCTACAGCTCACAACACCCCTTATCTAGAGAAAAAATTAGCAGTAGCTTTAAACTGAACAACTCCACAAAGGTGTTTGTACTTGAACCTAGCCTAATTCTCATCTTAAAGTAATGATTTCCATTTAAATAATGAATGACTCCACCACCACATTCCACCCCATCCTGGGTTATGTTTATTTCTGTTAGCATCGGATATGCTGTAAGTCTCAAATTTTGTAGGCTTGCTTAGACACATGTTTTCCAAAATACCCAGAAAGCGTTTTGGGAAATTCCACATGGATGGGGTTTTATTAAAATAATTAATTATTATTAATGGGCGCCTAAGTCTAAAATTAGGGAATTAAAATAATTAAAGTATATTAATAGAACTGGGTGTGAATCTTCTTGAAAAAGATGAAGATCAAGTCAAGTTAATCTTATCCCTTGATTATGTTTTAATTTTGGACGTTTATTTCTCTACAAGAAGGCTATAAGAGAAGGCTTGATGGGATTTTGGAAAACACATTGGAGAGAGTCTAGAGATTGATTTCTCAAGTGAGCAGCGTGGATCAACATGAGAGATCCTATTGAGTTGATTATATGCAATGAGGGGAAAGGATAGTTTTGGTTGGATATTTTCCTGAGTTGGGAATACATTGTAGATAAGACAGAGAAGAGGACGCAGAAGAAGCAGAGTAGGGGCTATGTTGGGCAGCGCAAATCCATGCACATGCAACGTTGTGCCTCTGAAGAGATCCAATTTTTTTTTTAGGGTCATTCAGATCCAGTGCCAGAGAGGCGTGGTGGGAGACCAGAGGGGAAGAAAATTAGCATCCATCTAGAAGAAATGCCAACCGAAGGAGGTGATGCAGTCCCCAGCCAGAGTGACGCGAATATGCACAGAGGCAACGTGGGGCTTATCAGTTCAGGGTTGGGTCAGCGCCATATCTCTAGTGTTAGTGTGAGGTCATTTTCTCACGAACTCTTTGTCAGTTATTTTCTTAGTATGGATGGCTAGTAAGGCATCCTAGATTGTATTCAAAACTACTTCATAATAATACAAACCCATAGTTGTTGGACCAGTTTTCCCACATTGGGTTTTTTCGGGGACATTTGTCCAAAAATAATGATGTCATATATGTGCCTATTTTTTTATTTCTCAGTTCTTGTTTCTGCATATAATTTTTATGTAGTGGAGGTTGTATTATGATGTATTCAGTGTTTCCCATACAAAACTGTAGATAAATTGTTAAGTTAAAATTAAAGATTAGGTGAATATTTTCCGGTTGCTACAATAGGATTCCGGGCTTAGGAATTTTCACATGGTGTCAGATTAGTTTAGGTGATGCAAGAGAGAATACCAAAAGAACTCAACATTAGAGAGAAAGAAGGAGATCGAATAACTGCGTAGGCAACATATCGAATCCCCAAGAGATTGCGCAGTCCAGGACAGAAAGGGAAATATTTGTGAGGAAGTCTCTGTCTAAGTGAGTCAACAAAGAGGTGAGACTTTCTATTTCATGATTTATCAATGACAAAGGGAGAAACACAACAATATATTAGGAGGAGAATAGTTTTTTGTGGGATGCATTTTTTCTGCAACATTTGCTGGGGTAGAAAAGTGTTAGAGGAAGGGAGAAGATACATTTTGAGGGAATTTTCTTGCTCAGTGAATTACGATCCAAGGAAATATATTTCTTAGTTGTAGAGCAACAATAGCGATGAGCAGATGTACATACTCCAACATGGAGTGTGTAGGCCATCGTAACAGTTGCGTAGAGGAGAGAGGGAGAAGTTCAACTTTTGTTGGCAGACATGGAAGCTAATGGAATGAGAGATAAATATCACTTGGGGCATGCCTCCACCTATGTGATTTAGATGAAAATGATCAAATTTTTTTTATATGAGCATGATCACAAAGCTTTCATCGATGGAGTAGTAGATGTCATCATGGATGTATACCCATTGAAAGCCTATAAGAAGGATACAGAGAAAGTCAAGCATTTGATCCTTGACAGAGTGAGGTATCATGAAGTATGTCACATCATTGGCAAAAGGACTATCAAAGAGATGTACGATGCTTTGGAAACACTGTATCACGTATCTTTTCAGCAGCAAAAGATGTGCTTACAGGAGAAGATGCAATCTACAAGGATGAAGAAGGGAGAACACATTGATCAGTTGCTTGAAAATATTTAGGAAATTTGAGATCAATTGGTAGTTGTTGGATCAACGCCTTAAGAGACTGAGATGGTTCGATTGGCCCTAAACTCAGTATTAAAGGAATGGAAAGTCATTTTCCAGAGCATCCTAGGCAGAGAAAGGTTGCTTGATTGGGTATCGATGTGGGCTGCTCTTCAACAGGAAGAGATGGGGGAAGATATGCTCAAGTGCAAACTTGATGGCAACAACAACAGTGGGTCAAATCCCAAGGAGGAGGAAGAGAATGAAACCCTTGCATCTAAGGGTAAGCAATAGAAATAGAGGTGGGAAAAGGACGTATAGAAGATCAAGTGTTTCTGGTGTGGTGAGATGGGTCACTACGCTATGCAGTGTCCTCTCAAAAAGAAGTACAAGGATGAGAAACACAATTCACAGGTTGCAATGCAAGGATCGAGGATGAGGATTTCACCATGATTTCCCACATATATCCAGGGGAGAGTTGGGGTGATCTAAAACTATAGTTCGAAATAACTGCAGTCGAGCAGGATACTTGAGGAGTCTACCTCTTAGATCAATACCTTGCTATGGGAGCCCATAACAAAGTAGCAGGATGGACCAGTGTCAATTGGTGCATAGGAGTAATGGAGTGACAATGCAGTGGCTAGAGAGTGTCAAATTTTGAGTAGTGCGAAGTAGATTTTTCAGGAGTGTAGAAAGGCACAACGTAGAGTCAATAACAACCCACATAATCATAGGGTCAGCACAGATACTAGCAGCAATATCTTCAGTATCATATGCATCATGTTGAACACTTAATTCAATATTTTGGATGTTTTTTTACTGCATCAACAACAGAGTTGTAGTGCAGATGTAGTTGGCAGAAGTATGTAGGGTCATCAGCAACATAGAGGAAACAATGCAATAGTTGATGGGCAGTAGTGTTGGCACAAAAGGGTGAATCTGGACAAGACCCAAGTCTAGAATTGGGGCCAACAAGATCCCACTATAGTGTAGGACAATGCTAACATTTTCACCCTACTCAAAGGAGAGCAAGGAGTCTCACCTGAGGCATGTCGTGACCTTACTGAGATAAGGGATCTAGAACCATACTACCGAATTGAAACTACTTAGCATCCATCCAAACATTACAGTTGTGTAGGAACACTCTTATCGCATACTGGTTAAGAGATAAATTATCATATTACAAGTATCAATGAAAGATATCATAAAATTTTAAATAAATGATCATACATCATATATAGAAAGGCATACATTAAACACATCAAACAGGTCCACAAAACACCTTCTTTATATTAGATTTCTTGAGTAACACATTACATCTCAAACTCTGCAGAGTTCAATACAATACAAAACCCACAAAATCACCGAACCAACTTTACTGCCACATTCCTTTTCCTTGCTTATCTATCTCTTCTTTCTGACACTAGTAGTCTTCGCCCCTTCTTCACTTGGTTGGTCTGATGTGCTCCGCCATTTCATATTTCCTTCTGTGCTTGGATCTGCCTCTGGGATTCTTTCTACATGTTCACTACCAAATTTTGTTGCAACTTGTGTTTCCACTTGTTCACACTTTGCCACCTACTTGCCTCTTCTTCGCAACTCTCAACAGCTCTCTGCCACTTGCTCCATTCGCAACTGACCGTTCGCAAATAAAAAATAGTTTTTCCAAAACAAAGGCCCCAACAGGCCCTGACCACAAGCTATTGAGTTGTCCCGAGTCAATTTTATCCCAGTGTTGCTGTCCCTATTTGACCGTCTGCTGTGGTCTTGTGCTGGTCTTGTTCAGTTGCTTATTTTTCCTGCTCCATTTTCTTTGGTTCCCCATCTTCCAAGAAAGGCCCCAACTCCAGGACCTTTTGCATGGTTGTTGTTCTAAGTTCCATGAAGTCACTTATTTCTTCCTGCCATGTTTTCATTAAGGAGTTTGTTGCATTCACCACCTTGTCGCCCTGAGCGATGTAGATTGGTTGTGGTAGGTCTATAAAGGCTGCATTGTACCGAGATTCCGCAACAGAGACCAGTTGTTGAATTGTCTCATCCTTGTGTTTGATGGTTTTTTGGAGATCACGAAGGAGCTGCTTTATATTTGCTAAGTTCTCCTCGATTGTTTGTATTTGCAGTTGCAGAGCGTCGACCTGATCGTAATGTTTTTTGCGGCTGGATGGATTAGGTGTTCCTTTAATCTCAGTGAAAATATTTTGTAATTGTTCTGAAATTGGTTGAGCTTTCATCATTAGTGAATTCGAGCACTCATGGGTTTGCTTGAGAAAAGTGTATGCCTTAGTGACAGTTCTCCCCAGTGTCTCCTTAAGCTGACTCATCTACTCTTTTTTGTGTGTATCTTCTCTGCATACACTATGGAGGGATCTTATAGTGATGGTCTAGCTGACAGGGCTTGCCAGAGTTACTGATTTGCACTACCCAAATTCATGCATGTCATCATGATGTGAATGGAATGTTCCACCATGGGGCAGACCCACATATCTGCGAGGGCGACTTCGATAACACTGGTAATGGTTGGCCAGAGCTCTTGGAAATTCTCAGTGATCTGATCAATTTTACATTGTATGGTATCTCTTTCTTGTTGTAACTGATTACACTCATCAGTGAGCATTGCAATCTGCTGGTGTTGTTGTTCATACCTCAGAACAAGGTCACTGTGGAGTGATTCTGCCTGTTGGGCTGCTGCCTATATGAAATTAAAAATACGGTCTGGTGTCCAACCCTGAAGATCTCCACTACTTATCATTTTAGGGCTAAGATTTCTCTCTGTGAGTGGTTGGCCACTAGAGATGGAACCTTCAAATTTTTTCGGTGGAGAGTTAGGTTGATTTGACGGTATGGTTGGATGTTGGGTTGAATGAAAACTAGTGGAAGGTGGGTGAGTGGGTATGAATAGTTGCAATGGCGGCATTGAGTTTTGAAATTTAGAAAAGGAAGTCTTGCTTGGTGTATTTTCAGGCAAGGGTAAGTCAGTTTGAATAATTAGATTTAGGAAGGTCCTCGGCTCTACCATGGTTGAATTAACCTTGGTTACTTGTACCATACCTAGGTTAACTTCTTCCTTAGTATCAATTTCCATTATCGTTCCTATAGGTATCGCATAAGATATGGTTGTGGAAGTGGAAGCGGTGTGGGATGACTGATCCTTGGAAGCATTATAGGTATGTGGTGATGAATTCTGTGTAGTTGGGGTTGAGGAGGCCAGTGCGCTTTTGTGATGATGAAGGGTTGGGTTGCGGTATGGTTGGGGAAGTTTGGGTACCCTTTTCTGGATCCTTTGTAATCAAGATCCATATACTTATCTGTTGTACTGTATCCTCCTCTGTTGATTCTACCACTTGGTCGGATCTTAGAGTCCTAGAAAATTTTCCCTTAGGCCTGGGGATGGGTGGTTTGGTTGCCTTGGTTTTTTGAAATGGGGAAATGCTCGGCTGTGAATGCGAATGGAAGGTGGTGGAAGGGAGAGTTGTGAGGATTGGGATCATTAACGATGGTGATCCTAAATTGAATGTTTTAAATTTATTAAACAATGGGAATGTAGTAGTTTTTTCTCCAATACTTACCATGGAGTTACTGAAGGCTTGCACTTGTGTATCAAGCTTTTGAATTAGTAGCTGGAGTTGCATTTGCAATATCCTCTGAGTTGTGTTTGCTAGTTTTTTTCCTGGTATAGGTTGTGGAAGCATAGTGTCAAAAGAATACTTGTCTTCCCCTTCTCGAAGTTCTCCTACAACTTCTAGCCAAGAAGTAACTTTTGTGTGGAAATATTTCCCTACCAATTGGAATCTCAATGGTCTCTTGTGGACGGTGTCTGCTGCAAGAAAGTGGGGTCTAATCTATGTATTTCCATGTGAGATGTCGAACCATATTTTCTCAGAGTACCTATCTAGCAGCACTCTAGGAATTCTTTGCTCGGCTTGAATGAAATTTAGCATCAACCTATACCACTCTATGAATGCCTCCTCGTTGATTTCTTTACTGTTAGGGTCCCCTGAAACTCTCTGCGGTGTATAGCTAAGGGCCATTGGCTGATATTACCCTATCTACAAGAGGTCGTTTCCTCGGTGGACACCATTTCCACATAGCCAATGCCATTAGTAAATAGTCGTATATAAACCATGTGGCTCTTTTGAAGTTGTCTTCGCAGGCTTCAAAGAGCTCTTGAGCAGAAAAGCGCACCAATTGAGCTGCGGTCCCTGTACACAGTGATTTGCAACTGAAATTGTGTCAATGGTATACTCTCCCTTTGTATAGTGTCTCATTGTCTTCCCTGCCATTAGATAACATGCAAAATTCACATTGGGCATGTTGATGAGGTTCATATTGCTCCCCTTCTTCCCTCTCCTGGTCTCATACTTCTTATAGTAGTCTAATTGCCCCACCTTCTTTGCTCTTTTGGAGGTATTTTGGAAGCCATGGATATGTCACTCCTTGTTGCTGATAGCCCCATGAGTCTGTGGATATCCTCTGCATAAATTTGGATTTATTTCCCAAGCCAAAGCAACCCATTATGAATTATGCTGATTAGGAGCTTTGTGCATTGCATGCCTGCTCCTTATGTACCGAACATTGGTAAACTCCTCAGGTGCATAATTGTTGACCTTTGAATTCCTTTGAAATCTAGGTGAACTCTAGCTACTTCAATACCACCATGCTTCACATAATTCTCAATGTAGAATTGCCTCTTTAAGGCTAGAAACTGGAAAGAATCGATGAAATCTATATCTATCATAGCTACATTATCTTACCTTCCTATCAATGGCTCCAGTTTCTGAATCCTCTCATCAAGTTCTAGTTCAACTACAGACACCACTATATTCGTCATATTGCTTCTCCTGTGATACATTAGTAGTGTTGCTGCTCTACACCTTTGAAACTCTACTGGTATGCTATGGCTGACCGTTATAGAAGTTTCCTCTCGCAATTCTTTGTTTTCTGACACTTTGATTTTTCCTTTCTCCATACAGATTAAGTAGGAATGTTGGCATGAAGGGCATTGATGCAACTGAATAACTAATTAATTTTCCTTGTTTCCCTACATTGATACAATCTTGTGGTTGGTTACTCAGATGAGGTGCACTCTAACTCTATTGACGACGGCTTCACAAATTGAGTGGACGTGATGGATAATTATTATTGCATGATGTGGAAATTTTATTATGGAGTGGTGTTTCCAATTACAAAAAATATTTTCAAATTTTTGGCTGACAGTACGGACTGACACCTAAATAATGGTTAACTATGATAGAGTGGTGGTTGACATGGTTAGTTGTATGTTCCCTGCAACCCCCCCCCCCCCCCCCCCGACCACAATTTTTTGCGGTATGGTCCCCGTGCCGCAACAGTGTGGCGGTTGAGTGTTCGCGACCTATACATTATTTTTTGTTGCCTTCCTATCCTACCTATGGAAACTGACTTATTTTTGTATGGTTTATTGTTGTTTCTCTATTGAGAGGGATTTTTTTAACTTTATAACCTAGAGACTCGCCCCATGTGAAAGAGAGTTATTGACTATATAACCTACAGAATCCTCTCGGGTATGAAAGTTACTGAAAATAAATTTAATTTAGTCATTGATGGTAGGGTTTCAGGCATGTGCCATTCAACCAACCAGGTAATACTACTCCATGCAATTGTGCTAGCTTCACTGTTCATGAGGCACATATTTATATGACATAGAATGGTCTCATCCAATGCATTTTAAGTTTCCATAGAAATTTCTGAAACTTGATGTCATAGAGTTGTACTCGGCCGCCAATATTGAACCTATTTCTTTTGATGTAGCGGTCGTGCCAGGTTTTCTATCTCTGTTTCTCAACTGATTGGTGGAAGTCTGCAAAAAATATTGCTTCCTCCAACTCTTTCACTTCCTGAAGGCGCGTTGTGATTGATTCTTCTTCAAACATTTGAGTTGTTGCAGCAGTAAATAGACTGGGGACAATAAATTCATCTGGCACCACTGCTTCTTTCCCATACATGAGATGGAATGGTGTCTGATTGTGTAGTCGCTTTACCGTGGTTCTGTACGCCCATCATGTGGCTGGCATTCTCTCATCCCAGTCATCCCAACTTGCGTTGTAGATTTTAGTTAAGACTTTTTCTAGGATTTTGTTAAACACTTCAATAGTTCCATTTTCCTACGGGTGGTACAGAGTGCTCTTATGATGTTGTATCATGAAGTTTTGTAGCAATGATTTGACTATGGCATTGATAAAGTGGGTGCCTTTATTGCTTGTCAGACTTCTTGGATAATTGAATCTTTTAATAATGTTCTAAAAAATGAACATGGTTTCTGTGTCTGATGTGCAATCCTTCACTAGTGCCACCTCTGCCCACCTGGTCAGATATTTGGTTTCGGTAATTATGTACCTTGCTTGTGAATGGTGTGCAAGTGTTGTAATGGATCCTACAAAGTGGATGACCCATTTTTCAGATACCTCCATTGTTCTAACAGGTTGTGAAGGTAGTTCCTCGTGGTGTGAAGGTTTGCCTATTATTTGACATATGTCACATTTCTTTACATACTCTTTGGTATCCTTGTGCATTGTAGGCCATCATAGCCATGCCTGTAATATTTTCCTTGTGGTTGGATTTTCTCCTACGTGTCCTCCCGCAACTCCATTGTGGCATTCCCATAGGATATCTGATCTTTCATGGTTTAATACACATCTTCGTAGTACCAGATCTAGACCCATTTTGTATAGTTGGCCTACTATATGTTAGTAATCAACTACTTTAATGGCCAAATGTTTCTTCTAAGTTGTTGGGTATTATTCTGAGCACTTTCCTGAAGCCAAAAATGTTGCTATTTGTTCTAAATAATCTGGGATAGCCTCTATCAATAATAGATATGCATCTGGCAGCTGGTCATCGAGTGGCCCCCCATTTTCTCCTAATTCCAATCTAGATAGATGATCGAGTCCCACGTTTAGTCTCATCAGTTTTACTACAACTTCAAATGTGAACTCTTGGAACAGTAGAAGCCATCTGCAAATTATGCCTTCTAGAACTGGTTTGTTCACCAAATACTTCAATGTGGAGTGATCTGCAAAAAATTTAAAGGGACCTCCAAGTAAATAGTGGCAGAATTTCTGGAGAGAGTAGACCATTGCGAGAGATTCTCTTTCATTGGTTTTGTAGTTATTTTCTGTGGTTGATAGCTTTCGGCTTGCAAAATATACTGGGTGGTCTATATTTGTTTCTCCTCGTTGCGCTAGCACAACCCCCAAAGCAATGCCCTAGGCATCAATATGTCCATGGAACTGTTCATCCTAATTAGGATGTGTTATAATAGGTGCACTTGCTAGTTTTTCTTTTAGAGTATCTAACTCCTTACTGCATTCTTCATTCCATACGAACAATTTTGTTTTCCGCAACATATTTTCCAATGGGGCTGGGATGTTGGAATAATTGCGGATAAACCTTCTGTAATACCCTGTATGTCCAAGTAAAGATCTCAATTGTTTAACATTCTCTGCGGCATACATGTTGACAATTACCACAACCTTGGCGGGGTCCACACATACTCCTTGTTTACAGACCACATGGCCAAGCAATGTTCCAAATGGGACTACAAATATTCACTTTTTTAGGTTTAATGAAATCTGAAGTTGCCTGCAATGGTCAAACACTATTGGAAGGAGACTTGCATGGTTATTCAATAAGCTATATATAGTCTAGTCATCGATGTACACTTCAAGAAAATTATGGAGATATTCCATGAAGGATACTATCACTATTCTTGAGAATACTACTAGTGAATTCTTTAATTCGAAAGGCATTACGTGATAAGCATAAGATCCCCATTTAGTAGTGAACGTGGTTTTCATTTTGTCTTCATCTACTATCCTAACTTGGTGATACCTAGAGAATCCATCTATAAACGAATATGCTTCATTTTTGGCCAAATTATCTAGAACTTCATCAGTGAATGGTGTTGGAAAAGGATCATGCACACATGCATTTTTTAAGATTCAGTAGTCTACACACACTTTGATCTCTAAATTTTCCTTTTTGTTCTGGATCACTATGGGATTGACCCATTCTGCCTCTTCTACCGGGAAGATCAATCCTGCATTTAACATTTTTTCTATTTATGTCTTTACTTTATCTTTAATCCTTGGGTTCAAGTGATAGGGTATGTGATTCACTGGTCTAACATCCGGTTTCAACACTATCCGTATCTCCCTCAAGTATACTTTGATACCTTTTAGTTCTGCTATAGAATATGGGAACAAATATTCATATTCTTTCAGTGAATAAAAAATTTCCTTTGTCACCTCTTCATCCCAATAGTCCCCGATAGAAGCTAATTTGGGTTTTTCTACACTGTCAATATTTTGTTTCTTTGTTCTTAGCGGTAATAGGTGCAACCCTTCTATAGTAGGTCCCTCCTGTATTTTGTGTTCTCCTTCCTTTTCTTCAAATGACAAGTGCCCGAGGTTCTCCAAGTCATCATCATCTCTTTCTTGGTCTATTTTCCCACATGCTACTACTTCTTGATAACTAGACTCACATATCTGGCTGAGAAAAGGTGTCTCTTCAACTTCTGAACATAAAATAATCCCCTTTATTGCCTGCAAGGTGTTTTTTATTTGATCATTATCCCCCTTGAAAGAAAAAATTCATGCAAATCTATCTTCTATTGACTCCCAACTACTTGTTTGTCTCTTCTTTTCTTCCGTAAGGTACCGGGCTTGCGGAATAATATCCCGTGAGTGTACAAAATTATGTACCCACAATGATTTTGGGTAATTATCTATTTACCTCTTATCTTCACAACATTTTATATGAGCTTGGGGATCTGAGGTTCCTCTGTACTTTTCTTCCAGTTGTGGTCCTAAAGACGCTTGGAATCTCATTCTCAGTGCCTTCACTACCTGTTCCCAATTATGAAAAGAGTTGCAGTGGTCTACCCACCACCTTACCGAAGTAGATTGCAGTTCTACATCCATTAGAGGAACCTTATGCTCCTCTGGCACATTATCTTCAACTTCATTAATAAAAGTATTAAAATTTTTTATATTAGTAAGGGTGGGGTAACCCCTTACCTCTATGCCAATCCAATTGGCTCCGATAATAGTAGCACACTTCCTAGTGTTGATCTCATACCCTTCTTGCTGCCAATCATCCCATGCAACTTCGGACCCCACATCAGAGCTTTGAAAAATCTTCCAACTTACTATTCCTTCTATCGTGGGGTTGATGTAGTCTTCTCTTTTGCCTGCTCTCATCTGATAAAGTTGGTCTAGGAGTTCTACATCCTCCCTGGTCCCAACGGTCTCTATATACCGGGGTCCTTGATATGGATCTAGTGGTTGAACCACTCTGACTTCACTATCTTCAAATATCATTAGTTCTTTCTTCAAGTCAATAATTGCATAGTTTTCAAATGCCCAGTCTATCCCTAACATAGTTGGATATGGATCCTTATCACCCATGATGTTGGTTACCTCGAAATCAGTATAAGTCTTCATTCCTGCCACATCTACTTCAACCTCTTCTAACCTTCCCACTATCACAATGAAATATTGGTTTTCCATCCATAGCTGTATAGGGGAAAATGCCAGCTTCAGCTTGCCCAATGCTTCCCATGTTTTTGTGGGTAGTATGTTTACATCTAAACCTAAGTCCACCATTGTGTCCCTTATCTGGAATCCCTCAACTTGTGCATTTATTCGAAATTCCTTCCTGGTTCTTCTTTTGTTTCTCTTTACCCTCCTCACATGCCTTTCTAGAAGGTTGGTATTGATTAGGCTCCCATGCTCTATTCCTCCTTAAACTACTACTTTTAAGTTGTGTTTTAGTTGCTCCATCATCTGTAAGACATTTACAATGATCAAGAATAACTTGAACCATTCTTCTATTGACATTCCTGTTGTTGCAGCCTTTCTACCTTCTTTGACTAGTTGTATTTGTTGCATGTCCTTGTGGCTTCCTAACTTCAAAAATATTTCTAGAGCTTCCTTAAATTAATATTTTTGTTGTTCAGAGTCAAAGAACTTCTTTCATGATGCTGTTTTGATTAGTTTTACTGGTTCCATCTCTTTTGCATCCTCTCCCGTTTTCTTTCCTCCTCAGGTTATTATGACCACACTGGGTAAAGGATGTGTCTCGGCTAATATTGGTTCTGCATTAACAAATTTATCTCCCCATTTCCTATTTCTTCCCACCTTTTAATTAATTCAGGACAATATTTCATGATATTTGCATTCACTCTATACTAATAACACCATGGTTGCCTTGCTAATAGATGTTCTCTCACTAAATGGACTTCTTGGTCACAATTGTAGCATCTCAAGGGCCCTCTTCCTCTCACCCTACCTCCTCGCATTCCTGACCCTCCTCGTCCCCTCGGAGCCTCATTTACCCTATAGGAGGACCTATCTAATCGGTTTGATAATGCGTCCAGGGCTCTACACTAATCTATGTGATGGGTTGTTGAAGCACAAAATTCACAATAGACATTATTTGGGACATTTGAATACTTTTGTAATATGGGGCACAGATGCGGAGGATGACCAACTCCTTTGCAAATTTCACAACATTCAGTTGGAGTTGGGGTTTGTTGGTTCATAAAACCTGGGAAATGTGGTTGCGCTTGATTCTATCCTTGAGTATTTACTTGTGCGGCTCCTCCCACAGGTGTCTTCCCTTACACTATTGTTGTTGATGTCCCAATGGTGGTTCCCCACAACCTTGGACACTCAGAAACCAAATTTCCTTCCAACAGGCAAAGTGTGCACCACACGTTGGGCCACACTGGTCCTGATGGGTGCATATCTTTGATTTTTTTGTTAGAATTGCTATCTGATGTTGCAATCCAATTATGGAAGGGTCATGGGCGGCTACTCCTCCCCTGAATTTCTTTGGATAGACAACCATTGCTTCAATTTTCATCGCTTGTTCCAATGCATCTTGGACTGTATCAATCTTCTATTGGGCCAATGGTGTTCTTGTAAGGGGTAAATGGGCTTTAATGAACAAATCACGTTGGTGATTCAGATCAATTGGGTAACTCAATTTCCAAATTGCATCCTTGAACCTTATCATTAAGTCCTTATCAATCTCTCCTTCTCTTTATTTGATCTCCCATAATTCGGATAGCCCTTGTTGATTGGTCTGTGGGAGGTTGAAATCCTGTACAAATTCTCTTTTAACATCATCTATAGCAGGATTCTGGTGCACCTCAGACCATTTGATAAACCAGTGCAATTATCTTTCTCTAAGTGTAGTTTGGAATTCAATCAATTTAACAACATCTGGTGTCTGATGAGCTCTCCATATTTCCACATATAAATACTAGTGTTGTTCTACATCATCGTTCCCTTTTCCAGAGAACTTTGGAAATTGGGTAAATGATCCTACCATTTCTACTTGTGTAGGCGTAACTAGTATAAATACTCTACTTCCTGGATGAGAAATTATTTTTCTAGCACTACTGCTAGTGTTTACTTGTACTGTAGACTGAATACTATGTAACTTACTTGACCTTTGCAACTTTATAAAAAACTTATTAGGTGGGTGATAGAGTACCAGGGGAAGGTTAGGAGAAGTGCTACTTGGAACTTCGAGAATATGATTACCATGTGGTATGGTCGTCGGTCTGTCTTGGAATAGTGATTCCATCGCAATGTGTAACTCAGCATCAGACTCATCCTTGGGGTGCGTGTCCTCCTCTTCATTGGATCTCTTTCCCTTATCTTCTCAGCATGGGTTCCTATGAACCTATCTAACTTCTCTTTTGGACCCATGCATTCGTTGGGTTCCTACTTCAACTTCTCCCCTCCCTGTCATCTACGATTCCTCTTCTACTTTCGAAACTCCCGTATCGACCTTTCCGACCACTTCTCAACGATTTTCACCCTTCGATGTGGTCTTAGCTCTCTCAACTTGCTGGAAGTCCCAACATCCATTTCCCTATTCTCCCTTTTCCCTTTTCCGCAACATCTCTCCCTCAAGTCCTTCCCCCAGTACTAGAGGTTTAGGCTTCCATCGCGGGACTTTGGAAAGCCATTATTCCCTCATCCACCATTAGAGCCTTGATCCACAAAGTAATTTCTTTCAACAAATTTCCCCTTAACTTGACTTTAAATATGTATTATTTTTTAGCAAAGGATTGATATAATTAAGTTGTGAACTCCACAATATATCCCTCTAAGATAGTATGAACCCAAAAGTCTATAGCTTGGGTTAGCTCAGTATCCAATTTGTGCAATGACGTCAGATCTGCATGCATCCAATTGTGATGGGATCAATGCAATACTATAGGGGTTGCTTTGAAATGGATTCTTCACAACCAGTTGTAGATCTCCTCAGGAAAGTTTCCCCAAAAAATATCATACAAGTCACTCGCTGCATAAGAGAACAGAACTTGATATTTATTGTTCCTTTCCTTCTGATGTCGGAGCTCAACCTATTGTGATATGAAATGATCTACATGATTATCCTACCAGCTGCATAATTCCCTTTCATATATCTTCGATACCATGATATACCTCTCCAATAAATTTTCAGGTCCTAGAAATGGAACCATTTGTTGGCATAAAGGGGTGACTTCTGGGCAAGATCCATGTTTAGACTCAAGGCCAACAAGATCCTGTTGTAGTCTAGGACAACACTGACATTTTCACCCTGCTCAAAGGAGAGCAAGAAGTATCACTCGAGGCATGCCGTGACCTTACTAAGATAAGGGATCTAGAACCATACTACCGAAGTGAAACTACTTAGCATTCATCCAAACATTACAACCGTGCAGGAACACTCTTATCGCATACTAGTTAAGAGATGAACTATCATATTATAGGTATCAAAGAAATATATCAGAAAATTTTAAATAACTGATCATACATAATATATAGAAAGCCATACACTAAACACATCAAATAGGTCCACAAAACACCTTCTGCATATTATATTTCTTGAGTAACACATTACATCTCAGATTTTGCAGAGTTCAATACAATAAAAAACCCACAAAATCACCGAACCAACTCTATTGTCACGTTCATTTTCCTTGCTTATCTATCTCTTCTTTCTGACATCGGTAGCCTTCACCCCTTCTTCGCTCAGCTAGTTTTCTGTGCTCCACCATTTCCCATTTCCTTCTGTGCTTGGCTTTTCCTTTCGGAGTCTTTTTGCATGTTCACTGTCAATTTTTCTTGCCACTTGTGTTGCCGCTTGATCACACTCCACCACCTGTATGCCTCTTCTCGGAAACCCACAACAACTATTTTTCTTCTACAATGGCTCTCCACCACTCACTCCACCCACAACTGACCATCCGCAACTCAAAAATGGTTTTCCCAAAAAAAAGGCCCCAACCAGCACTGTCAAACATCAGCAATGTGGAGGGATATGTTACAAAGTCAACGTAGTGCTTAAGAAAGATGCATTACTAGAGAACATTCCTTGCTAAGAGGGGGTGTTGATTTCTGGTAGCATCAGATGTGCTCTGAGTCTCAAATTTTTCATGGAGGCTTAGACACATGTATTCCAAAATACAGAGAAATAGTTTTGGGAAATTCCACCCAGATGGGGTTTTATTAAAATAATTAAATTTTTTTAATGGGAGCCTAAGTCTAAAATTAGAGAATTAAAATAATTAAAGTATATTAATAAAACTAGGTGTGAATATTCTAGAAAAATATGAAGATCAAGTGAATTTAATCTTAGCCCTTGATTATTTGGGTTGTTGATTTCTCATCGAGAAGGTTATAAGAGAAGGATTGATGGGAATTTGGAAAAAAGATCGGAGAGAGTCTATATATCGATTTCTCAAGTGAGCAGTGTAGAGCAGTCAAAGAGATCATATCGATTTGATTCTACGCAGTGAAGGGGAAAGATAGTTCCAATTGGAGATTTTATTGAGACGGGAATACATTGCAGAGAAGGCAGAGAAGACGATGCAGAAGAGGCAGCGTATGGGCTATGCCGAGCAGCGTAGATCCACACAGAGGCAACGCTGAGCCTATAAAGAGATCCACAATTTTGCTAAGGTTCAGTCATATCTAGTGTCGTAGAGTCGGGGTGTGAGACTAGAGGGGAAAAATATTAACATCTAGCTAGCAGAAAGACCAACTGAGGGAGGTGATGCAGTCCCCAACCATAGTGATGTATATATGCGTAGAGGCATCATAGAGGCAACATGTGACTTATCAGTTCAGGGTTGGGTCAGTGAAAGATCTCCAGTGTTAGTGTGAGGTCATTTTCTCACTAACTCTCTGTGAGTTATTTTCTCTATGTGGATGGCCAGTAAGGCATCCTAGATTGTATTCATAACTACTGCTTAATAATACAAACCCTCAGCTGCTACACCGGTTTTCCCGCATTGGGTTTTTTGAGGAAATTTGTCCAAAAATAATGGTGTCATACGTGTGTCTATTTTTCTTCTTGCTCAGTTCTTTTTTCCGAATATAATTTTTATGTAGTGGAGGTTTCCACATATAAATTGTTAAGTTAAAATGATCAATTAGGTGAATATTTTCTAGTTGTTGCAATAGGATTCTCAGTTTAGCAATTTTCACAGGCTACACCATCAAAATAAGCCCATGGCCTCTCTCAATCTATCTCTTCCTCATGAATCACACAGTTCCTATGCTTGATCTCCTTAACAGGAAGAAGGTCGTAAATATCCAAAACATGGGCTAGAATCCGATTAAGGCTAGGAATTTTGTCATCAAAAATCAAATTATTCATGCCCAATGAAACTCCCTAGCTGATCAATGGGGTGAGAATTCTTAGTTTCGAGGGGGAGGTCATGTTCCATCATTCAAACGACACCGCAACATATGATTCCCCCATCCAACTAATTCCAATTGAAAGCATGTCATAGACCACATTCTAGATTTAATTGGTGAAAAGGAAATGAAGGAAAAGATGATCAGCCGACTCCTCTAAATTTTTGTATACAGGGCACCAGGTTGGACCTTTTAATTCCCTCTTCATCAAATTATATTCCATTGGAATCTTGTTTTCTAATAAACACTACTAAAAAAGACTTGTTTTTGCGGGACATTTCAGTTGCCAGACTTTCTTCCACAACCATGCATAAATACTGTGATATATGTCAAAAGAAATAAATAAATAACCATCATTTGGAGAGTAACATAGGGGCATAGGTCAATGAACCTCAAACATATCATGTGAATTCGTTACATACTAAAAAATACCCCTAATTTGACTACATATTGAAAAATACCTCTAAAAATAACATTATTTAACCCCTTACCAATATGAACCCAATACACCTTTCCAATTAAAAAAACCATAATTTCACTAGATATTATAGATATTTATTTTTTCATTAGCTTTTGTTATACCCCTTTATATTTTTTCATTAAATTTGAGGTCCATTTTTTGTACCTGCCAATATAAAACCCCTTTATAGCATGATATATGCTCAATATATTATATCATTTTTTCCTCAATATATATCTTCCAACATGAACCCACATGATATGGTATTCCTCCCCCACCCCCCAGTGAAGCCCCCATGGAGAGTAAAAACTGAAGGAGTGGATCCAAATGAGCTTGTCTTATCTATCCCAGAGCCTAAATTGAGTGATGGAGAGAATTGTTATGTATTGTTGCTACTGTTGATGCCATAATGTTGGAATATTCAAATCATCTGATGACATCCAACCCTGAGCCCAAATTGAAGTATTACCAAATCCATTTTCTGATTTAGATTCCTAATCATTTATTCAACCAAAAAATCCACCAACTCAGAAGGGAGAAAATGATTAGCACCACTCCCCAAAAACCCTCCAAGAAAACGCCTCACTTATAATATTGAAGGAATCAATAAAAACTCTCCAAATAGTAGATGCATTTAACTTACTCTTGTTTAGAGATTGAATCCAATCTTCAAGTCTTAGTGGGATGATGTATTTTTAAACTACAACCTCAACTGACAAGCTGACTTTATAAATGAGACGCCTACCAACCTTGTTAGCCAAAGCTCGAGAGAACAAACACAATTTTTTAGTCCCCAAACCTCCTAGATTTTAGGCTTTGCAATTCTTTCCCATTTTACCTATGAGAAAATTCTTCCTTCCTTTGCCTCATGCCATAAAACCCTTGTACAAATTTTACTTATGAGATTTAAAGTGCCTCTTTTGATCCAATACAGAGCCATCCAATACAAAGGGATAACCTCCAAAATTGATTTGATCAACACCAACCTTCCTGCTCTGATAACCACCGAGAACTCGAGATCGTAAGTATTTTATCAACCTTAGCTTCCAACCATAAAAAATCTACCTTTTTGTAATTATTTGGATTCATATTAAAGCCCAAATACTTCAACCCATCATCTATATATTTAAATTCAAAAGGAAAAGGTTTTTGGAATAAGTAACTCCCCCCTTCAGAGAACCACTGGACAAAATAAAGCATTTTTTATCATTAATTAACATCCTCAAAGCTGTGGAAAAAAAATTAGGATGTTTTCAATTATGATTCAATCTCAACGAGATCCATCCAGAAAGAGAAACACATCATCTACAAATAACATATCGGTTAGAAATAAATTCACCACCACTTTTATACCATGCATATCACCTTTTCTTTTCACATCCATCAATAGATGGATCAGGCCCTCCATTATAAGTAAGAAAAGAAAAGGTGAAAAGGGAAACCCCTGGATTAAACCCCTTTTTGCATGAAAGAAATCTATGGCTGAACCATTTATCAAGAAAAAAGAGAGACAATTAACACAACACATAATCCAATCAATGAAGTTTATATTAAAACCCATTTGAGAAAGTAAAATTCTAAGGAATAACCAACTAGAGAGATCATAAGATTTGAAATAATTAGCTTTAATATCATTCCCTTTGATTTTTTGACCTTGGGATGTGGAGAGCTTCTTGGGCCACCCCTATAGCTTCAGGAATCTGATAGTCTTCAAGGAAGGAAAACTATTCCTTGGATATGTGCTGGGACAAAACTGGTTTTAGCCAGTTGGTAATTATCTTGGAAATTATTTTATATATACAATTACACAACGTAATAGGCCTGAAATAATCGAAGGATTTGGTGGATTCCTATTTGAGGATGAGGGATATTTAGGTTGTATTTAAAGCATCATACATCTGACCATCTAGATTCTTCCACTACATTGAGAAGTTCCTTGCCCATCACTTCATAAAAACCCATAAAAAAATCAATTGAATAGCCATCCCTCCTTGGAATTTTGTATTTTTTAATACCTGAAATGGTTGATACCCATATGATCCAAACCCCTAAAATTCAACACCACTTCCCCCTGCGAAGATTCAAACTCCTAGATTGTATTAGCCATATTTCTTCCCATCACAAATTTCTAGAAGAAATTCATGTTTTCATGCCCCGCATGGAGCCAAACTCTGCTTTTTAGGTGTTAGGATTCTTCTATTATTGCAAAAATATGGTTTCTTTCTCTTTCCAAATCTATAATATGATGTTTGTCTTCCATAGAGATATAGAATTCTTTCTCTAGATCCTCCAACTCAGCTAGTTCCTCCTCAATTACCTTAAGAGCCTCTTCATCCTTTTTTGTTTTGTCTTGATCTAATTTATAACTATTATTGTTATGCGATATAAATTCTCGACAAATTAAGCCACAATTGATCTATCATTATCCTGTAAACATTTCCTCCAGTTCTCTCGCAACAGATTACAAAAAATTTGATTCTTCAGCCAAGAGGCATTAAATTTGAGAGGATATTTTTTTTTTGACAAGATCCTCTAATTTCTAGATGAGAAAGGAAGTGATCAGAGACCCCCCTACCCTACCCATTGTCCAATCAGAGATATTTTATCCAAAAAAATGATTTAATCAAGAAATAATCTAATCTGCAGATGATCATGGCATTCCCAATCCTTCTATTCCTCCAAGTGGGACTTAGTATAACTGATTCAACATCAATAAGATGGCTCAAATGAGTAAAGTTTGGAAATAAATTAACTAGAGGATCCACCATCACATGCCCCCTAGATCTGTAAGGCACCCAAGGTAAAAATTTAAATCAACCCCCAGAATTAGGTTTTCAAAATTCATAAACTCCAACTCCTTCAATCTATTCTAAAAATCTTGGCAGTCCAAACATGGACCATATACATTTGCAAGTTGAATTACCAACCCCAACTCAATATCTTGGACATCAACCATCAACACGCCATCAAAACCCCGTAATTTTAACACTTTATTGACTTGCAATTAAATCCCCGTGCCACGCCCCCTGATTTACCCCTAACATCCAATCCTCTAAAGAACCAACCAAGGGATAACTTTACCAAAAATAATTTCAACCTCCTCACTCTGGCCTAAATTTTCTTGGAGCATTATAATGTTTGAACGTTCGGTATGAAAAAAAAACATTAATTCTAGTTGTTTTTTGGAGCTATCCATCCCCCGACAATTAAAGGACATGCAATTCATTTAATACCCACACCAGGGGCATTCACCAATCTAAGAACCCCTTCCAGAGATTGCGGACGGTTGATGAAAATATCTTGAGTAGCATGACGAATATCAAAAGATATGTGGGACTCTTGACCCCTAAAGGCATCAGGAAACTTTTAACGAGAGGTATGGCCCAAACCTCCAGAGGAGATAGGCTGCAAGCGGTTTCTAGAAGATGACCTAGGATTATATCAAGGGTTTTAATTGAAGAGGATTCTTCCTCCACATAAAAATAGACATAAATCAGAATAGAAGGAGAGGGTTTCATACAACATCGAGGTTCAGAGCCTATAGGACATGATAGTGGAGTAACAGATAAACCCCCCAACTCCCCCTTGTAACATGACAAATAAAGAAGGACCAGAACCAAGAAAATGGAAGGAAAAAGCACTTGAAACATGTGGGGAGGTGATATTAAAGACACCTTTGAGCCTCCATTCATATTAGGCCAAACTTCAAGTGCCCCCCCCCCCCATTACAGATTTCCTTTGCATTCTACTAGCTTGAAGTCTTGATCTTTTGAAACTTCCCTAACCCTCACAACATCCCATCACCATTAGGAACCCTTTCATCCTCCATCATTTTCCCCTTCCAACCAGAGAAAGATAAGGTACAACCCTTTGCTATGTGACCCACCTAATGGAAATGACAACAATGAAAATGGATGCCTTCGTAATCTATTAAATTTTATTTTTTCAGATTCTTCTTGTGTATTTGATAAGAAAATTTGATACCAGAACCTCCATGGAATCAAAACTGACCATAATGCACAGAAAATATCTTTTCCCCAATTCCACAAAATACCAATCAAAATCTAAAAATGTGCCAAGATAATATTTGATCCTACTAAATACAACTTTAGTAACCTGGAAATTACACCCACACCAGACAAGGGATACCACCTCTTAAAAAAAATGGGAGCTTCCTCTCTGCACCATTACCATAATAACACCAAATTTACCTCTTATTCGGCTTCGAAGCACAAAGAAAACCAACCTCACGTAAGAGTGTCAACAAATGGAAGGACCTGGATGTCCGAGGCCCAAGCCTCCTTGACCCACTTCCTCCAACTACCTGCTGTAAAAATACTACTCCACACTCTTCCTATTAGGATTCAACCAACTGTATACATTATTTCATCAACTCTTACTCCTTTTCCCAAAACAAACATCATGTCTTCCTCCCTAATTTTTGCACATTTAACTCTTTTTATTTCTACATTGCCTCCTTTATTTTTGTTTGTAGTCTAACCATCCTCCCTCGCTGGGCCTTCCAACTTCAAAAATCTCGAACCTACCCCATATTGATATGCAGGGCCATCTTGCTGAGATGCTTCAACCTTAGGATCCTAAGGCCCCAAACTAACCCCTCGAGTCAGTAAGAGCGACAAAATACCTTCTAAAAAATGACCTCCTCGAGATACCTCAGCACACCTCTACGCTTCCCAACCTACCCGAACCCCTTCAACATTATCTTCCCTTGAAATCTCCTAGATTTCCCTTTATACCCATCAAATCTCATAGCACTTAAGGAATGAGACATAATAGGGTCATCCTTCAAGACCTCTAATATGAAAAACTTCTCTTGGAGATATCTTGATGCATGAGAGGCAAGTTCACCAAAACCCCAATAAACCCCATTCTACCATGAAATGACCAACTCTATAGAAAAACCCTAGAATTAGTTTCGTTTTGATGATGCTAGAGAACCTCCAACTCGGGAAAATACAAAAAAAACTCCTGATATGGTGAGCCTTCAATATATTCTGACCCTTGAATAAGGTGTTGAGGTGGTGAATCCTACAAAATATTCATGTTCTAAAATGGGTCTAGGGTTAAATCAACCAATTCCTCATCCATTTCCCCCATTCAAACACCCCCCAAAGCACCTAGAGAAACCTGAATGAAACCCTTAGTACCTTCCACCCTTTGCAAATAAGAAAAAACCATTTTTCTCCAACAACGTAAAACCCTAATTACCAGAGTTATAGACATTAAAAACCATCAATGAAAATACTGAAGGGAAGTGATGAGTTGCTAACCAAATCTATTCCTTCCCACCATAGGCATTGATCATCTACAAAGAAACTGAAAGCGCCATGTGGATGCAACCTAAAGTGCATGCCCGCCACTTAGCCTTGGCCCCGCGACCTCATAAAAATGCACACCAATCCCTTCCCATAGAAGGGTTCTTAAATACCATGTCTCTACCGATGTTTCCTTTAGAGTTGAAATAGTTGTTTTTTCCAATAATGTTAAAATTGCTCAACGGGTAGGGTTTTGATATCACACACACACACACACACACATATTATTTGGTTCACCATTACTAAAACATTTTCTTCCCAACTATCGTATCTTTTTCCTTTTAAATAATGGCATAATCAGTTCAACCACATAAATTAAATGAGTAGATTGGCTTCAATTTATGATATATATCAATCCATCACATTCATCATAATACTCACTTCTTGATGAAGTAAACAAAGTTAAAAAGATCATAAAGATTTAAAAGTTAAATAAATAATAATTTTATTTTAATTTATTAACAACTATAAAAACTTAATATATAAGTTAAACATATATACATTTAAAAAACATGTAACAAGATACTTAACATGTAAATAAGATTTGTTACAATACCGTATTTTATCAATACCACATGCCCAAAAAGCCATAATTCATTTCATATTACATTTGCCATCGATAGGCATGTCTATTTTGAATAGAGCTTCCAAAATTTTAATTTAATTATCAATAATTATTAGGTGAGTGGTAGGGATTTAACCTCCATGAAATACTGTATAACGTTCTTAGTAGTATTCACAAATAAAAAGGTCGAGATTTATGCCCAAGTTTCATATGAACATGAGCTAGTTTTTGGGTATGTGGTATTATTAAGCCATGGTATTGGCCCCATAATATTATAACAAAGTCTCTTTACATGTTAAGAATATCCATGGTAAAGTGAGGGTGAATCTCCAAGGTTATGAATCTTGTTATATGTATTTCTAAATGTATATATGTTTAATTCATATATTGTTTTTTCTTATAATTAATAATAATAATTTAAAATAAAGTTATAAATTATGATTTTTATTATTTTTTATCTTTGACAATGTGAGATAATTATGAGGTAAGTATTTTGATTCCTATAGGAATTTATCAGTTCTTTGGTAATTTAATTGAGGTTAAATTACTTCATAAATTATCGACAAGGACTTGTAAACTGATGCAGTGTAAATGCGCTGTTTGTGCTATGATTTCTCATTAGATGAATAATTTTCAAATTGGATTAGGATATTTTATGCACATGTTTTCATCTAGGAATTATTCAAAGCAAAAAGAACCACTCTTGTAGAAATAAATTACACTTCCATAAATTAAATCTTCACAAAAATCGATTTAAAAGTGAATGAAATCAAATCCAAATCTATTTCACACTTGATAGGAAAGGAAACTAATTTTAATAGCTCACAAGTAGAATGAAAATATTATTCACACTAACAAATCAAAATGAAATCTTACTAACATAAATTGAATTAAATATTTTCACATTGGAAAATTCAAATCTTGTAGTCAAAACCTTAAAAGAATTCAAATTGAAATCAAATCATTCTACTCTAACATTTACAAGTGAACAAAAATCCTTTTCGATCTATATTATTCATTCCTTACACAACGAATTGATCAAATATATGGAAGAAATATATAGCAAAGCCTGATATAAACTCTATTCTCACTTATATAAGAATTCACTATAAATAAAAAACTGAATTGAAAGGTTAGCTTTGTAATATAATACTGCAAATATGAAACAATAAAAGTAAAAACATAACTAAAATCTCATAGCTCTCAGGGGGATCTCCTGTGATTTGTAAGTAAACAGCAATCCACAGAGTCTATACATGCATTGGAACACAACGAAGTTGGAAATGGAAAGTTTGAATTAATAGTTTCAAATCAATAATCAAGTCTTTTTTTATCATGTCGAGAGGTATATTATAGAATCTCCTTCAATAACTATTTAGATATTTACAAGGTTGTTCTACTCAACAGTGTTTCTAAAAATAACATAAGATATTATGACATAGCTATTTCTCATGATTTTCTATCGGAGAAGCAAATTCCAATGAAAAATATAAGCTTCATTAATTTCCTCACTTTCCTGGTTCGCCTTCAGCTCCTTTAACACTGGGTTGACTTACGTGTTGACGTGAATTATATGGCATCCTTATAATCGATATAATCATGGAGATAGGTGGATAAATTTATGTTGTTTTTCAACTACCTGCCCATACATTTCACTCCTCAACTAGAATCTCGAAACCTATAGAACATTCGAGTAAGATGCAAAATCAATAATTAGTTGCAAAATCGATGCAATTCAATAAATTATTCAAATATTAAGTCAAATAATAAAGAATAGTGAAACTATGAAATAAAATATGAATCAAATTTACATGGATGAATTAGATCAGTAGAAAATCATAAATTATATCACCAACTGAGAAAAATTCAAAAACTGGAAAATATCAGTGATTCTGGCAAAAACGCAGCGCCAAATTCAAGGTTACTTTTGGAGGCCTTCCTTAAGCCCAAATTGGGCTCATAATAGCTCATTGGAAATATGATATTTTCTAGTTTCCAAAAATTCCCTTAATTTTGGAGAAGGATGAATTTAAGGCCCTCAAAAGTCAAATCTCCCAAGACTGGTCAAAAGCACAGCACCAACCTGAAAAATGAGAGAGAAAGGTGATTGTTTGGGTGTTTTTGGCCATTTATCCCTACCAGAATGTCCAATTTTGGTGTGCCAATAGTAAAAATTTGACGTAGAAGGCCTTATGAATCCAATGGTGGTGGTCGCTTGTCATTTGGAGGCTTTGACATGTGGACTTCACTGAAAACCTGTCAAAATTTGTCAAAATGCCCAAAATTGCAAAACATTACCCAAAAAAACTGAAAAGGTAAATTAAGTGCTGATGATGTGCCTCAAGAAATCAGGGAAGCATCAACAAGGATATCAAGTTTATCTTCCTCCTTTTTCTTGATCAAGGTTTGCTTGTAATTCTCCTTCAATTGCTTGAGTTTGATGTTGCAGATCTTGTTCTTAAGGATGTACCTATTGGAAATATGTCTGAGAATTTTATTGTCTTGGTTTGCCTTGTGGATAAGCTTCTCAAGGTGGAGGTTTACCCTTTCTAGCCATATCTCTCTATCATCTTCAACTTCCTTGGCAATCCTTTCTTCAAAACTAAGTTGCTCTGCCTCATGTTTTTGCTACTCTAGACCTCTCTTAAGACCTCTTGTTTTTGGTCTTGATTTTATGTTTTGAGTAACCTTACCCATGGTTTCTTGTATTTTCACATTTAGCAGCTATATATCCATGAGTACTTTGTTATCTTTCAACTACTTTTTCTCTTGTTCAAGGAATGATATGACAAATTGAGCTCTTGCCATATCGTCCTGCAATTATTTGATCATGGCATCCTTGTCTTTGATGATCAGTTTTGAGGCCTCCTAATCATCTTGATCATCCAAATAAAACAACTCAAAGTCTCTTTCTTCCTCATGAAGGTCTTCCTCTTCATGGACAATTGTCTCTTCTTACTGCTCATCTTGGTGTACCTATTTTTCTGATGAAGAATACAAGGCCCCTTCCCCAATATGTTGAGAAAACACTTTCCTAGGTCCCCTCTAGTAGGTTTTGACCTTTTTACTTCTTTGACCTCTTTGACTGTAGCCTTTCTAGATGACCCTGTTTGTTTTCGAGACACCAATGTTGGTGGTGTAATTGGTCTAGCAGGCTGAGGTGGTGGAGTATTGAAGACATAATTTTCAATGAAGGTCTCCCATGAAATGTTTAACTGATTGAGATGATGAAGGACAATTATTTTGATGAGAGAGTGATATGATGTCCATACTCTCTATTCTGCACTATGTATCACAATTTATCACTCTTGTACAAATAGTGAGGGATATTGAGCAATTTCACCCTTGTGAAATGCATGAGAAGTCTGATGTGATAGGCATATAGTCTGGAGAATCTACCCTCACAGGTGAAATAATTCATGATGATCTTCATCATGGGAGAAAATCTGTCAAGTAGGTGGCTGAAAGGAAATATTTTATTTTTATCATTTTTGTACCTTGGCTTTAGAAACGGTTCATAATGTTGGGTATCTATATCTTTTTCCTTAAACCACTTATCACCCACATTAGGTATCCCTGTGGCTGTAATAGTATCTACGGAGATGGTGAGTGTTACTCCTACAATGGTCACTTGATTGTCTATGAGGTTAGAGATGAAAAATCTGGTCAAAGGAGGGTGATGTTGTACTCTTTGGATCATTTCATAGAAGTCAAAACAACCCACATGTTTGAAGTAATTTACTGTCATGGGAAAGGCCAACAATTCTAGAGTGTTGGATGGTTCAAGCCTAAAAATCCTCCCTCATTTATGTTGTCTCCTCTCCTCTTCTATGTTCATCTTCTCCTCCATAATATGTCTTTCATCCATAGTATTTGTCTTATTTTGAAACCCTAGGGAAGGGGAAGAGAAAGGGGTAGGATAATAGGTTTAGGGAGATGGGATTAGTGTAGGAAAATTTATGGAATCAGGGAAGGGAGTTAGGGAGCTTAGGGAAGTGGTGGGGGATAGAAAAACTTAGGGAGATGGTGTAGGGAATTTGATTACAGGAATATGGTGGGACTGCCTAGGAAAATGCAGTCTAGGATTAGGGCTTCAGGAAATGGGAATTGGGGATAAGGGATAAGGTAATGTAGGGATAAGGGGAGTGATTTTAGAGTGTGGGAAAGGAAAATAAGGTCTAGGGGAAACCACTTTGGTTTGGAATGGTCAAAACTAGGGTTTCTTGACTCAAACCATGAAATGGTAAATGAGGAGGGTTTACACCATGAATTCAAAATTATAAAATAAAGGGAGGGTTAAGAGAGGTGTAAAATACTTGAAATTGATTGAAGAAACACTTTTTTGATGGCTTGAGAAGTTTCATTGAAGATTTGGAGCCATGGGAGAAAGCTGGCAAAAGCGCAGCACTTTAAGGAGAAGCGCAATGCCTCCCTAGTAAAAGCGCAATGCCTTAAGGAGAAGCGCAACACCCTACCTGTAAAAATCACAATTCTTTAAGGATAAGCGCAGTTCTTGGAAAAACATTTGATTTTCTCGCTTGAAATTCACTTTTTGACTTGGGAGTTTAAGAGCTCAATGTTTGAGGATGGAAATGAGAGTATTTTTGGTCTTTGATGACCCTTTATACTTGGTGAATCTTCATAATTTGTCTTTGGTGTTAGCCCCCCTATGAAATTCTTGCCAAGCAAGCTGGGGGCTATATTATTTTGGAGACCTTCAAGGAATGCATCTCCCCTGAAGACACATCATCCTTGAATGTCTTCTGCCAGCCTCTACTTTGCAGTGAAATCCCCTCTGCTGTTTTCCCATCTTAAAGCCTCACTGGTTATTAATGTGTGCTCCAAGGGGCCTTCATTTACCCCTCGTACTCCTGAAAAACACCACATTTTCACCTCCTTTCCCCTTTGACAAGGTCCCTCTTTTCCCCTTTTAATTTCCCTATTAACCCCCTAAATCCCCTCTAAAAATCCCTATACCCTTTGTTTTCCCAAATTCCCCCTCCATCTCCCTATCATTACACTTTCTAGCCTTTAATTTCATTAAAAATGAGTTAAAAACCCACTTCTGACCTTATAATAGGCCTCATCCCCTTCTCCGCTAGCCCGTGCCCTTTTCTCTCCATATAACCCGCGCTGTGACCGAAGCGCTAGCCCAAAGGCGCTTGCCCCAGCGTTTCATCAGGCGCGATTACAGCTGTCGATCCTCGCGGAACGGACGGCGATCGTTGCCCCCATAGCCTCTGTTGTTTTCCCCGTTCATCAGCCGTCGCCGAAGCCCCACCGTCCGTTTAAATGCCAGATCTAACGGTCCGCAACGCACCCACGCTGGTGGTCCCCATGTGACTGTTCCAAACCCGCCGGTTTCCATCGCACCGCTTATGCATGGTAGGTGGTTTCTTTCCAACGCCTAGTGATTCCATTCACCGTCTGACATGTGTCCTTGTGTACGATTTCCAAACCGTCGTCCTCACTCGTTAACTCCATCCATCGCGCGTTATTGTCCGGACACGGATGCCTAGCGAAATTGCCGTAGACCGTCCAATCTGGAGCAAGCTATCCGACGGCTATTGCTCGTCCGACATGCATGAATTTTAATATAGTTGCGCACGCGATAGCTCATGCCATGGCCCATCGTCCGTCGTCCTCTGCCATTGATCCCTGCCACGATCGACGGTCCTGATTTTTCCGCACGCCGCTGAATTTTCCACCATCGCCCGATTCCGCCACGTCATCTCCACGTGCACCCTCCGTAAAGTCTCCCATTCCATTGCATATATTGGTTCTTTTTCATGTTTTTCCAATTTTTTTCACGTATATTTGCTCCACATTCTGCCAGCCTCCACCAAAGCGATTTTCGCCATCTCCTCTGCATTTTTCTCCTCCATATCGTCTGCATGGCCGTTTCCTCCATCCACAATTCATCCATTGCCCCGTCCATGGTTGTCTTCACAGCTTTGTGTTTTTGCAGGGTTATCAGAGTAATGGCCACCATGATGCGTGATCTCTGTTACAGTGACAGAGTTATCGAGGAAGATCATTTACAGGGGCAGAATTTATGAAAAATGACCCGGGAAGGTGAAGACATGGACGTTCATTAAAGAAGGCAGGTTTTAAACTCTGAAAACCCTCTCCGGCGCCATTAAAGCTAAGAATGCATGAACAGAGACAGTACGGGAACAACAGAAAGCTCGAGGCAAGAAATAGAATACCTTTGAGCTTTGTAGGGATTTTTAGAAGGCAAAGTACAAATTTGAAGACCCCATGGATCGCTCAGACGGTCCAATGCATAGAGATATTATATTATCAGGGTTTCCATATCAGCAAAGCGTTCTTCCATGAAAGGACATGGTACACATCATTGTTCAGTCTACATTGTGATCAAATGGAGATTTACGCCCTTTCAGCAGTCCTATACCATCAGTAAGCACTAGTTACACGGTATGGTCGACCCTAGCATCATTATTTCACCATTTTTTCTAGTCAACAGAGAATGGCATTAGTGCTGCAGCCAAAGCGCCAGAAGTAAATGCACCGAATTAAAGAAGTATGGGTTGCAGTTTTCCTCTTCTCTGGAGCTTCAATTCTTTAGTTAATTCTTCACCTACCATCTATTGCTCTGTCTTCTCCTATAAGAATCCAGAAGAACACATTGTAAAGGGTTGTTGTTGTTCAGTTGTTGGGCATATGTGTTGTTAGAGGGATTCAGTTGACTATTAGAACAGTCTTGGGAGGGAGTTACAGAGTAGTTTGTATGTAATAGGCTGGGAGGAGAAAGTTTGGATTGTATTGGCCATTGAGCTATATTGTACATGACTGGTTTTGCATCAATTAATCAAAGCACATTTCACAGGATCCTGGTCTATTTCTACTGGTGATGTTTTTCCTAACTCTGTTTATTACATTTCCATACTGTTTCATGTTCTTCTGGTAGGTAAAAGAAGTATAACATAGGATTTTCCCTTGTTAGGTGCCCTATGTTCCTGCTCTCCCTACCTTCAATGTTTTCTGCTTTAGGTGCTATCTGAGAATTGATTTCAGTTGATTTAACCAGTGTAGTGGATGATATTGCCTACTCTCTGATGTATGAATTAAATGAATCATTTCTTAGATGTTCTTGTTGGGTTTAAGCTGGAAGATTTGGGAACACTGGGGATTAGAGTTAGCCCTGTCCACTAGGATCCTTGTGCGACCAACTGACCTTTCTAAGATCCCTTTGTAAATCTTATCTCTGTTTTCCCTTGGAGTTGCTAAAGCAGACCTGGAGTTAAATGACCTCTGGTCCGATGTATAAGCAGCCCCTTTGTCCCTCTTTGAGAGTTGCCTTTGAGTATGTCCAAGTAGGTCTGGAGTTAAATGACCTCTGACCTGATCTATAGACAGAAATTTGGTTGTCTTTCCTTCTTTCACCTCTTTCCCTTGATGTTACATTCCATCATATATCTAAAAGATCCTTTAGTATAGATGACTTTCCCTCTGAAAGCCTTGGCTAGTTGCTGCAAGTAATTATCCTTTCATGACTCCATAGCCCAATGGATGGCATTTTCTTGACCTATCCCCTTTGCCGAAGCTTCCTGCTACTTTGTTCCTTTTCTCCCATTACTTTCTCAGTCTATGATCTCATGGCCAACCCAACAACCAACCAACCAAATCATTTAAAACCCCCCCTTAGTGCTTCATAAGTAGCCTAACATCTCATCTCGAGCTTCAAAGATATATTGTTCTTTGCTCTATTTGGAGAGATCCCTCTTCGCGTTTAGGAGGGCTAGATCCTAGGGCCCAAAAGTGGTTCTGATGTTGTCTCATATTTTGGTCTTGCCAATCTTGCCAAAACATGGGAACCCCAACATTTGGGACCCACATTTCCTTTTAAACTCAAATTTGACTTTGTACTTTACCTTTTGAATCTGATCTTTGGATTTGATATTTTTATGGTTTTTTAACACTATGGATTTTTAGAACATTGGCTTATTTGGTTGATTGAAACCTTGAGTATGCAACTTCTTGGAACCATTAAAAATTATTGCACATTAATAAACATAAAATTACATACTCAATTGAAATTAAATCTACAAATCAAACTTTCATAATGAAATTTTTTTATTGTCACTCTCTTACTTGCTGGGTTTTTATGCATGTAAATGGTGATTTGATGGACCTTGAAAACCATAAGACCTAGTGAAGAATCTAACTGAATGAAATTTATGATGAAAGGAATGAAATGATGATAAAAACTCATAACTAATGTACACTCAAAAAAGTGGTGAAATGATCCAGCAAGTAATGGAATTTCTGAAAAGAATGAAGCTTGACCTAAATCTACAACAAGTGACCAAGTTTTTTCATGATGACCTAAAGAAATGACAAAAAATTTAGAATGGGACCCTTAACATGACATGAAAGACATTATTTGATCACCGGTTGAATGCAAATACTGAAACTAACATTGGCTCCAACTGGGGATGGTATCTGCTTGGAGGTGCCAATAACACCATAGACCAAGTGCCTATCCATTGGGCATGGAGTCAAAAGCTAAAAGACAAACTAAAAACTAAAATCTTAAAATGATTTGAAACAAACTCAAACTTACTGAAAACTGACTTAAAGGTTCACTTGACTTTGACTGACTTAATTTTGAAAAGAATAGAAAACCAATTAAACTTTATGGACTTTACCTTGGGCTCCAAGCTTCCGTGATTCTCCGCTTCACATTTGCAGAAAGTTAAACTGATATTTACAATGGATTTGAGAAAATTGAAATCTGCATCAGAAAAGATAATTCTTAAAAAGCCTACCATTGACTTGTCCTTCGAAGCATTCTTCTCCATTCATGTCTTTCAATATAAAACAATGCTTCCCACAAAATGTTGAGATCTTGTATGGTGCTTTCCATAATTTTTCAAATATTTCGTGCTTTCCTTTTTCCTCGTTCCTTTCATTCATCTTCAAGCTTAAAATCATCCGCCTTGGTTTTGTTGTCCTACACCTTATTTATCTTCTCATGAAGGTTTGAGGTGTTCTAAAATACTTCATCTCTTGTCTGTTGAAGGTGGATCATCTGATTTATTCAGCGCTGTACACCATTCTCCTCACTTCCTGCTTCTTGCAAGAATTTCATAACCGGGACTACAAGTGATGTAGGAAAAACAGTGTCTACACCATAAACTAACTGAAAAGGGGACATTACTATATATTTCTTACTACTCACCCTATCCTCCCACAAGGCATTCACAAGATTTTTGTGCCAGTTCTTGTTGGCCTCCAACATCTTCTTTATGATATTAATCAGAGATTTATTAGAGGATTATTCTAAGCTATTACCTTGTGGATAATGGGTGCTTTAGTGCCCAAATTTGATGTTATATTTATCACAAAACTCAACCATCAATTTTTATTTGATTGCTTCCACATTGTCAGTAATAATCTTGTGAGGACAACCAAAACGAGACAATATGTTAGTCTCCAAAAACTGAATAACTACTAGGTCTGTTGCTTTCCTTGTTGGGATCACCTCGATCCATTTGGTGAAGTAGTTGGTGGCTATTAATATCCATTTTTGTTGTGCAAATGATGTAGGGTGAATCTCTCCGATGAAGTCAATTCCCTGGTGCTGAAAAGGTGCATGTAGTTAAATAGGCTCCAAAGGTAAAGAAAGAAGTTTTCTTTTATCTTGAAACACTTGACACTCATGGAAACTCATCACTATTTTTTACAAGTCTGAAAAAATAGTTTGTAGTAGTATCCAGCTCTTAACACTTTATTAGCCATGATATTCCAGAAAAGGTGGCCCCCACAATCTCCTTTATGAAAATCATTCATAAATTCTTGGGCTTCATTTTGAACTAAATAATTCAGCAAGATACTTCCTGGATCTTTCCAATAAAAGGTGCTGTCCAAAATGCAGTATTTGGAAGCTTTCAACTTTAAAGAGCTACCCTTACTCTTATTCATGCCTGAATGAGTTTTCAAATGCTGAAGAACATATATGATATCAAAGGAGATGAAAGAAACATATCAGGTACCTATATAAGAGTGACATCCTCTTCTTCATCGGATAATGTTGTAATAAGGTTGATGTCTAAAATATGCAAGTTTGACTCGGCCATGAGCTTTGCTAGACCTTGAACTTTGATCAACTTTGTGGGCTTGATCTCATGGTCATATTCCAACATTGATGCTATCCATTTCCTTCTTCTACCTTCTAGATTTGTTTGCATAAGAACATCCTTTACTGCTGCATTGGGGACATAAGCCAAAATATGCGAATGTAAAATATAAGAATGGAAATCCTTCAATTCTTTTACCAAAGCCAAAGCCTATTTATCTATGATATTATAATGAAGAGCTACATCCTTGATAGTTCGGCTGAAAAAATCTATGGGTTGCTCAGTCTTATCCTTTTTCTGTATCAATACTACATCCAATGTATGCTCAAAGGAAAATAAGAAAATGATAAAATCAATTGAATAATCTAGGCTAATTAAAAGATGGGATGTGGTTAAGGAAAACTTTACTGAGTTAAAGGACTTCTTGGCATCCTCAAACCACTTTACTTCATTCTCCTTTTTCAACATGTTGTTCATTTCTCGAAGGTGCTCAGCCGAATTTGGAATAAATTTGCGTAAGAAATTCATATTACCATTGAAAGCCTGAATTTATTTCTTGCTCCGTGGAAAGTCAATTTTCTTAATTGCCTCAACCCAAGAAGGGTCAATCTGAATTCCATACTTAGAGATGATGTGACTGAGAATTTTTCCCTCCTCCATGGTGAAAAGGATCTTTTTTTGGATTAATAGAGATTCCAAATTTCCTGCATTTCTGAAAAAAACAATCCTTAAGTGATAAAAGTGTTCATCACTAGAATGGTTGAAAACTGTCAAATCATCTAAATATACCACTAGGAAAAAATATTTTTGATCTGCAAAGGTTATATCCATCGCCTGCTGAAAGGTATCCCCTGCATTCTTTATTCCAAATTGCATATTTTCATGTTTGAACATACCCCAAGGTGTAGTGAAGGAATTTTTGTCCTAATATTTCTCATGTACTGAAATATGATTGTATCCTGAATATCCATCAAGAAAAGACATTCAAGAATCTCCAACCACTCTCTGTAAGATGTGATCCATTTTGGGAAGGGGGTAATTATATTTAAGAGACACCGTGTTTAACTGTCTGAAATGTATGCAAAGCCTTATTTCACTAGTCTTCATTCTTACCGAGACTAGATTAGATATCCAATCAGAAAACCTTACAGGAACAATGATACATAATTTGTAGAGCCTATTCACTTCTTTTTCTATGGATGGAAACAACCTCGGGTTGATCCTTCTTAGCTTTTTCTGAAAGGGCTTTTGATTGAGCTTAATTGGAATGGTGTGTTATATGATATATTTATTATATACCTTTAAGTTTTCATAATCCCAAGAAAAAACATTAGAAAATTCAGAAAGTAAATCAATGTACTTGTCCTTTACACCAAGAGATAAAGACTTGGACAATTTGACCATCTTAGGCTTGTCCGTTGTTCTGATGTTTACATCCTCCGCACCCTTTTCCATAGGAACCAATGTTGGCTTCTGAGGCACATCGTCTTGATCAAGAAATTCTTCCAAAGATATGAGACCTCTTGGAATACTGCTGTCTTTCAGCTATAAAATATCAACCTGGGTAGCTTCTATGACCTAATCATCCTTGTCATAAACTTCATCAATGAAAGAATTCTCAAATTATCCTTCATTCTGTAGAAAATTTGTATCTTCTTATCATCCCAAAATACTTGCCAATACCACAAGTTGTCACGAACAGTGGGCCGATGTTTAACATGGATTTCAAATTTCCTATTGGAATATATAGGTATTTTAAAATAACTTTTTGCTGTAGCAAGTGAATCTGCCATGGTATTCTGACTTCTCAGCATGACTGACAATGTATGTTCGTGAAACATCTTCAGGATATACAGTAAAACATTCATGTACACTCTCATTCATGGATGTTTGTCCTAGTATTCCCATTTTACCTATTTTATCACAAGTTCAGAGTCGCCATATACTGAAATTCTTCTTGCACCCAACTTTTTCAAGATCCTGAGGCCAGTGATCAATGCTTCATATTTTGCCTCATTGTTAGAACGATGAAAAGCCAATTTGTATGAACATAATATAAAATTCTTAGGAACCTTACCAGGATGATGAAGAGGGATGTAGATCCAAATTCTAATGCCCACCCCATATTTCCCCAAGGCACCATCAAAATCCATGGTCCATAGACCATTTTCATCATCCAAGTGTTGGAATTTTGATTTCTGCTCCATCTCAATGTTCCGAGCTACTTATTGATTCTGATCTAAAGTTTTCTCTGCCTTATTTGATGGCTGCTCTGAAGCATTTGGAAAATTTTCTTTTCCCTTCTCTAAAATTGTTCAGATACAATTAGAAATCTATGGAACATCTTCTACTTCTACAAGATGACTATCTACATCATTCAAGCCGCTATCATTGAAAAAAATTAAAGATTCTAAATCTATATGTACAACATTAATTGGATGATTATTAGGCTTCTCTTTGTTGGTTATCATGTACTTCATCTTCATTTCTCGGTAAAATTTTCTCAACTACCCAAAAAATGGGATGGTGGCATAAGAGAAGTCTAGTTGCAAAGTGCCTCTCACTTTCACTCCCCAAGATCTAGACAACAACATACCAAACCTATTGAGATTCATCAAGATGATGAGCTTAGTGAAAATCAGTCACCTTCACTAAGTGGGCCCGCTGGCTATTTTTAGGTGCAAGTCTATTTTTAGACTATGTCTATTTTTAGACATGGTGATTATATTTCAGAAGTTGCAGGATGCTATTTTTGGATGGTTGGTCAAGTTGGAAAAATAGATGAAATTCTATTTTTAGAATATTGGGCGAAGTCTATTTAGAGATCGTCGATATAAAAATAGAAGTGTCGATTATTATTAGCTCTTAATAATTATCCGACAATAAAAATCAACTTATTCTCTTGGAGCACTTAATTTCAGTGTACATATTTGTCAAATCATTGGGCTGAAGGAATTACACAATTCTTAGGGTTTTTTGATGGTTCATGCATGGAGGACTCAGTTAGAACTGAAGTGGAAAAGTTATGACAGAGTTGGAAGAGTAGTTCATGGAGTTGTTATTCAGTTTTACTCAGTTAATGGAGTTAAACTCAGTTGAGCTAGTTGTATCCATGCTTGGTATTACACATAGTGAGTGGGTAGATTAGTGGTTAATTAATTCAAAAATAATAACTCATTAATCAACTGAACAAAAACGACAGTTAACTACAATGCATGTCAGTTCTAGTGGAGACCCAGTGGAGAGATAGGTGAAAGGGAAAGATGGACTATCTGTTGTGACTATAGTGATGCATTGATTGCACCACACATACATTGGAGTTTCCAATGAGGATTATGCAGTGCAATCAAGGTAGATTCGAATTCATTCAGGGGTCTTCTTCAGCAGGGATTGCACAGCGGAGGCATGCTATCAGGTGGCAAGAAATCAGTGCATGGATTTGCAGATTTCTTCTAATTAGTGTGTGACGATTGATTGTACTAAGAGCTTGATGTACTAAGCTATGTATGAGATTTTTACATTATCTCCATGATACATATTATATGATAGTTGGGTTTTTTAGCTCCAGGCTTTCTCGTTAAACAATTGTGTTATGTGTGATTGTTTCTATTGCTTCATGTGTTTGCAATTGAGTTTTTAAATTTCCGCAGAAGATTAAAAGTGGAAGGATTCTGTATTTAGCAAGAAGATAAATGTTGTTAGATAAGGAGAATCTAGATATATGCATGCATCTTGTATATAATTTATACATGGTATCAGAGAAGTGTTAATTCTTGAAGATTGCAATTGTGAAGAATATTGAGTTTGTGCTACTGGAAAATTCGAATTTGCTGCAGAAAATTCTTGGTGCAACAATTGAGTATACATTGAAATGTCTTTCAATGGGTTGTGATTGGAGTATGCCCTTGATGGGAGCTTGAATTACATATCCTAGAAGGATAGGATGGAGGTGGTGCTGGAAAATAATGGACTGAAGGAGTTCATCGATAGTGATGTTCCTAAGCCGAGATCTAGTGATGCTGCATTACTTGATGCATGGAAAAAGAAGGTAGCAAAGACAAGAATAATTATGTTGGAAGGTGTGAAGGACCATATTGTGTCTCACCTTCATGGGAAAGCCATTCCATTTGCAATGTGGAAGGATTTGACATATTTTTTCCAAAGCGACAATGACCAGAGGAAGTTGGTGCTGAAAGATAAGCTCAGAAAAAATAAAAATGGAGAAGGGCGGCAGTATTCCAAAATATCTCACAAAGTTTGTCCACTGTAGGGATGAACTAGGAAGTGTGGGGATTATTTTTGATGATGAAGGCTTGGTTAGCTTGGCTCTCCTTGGGCTTCCGAAGAGTTGGCATAGCTATGAATACTCTATCAATGGAAGGGAGAAACTGCCGGGTTGGGAGCGACTTTCATCGGATCTTGTGCAGGAGGAGATAAGACGAAGTACCAGGGATGGCTCCTCATCGAAGAATGAAGATGAAGAGAATTGCACTTTGGCTGCAAAATTAAGGAAAGGGAAGGGGAAGAAATTCCCTTAAAAATTCGAGGCTAAAGGCAAGAAGCAGGATTTGTCCAAGGTGAAGTGTTTTCACTGTCATGAACATGGGCATTTCGCCACTAACTGCCCATAGAAGAAGACGAACAAGAAGGCTGCTAGAGCTGCAGTGGGTGAGGCCTTAGCCTCGCAATTTGAACTTGATCTCTTTTTGATGGCATGCTTGGTTTCAAGTGCTATGGGATCAATGTGGTATCTTGATAGTGGTGCGTCTTCCATATGATGGGAGACAAGGAGTTGTTAAGTGACTTGGAGGAGAAGGATCTCCAAATGCATATAGAGATGGGCGACGATGGTCGATACAGTGTGACCGGAATTGGGACCATTACCTTTGAGAGGGAGTCAGGTAATCCATTTCTGTTGAAATATGTTATGCATGTTTGAGGTCTAAAGAAGAACTTGGTCTCGATCGCAATCTTGGAAGAAAAAGGTTATGACATTGTTTTTAGCGATGGAAAAAATTTCCTACAACATAAAACAATGGGTCAAACCAAGAGGATAGGGATTTGAGTTAAGAATCTCTACAAGCTGGAGGTAGATGGCTACGCTGCAATGATGGGCAAGGCAGAAGAAGTGGTGAGCCGGGATGAGGGAAAATTATGGCACAAGAGATTGGGCCATCTTCACCATGGCGCCTTGAAGATTTTGCAGTAGATTTATACTCGACTTCCCAAGGGTACTCTTGCACATTCAAATTAGTGCAAGGGATGTACTATGGGTAAGGTTGTGAAGACCACCTTTCATGAGAAGGAGAACCATGCTTCGGTGATCCTGGAGAGAATTCACACAGACGTGTGTGGACCTTTCTCGGTTGCTTCAACAACAAAGCACATGTATTATGTTATATTTGTTGATGAATATTCTCGTATATTCTAGATTTGATTCATGCAGAAGAAGAGCGAAACATTCTCAAAGTTTTGTGAGTTTAAAGCATTGGTGGAGAAGGAGTTAGGGAAGAAAGTGAAGGCTCTACGGAGAGATAATGGTGGTGAATATATCTTGGGCGAATTCAAAGAATTTTGTAGCAAAGAAGGAATTCGAAGATAACTCATAGCGCCTCATAACCCACAGCAGAATGGGGTCACAGAGAGGAAGAAAAGAACGATTGTGGGTGTTGCACGAGCTATGTTTCATGACTAGGGCCTACCGATGCACTTGTGGATGGAAGCATGCAACACTGTGGTTTATATGAAAAATCGTTGTCCTCATAGAGTAATTGGCATGAGTACACCTGAAGAAGATTTTACTAGTAAGAAGCTTGATATTTCTCATTTGAATATTTTTGGCTTATCTGTTTACATTCACATGACAAAGGACACTAGGAAGAAGCTGGAGTTGACTACAGAAGTTGGGATATTTGTGGGGTACACAGAAACACCCCATAATTATCATGTGTATTTTCCAGACAGTCGGATGACTATGGTGCAACAGGATATAAAAATTCAATGAGGTGAAAGCCATGAAGTTATCGCTTGAGAGGGAGCTACACTTGCATGCAGAGGAGGAAATTCTTGTTCCCAAAGATGAGCCTCTAGATGTGGATCAGCCATAGGAGGAGATTCATGGAGTGGAGGATTCCACTCATGCAGAACCAAACATCAGACAAGGCAGAAATAATACCACAGAAGCTGAGATACTGAAGCTTGATGCGACACAGAATGTAGGAGTCCCTACATCACAGTGCAGACAGAGACAGTCACTTGACCGATTTACTAGATACATGGCTCTTATGAGCAAGTGTATCATGACAGAGCCATCTTCTTTTGAAGAAGCAGTGTAGGAGCCCACATGGCTAGATGCCATGGTGGAGGAGTATGACTCCATTGTCAGAAACAGTGCTTGGGAGATCGTTCCAAGGCCGGTGGGTAAATTAGTTGTAGGATCAATATGGATCTACAAGGTAAAGAAAGCTTTTGATGGGAGAATCGAGAATTATAAGGCAAGATTTGTTGCCCGGGGCTTCTCACAGATCGAGGGGATTGATTATGAAGAAACCTTTGCAACTTTTGCACGATATTCTTCCATAAGGACCATCATTGCTCTCTCAGCGTAGATGGGTTGGCACATTCATCAGATGGATGTGAAGACTGCGTTCTTTAATGGGATCATTGAGGAAGAGGTGTGCATTGAGCAGCCTAAAGGATATGAGATCTTCACCAGCGAGTCGCATGTGTGCAGGCTCAAGAGAGCGTTGTATGGGATGAAACAAGCACGTCGTGCTTGGTACACATGGATCGATAGATTTTTCACTGGAATTGGCTTCACCAAGAGTGAGGCAGATGCAAACCTATACCAAATTGTGGTGGAGGGTAAGCTTTTAATCATTTTTATTTATCTTGATGATTTAATACTAACGGGTGATGAGCAGTTGATACACTCATGCAAGGAATATCTTGCAAAGGAGTTTGAGATGAAGGATTTGGGCCTCCTTCATTATTTCCTTGGATTGGAAATATGGAAATGGGAACGTGAATTGTTTGTGTCTCAAGGCAAGTATGCCGGGGAGATACTGGAGAAGTTTCACATGCAAGGCTGCAAGGCTATTGATACTCCTCTTCCAGGAAATTGGAGGAAAGAGGATGCTACATCGGCAAAGGTAGTGGATGCCATTGTTTATCGATAGTTGGTGGGTTCACTCATGTATTTAGTTAATACAAGACCGGAAATATGCTATGCGGTGAACCGGCTTTCACAAGCGATGGTTAAGCCTACCAAACACTTTTTGAAGGTAGGCAGGCATGTCTTGAGATATCTTAGGGGCACATTTGAGTATGGATTATGGTACAGACAGACGGATGAAGTGAAGTTGCATGGCTTCACGGATGTAGATTAGGAAGGCATCCCAAAAGACAGAAAGAGCACATTAGGAGGGGTTTTCAGTATCGGATCTACAACAATTTCTTGGTACAGCAGGAAACAAAGATCCATGGAACTCAGTTCAGTGGAAGCAAAATACATGGTAGTAATTCAAGCTGCATGTGAGGCTATCTAGATGATGAAGATCCTCGTTGGTTTGTTCGGTTCACATTTAGATCCTACAATGATACATTGTGATAATCAGAGTTGCATTAAAATCTCGATTAATTCTGTGTTTCATGATAGATCTAAACATATTGAAATCTGGTATCATCATATCAAAGATTGTGTGCAGCGGAAGCTCATGTTGCTTCAGTACATTCCTACAGAAGATCAGGATGCAGACATTCTGACGAAGGCACTCTGCAGGAGCAAATTCTAATACCACAGAGGCAATATCGGGGTGAAGGATAATCCCTATCTTGTTGAGAGGAAGTGTTGAGATTCAACAAGATGATGAGCTTAGTGAAAATTAGTCACCTTCACTAAGTGGGCCCGCAAGCTATTTTTAGGTGTAAGTCTATTTTGAGACTATGTCTATTTTTAGACATGGCGATTATATTTTAGAAGTTGTACGATGCTATTTGTGGATGGTTGGTCAAGTTGGAAAAATAGGTGAAATTGTATTTTTAGAATATTGGGCGAAGTCTATTCATAGATCATCGATCTAAAAATAGAAGTGTCGATTATTATTAGCTCTTAATAATAATCTGATAATAAACATCAACTTATTCTCTTGGGGCACTTAATTTTAGTGTACAGATTTGTCAAATTAGTGGGCTGAAGGAATTACACAATTCCTAGGGTTTAGTGGTGGTTCATGGATGGAGGACTAAATTAGAACTGAAGTGGCAAAGTTCTGACAGAGTTGGAAGAGTAGTTCATGGAGTTGTTATTCAGTTTAACTCAGTTAATGGAGTTAAAATCAGTTGAGCTAGTTATATCTAGTCTAACTGAATGATACACTAGTGAGAGTGGAGTGAATTAATTCACAGATAATAACTCATTAATCAACTGAAAAAATACTGCAGTTAACTATAGTGCATGTCAGTTCTAGTGGAGACCTAGTGGAGAGATAGGTGAAAGGGAAATATGGACTATCCGTTGTGACTATAGTGATGCATTGATTGCATCACACACACATTGGAGTTGCCAATGATTATTGCGCAATGCAATCAACGTAGATTCAAATTCATTCAGGGGTCTTCTTTAGCAGGGATTGCGCAGTGGAGGTAAGCTATCAGGTGGCAAGAAATCAGTGCATGGATTTGTAGATTTCTTTTGATTAGTGTGTGACGATTGATTGTACTGAGAGCTTGATGTAATAATCTTTTTATGAGATTGTTACATGATCTCCATGATACATAATATATGATATTTGTGGTTTTTAGCTTCAAGATTTCCCGTTAAACAATTGTGTTATGTGCGATTGTTTTTATTGCTTCATGTGTTTGCAATTGAGTTTTTAAATTTCCGCAAAAGATTAAAAGTGGAAGGATTCTGTATTTAGAAAGAAGATAAATATTGTTAGATCAAGAGAATCTGGATATATACATGCATCTTGTATATAATTTATACAAAATTGTGGTGGCATATCAGCCACCACCACATCCATCAAGACATTTTTACTGGAATTTGTTCAAGGGAAACTAATAAATCCTTAATAAGACGCAGAAAATGGACTCTACTCGAAGCAAAGGAATAATATTCATGGTAAAGACGAGTGATATCTAGGCCCAATTTCTCCATAATGGCTTTCGACATCAAATTGTGGGAAGCTCCAAAGTCGAGCATGGCATTGTGAAGCATATTTTGGTGGATTTTCAGACTCAAATAGAATGGGGAAGCTTCACTATCCTCTATTTATGGACCAAATATAAGTTTAAGTTGGTCATCTTCAACATTAAGTATATCAGATGAAGGATCTACTTTTAATATTTTGGCTACATGAGACTTATACTGATTATTCTTGACAATTTCAGTTAAAGGTATTGACACTTTCAATTTGGAAATTTAAGTTTCTAAGCTGAAAGGAGTGAACTTGTCTACCTCTTTAATGTGTCTCATTAGGGGAATTTTGAGGTCTAAAATGGGCCTCCTAAGGAAATAATAAAATAATAGCTAAACCAATAAAATAATATTTATGAATTTGCAATTCACTTTTTGCACCAAAATCCATGTAACCATAGTTAAATTCAATTTAATAGTTGTACCAAAATAAAATTAATAAAAAATTGTATTGATGTGACTATAAATAAGAATGAGTTTTTCAAGAAAAACTCATTATCATTGAACAACTAATGCATTTGTCCTTTGTACTTAAATAACTTAAAATAAAATAAAATATATATTTACAAATTCTTAATTATATTAGATGATATTAATTAAAATTAAAATTGTATAATAACATGTAATTAATATACTATATAAAAATAAAATAATATAATATAATATAATAAATGTATAGGGATATGCATTGTTTATTTCAAGAAAATATTAAATGACAATAATATATTTTTATTCAAAAAGTGTGAAATGACATTTATTATGAGTACTTTACTTTGACTTTAAAAGTACTTAGAGCACTACCATGAATTTTTATCCACCATTGAGAATGTGAAAAGTAAATACCTTTAACTCAAGTAATGCCACCTCAACCATTAGGGATGATGTCATCCCCTAAAATGTGATTGGTTCTCATAAAGTGAATTTTTATTGTACATTTTCCTTAAGAGGCACATTTTAGATCTCAAAATTCCCCTAATGCTTTTGTCGGCATGATCCTTTGATGTAGCTTCTTTCCTTTGGTTGTCATTTTCTTTACCCGGTGAGCTAGTATATGGCTCATTATACTTGTTCTAACTTGCAGCTACATGTTCTTTTCCTTTATTCTGATTATCTTAAGAGTTCTGTTTTGGTTGAGTATCTTTTGTTGAGATGCCCACTTTTGAATAGGAGTTATTGGGACATCTATACCCCTCAAATTGTATTGCCTCTGTTGTGAATTGAGGGTATTCAATTATCCTCAATGATAATCATCATATTCTACCTCCAATTGATGATCCTAGGCTAGAATATAGTCTTCATCTTTGGGCACATCTGTCTTCTTGACATACTCTTCATTTTTTTCAAAACTATGGGCTGGCTATTAGCTGTAAAAAGTTGTTTTCTTCAACATTATGATCTTCTTCTTGTTCCTCACCTCCTTAAGAATAATGTTTTTGCAAGGGTGTCTGAATCTATTGTGGCTGTGATTGTTGCTCAGGTGCCCTCTATTCCCTTTGCTTAATTTTGAATTGAGGTTGTTGTTGTTGTCCTCTGAAGATAGAAATTGTAACTTGTGGTTCCGACTGTCTTTCGGTGATAGACATCCTGTCAACCATCCTTTCCACTATTCTTATCAAGGTGTCTAGTTTTACATCGGAGGATGAAGATGCTTCTTCTTTGATAGTTACTCTCCTCTCACCCTTCATTTTTTACTTCTCAATGGAAAAATTAACTTCTACACTAATTGAATTTTTCCACATGTCTCCTAATGTAGCAAGATTCCTTTCTTGCAACAGATAGGCCATGTCTGGATCAAAACCATATGGGTAATGCAATAGGACCAACCTTAGAGGAGGTTTGATATCATTGGAAATGTAATTGTATAATCTGTTGAATCGGGCAATGAAGCCTTGTATTGATTAATTTGGTTCCCTTTTCAGATTATTGTATTCAGAAAGGATTTGTAATGGATTCTTATTTACCTCCCATCGAGCTATGACGACATCTATCAATTGATTTGAAGTGGCTATGCAATTTTCATTTAATGATCTGAACCATACTTTTAATTCTCCGTAAAAGCTCTGAACTATTTTTCTCATTTTAGCATCGTCTTCATTGACTTCTTCCATATCAATAAAGTTAGTGAATTTAACTATATGTTGTTTTGCAATGATTGAATAATTTTCATCAAAATGTGGAAGTCTCTGGCCATAACCTTGTGGTAATGCATGGTGTTAACCTAGTAAGATGAGGGGTGCAAATCTAGCCAAAATTCCTACTGAATGAACTACAAAAGTGACAATAGAAATATTTTGTTGAATAGATAATGAAGTAGATGTTGTAGATGAGGAAGCAACAACTGACTGTGATTGTGTAGGGATGGGTATTGACTCTTGCTGATATTGGATTATGGAATTTTCTGACTCGTACTGAAGTTGGTTTGCTAAAAATTCAAGTTTATAGAATTGACTCCAAACTTTAGTGTCAAAGTCTGATTCAGAATTAGTTTCTTCAAAGGGTAAATTTTCTTCAAGTTTTAAAGAACTAAGAGGGTAAATTTTCTTCAAGTTTTAAAGAACTAATATCTATCTCAGATAATGATTTTACCTCAAAAATCCTTAATGGGTCAAAGACTATATTATATAATGAGGTTTCAGACTTAGATCGCAACAAAGACAACTCAAATTTTAAATCAAATGGTATGTCTTCAAGAGATAGAAATTTTGAAGGCAAAGAAGAAGATCTTACCAATGGAATTGGATTTGAATGAATTTTTGTAGCTTGATATCTCTACTTCCGAACAAGTCTCTTTGGATCTTCGACTAGATCAAATGGGTGAGGATCAGGATTTGGTCCGGTATCTCCTCGAAGACAAAATGTTTACTATTTAGCAACTTGGTTCTCTAAAAATTTTTCAGATCAACGTCAACAAAATCTTAGACCTATCATCCAGAGGCCAAGAATTCAAAGGAAAAATGTTACAACCAGGGAAGATCTGTCACTTTCTCCCCAGTATGATCGCCAAGATGTTATCACTCCACCGGATCCCCAAGGCTAAGAAGAGACCAACAAAGGTAACCACAAACCAATATTTTCCCAAGTAGCCAGCCCTACTAGGTAGGAGAGGGCTCTCTGCAATGGATATCAACCAAGATGATTGGATCAATGAGATATTACGCTAGATATAGTAGCACAGGGGTTTGATTGATTGAATTTTGAGGTGTTGGATGGTGAATAGGTTAGGGAAGAAATTAGGTCAGGGCAAACAAGGATCATAATTGTAGGGATATGATGGAGCAAGGTAGGTAAAAAAATTAACACAAGAGTGTATCTGATGAGATGGTTTAGAATGATAGGGATTTTGAGAAAAGAGCATAAGAGCTATGAATTCTTTTCTACTAAGAATAAAATGAAACAAACTGTAAATATCGCTCCAAAACATAGCATAAACTTAGTGAATTCAGTTTTTCTGACTTAGGAAACATTTACATTTAAAAATGGAATGAATATGAACTAAAATATATTTACAAATTTTCATAACAAGAGAATAAACAATAAAAAATCATTTACCACATGAATTCCATCAAAATAGCTGCAACTTAGTCTATTATTATTAGCCAAAAGTCTAATTACAAAACGTGTTCCAAGATCAATCCAACAACATCCAAATCTTGCTATGAGAAAAGAAGTGAATAATATAGACCAAAACTTATTATCCCCAGCTCAGGGGTCGAATTGATGACTTTTGGAGTTGATCCCCAAAAGTCTCAACTGGAAACTAAAGACTCAGGAGGTCAACAAACTCATCCCTAACTATGGTGAAACTCATTCATTTATCCAAAAATACACTTTTACCCAATGTATCTATCCTATAGTAACTATTTAGGACATAATTAAATTTACATGGATGAATTACATCAGTAAAAACTCATAAATTATATCACCAACCGAGCAAAACTTAAAAACTGGAAACTATCCATGAATCTAGCAAAAGCGCGGCGCTTGAAGCAAAATCACATCGCCAACTTCAAGGCTACTTTTGGAGGCCTTCCTGAAGTCCAAATTGGGTTCATGATAGATAATTGGAAAGAAGATCATGTATATTTTCCAAAAATACCCTTAAGTTATGAAAATGATAAATTTAAGGCCCTCAAAATTAAAATATCCCAAGACTGGTCAAAAGCGCAATGCCAACCTGAAAAATGAGTAGAAAGGTGATTTTTTGGGAGTTTTTTTCCATTTCTCCCTACCAGAATGTCCAGTTTTGGTGTGCCAATAGTGAAAATATGATGTATAAGGCCTTCTAAATCCAATGTTGGTGGAATTTTTTCATTTGGAGGCTCCTAGCAAAATCATAGTGTCCTAGGCGTTGTGCTTTTGATAGGTGGACTATACTGAGAACCTGTCAAAGTTTGTCAAAATGCCCAAAATTGCAAAAACGTACCCAAAAACCTTCAAAATGGGTAAATGAAGTTATGATGACTTGCCTCGAGAAATCAGGGAATCATGAACAAGGATCTCAATTTTATCTTCCTTCTTTTTCTTGATTAGGGTTTTCTTGTACTTCTCCTTCAACTGCTTGAGTTTGATGATGTAGACCTTGTTCCTAGTGATGTATCTGTTGGAAATGTGTGTGATAATTTCATTGTCTTTTTTTTCCTTGTGGAGAGTCTTCTCAAGGTGGAGGTTTACCCTGTCTAGCCATATCTCTCTATCATCTTCAACTTCCTTGGAAATCCTTTCTTCAAAACTAAGTTGCTTTGCCTTGTGTTTTTGCTCCTCTAGAGCTCTCTTAAGACCTCTTGTTTTTTGTCTTGATTTGATGTTTTGAGTATCATGATGGTTAGAATAATCATGTGCCATCACTGCCCTACCCTTGGTGTCTTGTATTTTTTCCTTTATCAGCTCTAGATCCATGAGTACTTGCTTATCTTTCAGTTGCTTGTTCTCCAGTTCAAGGAATGATCTAAAAAATTGAGCTCTTGCCATGTTGTCTTGAAATTATTTTATCATGGCATCGTTTTATTTGATAATCATCTTTGAGGCCTCCTGATCATCTTGATCATGCAAATCCATCAACTCAAAGTCTCTTTCTTCCTCATGAAGGTCTTCCTCTTCATGGACAACTGTCTCTTCCTACTGCTCATCCCAGTGTACCTATTTTGCTTATGAAGAAGGAAAGGCCATTTCCATAATATGTGGAGAAAACACTTGTGTAGGTCCTCTCTAGTAGGTTTTGACCTTTTTAACTTCTTTGACCTCTTTGACTGTAGCCTTGCTAGATGACCCTGTTTGGTTTTGAGACATTGATGCTAGTGGTGGAACTGGTCTAGCAGTCTCAGGTGGTGGAGTATTGAATACATCATTCTCAATGAAGGTCTCCCATGCAATGTTTAACTGATTGGGATGATGAAGGAAAATTATTTTTATGAGAGAGTGATGGAAGAGTTTTTACATTAGATGTTTATACTCTCTATTATGCACTATGTATGACATTTTATCAATACTCCTGTATAAATAGTGAGGGATATTGAGCAATTTCACCCTTGTAAAATGCATGAGCAGTCTAATGTGATAGGCATATAGTCTAGAGAATTTTCCCTCACATGTGAAATAATTCATGATGATCTTCATCATGGGAGAAAATCTGTCAAGTAGGTGGCCCAAAGGAAAGACTTTCTTTTTATCATTTTTTTACCTTGGCTTGAGAAATGGTTCATAATGTTGGTTATCTATATCTTTGGGCTTAAAAAACTTCTCACCCACATTAGGTATCCTTGTGGCTGCAACAATAGCATCTACGGAGATGGTGAAGGTTACTCCTACAATGGTCACTTGATTCTCTTTGAGGTTAGAGATGAAAACTCTGATCAAAGAAAGGTGATTTTATACTCTTTGGAACATTTCACAGAGGTCAAAGAAACCCACACGTTTGAAGAAATTTACTGTCATGAGTGAGTCCAATGATTCTCTAGTGTTGGATGGTTTAATCATAAAATAACTCCCTCCTTTGTGTTGTCTCCTCTCCTCTTCTATGTTCATCTCCTCCTCCATAATATGTCTTTCCTCCTCCATAGTATTTGTCTTGTTTTGAAACCTTAAGGAAGGGGAAGGGAAAGGGGTAGGATAATAGGTTTAGGGAGTTGGGATTAGTGTAGGAAAATTTAGGGAATTGGGGAAGGGAGTTAGGGAGCTTATGGAAGTGGTGGGGGATAGAAAAACTTAGGGAGATAGTGTAGGGAATTTGATTATAGGGATATGGTGGGATTGTGTAGGAAAATGTAGTCTAGGATTAGGGTTTCAGGAAATGGGACTTGGGGATAAGGGATAAGGTAATTTAGTGATAAGGGGAGTGATTTTAGAGTGTGGGTAAGGAAAATAGGGTCTAGGGGAAACCACTTTGGCTTGGAATGGTGAAAAATAGGCTTTCTTGACTCAAAACATGAAATGGTAAATGAGGAGAGTTTGGACCATGAATTAAAAATTATAAAGTGAAGGGAGGGTTAAGAAAGGTGCAACCTACATGCAATTGATAGGATAAACCCTTTTTTGATGGTTGGTGTAGTTGCACTGAAGATTTGGAGCTATGGGAGAAATTTGGCAAAAGTGCAACGCCTTGAGGAGAAGCAAACCACCTCCTTGGTAAAAGGCAATGCCTTAAGGAGAAGCACAACGCACTATCTGTAAAAAGCGCATCACCTTAAGGAGAAGAACATCGCTTGGCAAAAAATTTGACTTTCTTGCTCAAATTTTGATTTTTGATTGGGAGTTTGAGAGCTCAATGCATGAGGATGCAAATGACAGTATTTTTGGTCTTTGATGACCCTTTATACTTGGTTAATCTTCATAATTTGGCTTTGGGACCCACATTTCCTTTTCAAAATCAACTTTGACATTGCACTTTACCTTTTGAATCTAATCTTTGGATTTGATCTTTTGATGGTTTTTGAACACTATGGCTTTTTAGAACATTGACTTATTTGGCTGATTGGAACCTTGAGTATGTAGCTTCTTGGAACCATGGGAAATTATTACATATTAAGAAACATAAAATTACATAATGAATTGAAATTAAATTTACAAATAAAACTTTCATATTGAAATGTTTTTATTGTCACTCTCTTACTTGATAGTTTTTTATGCATGCAAATGGTGATTTGATGGACCTTGAAAACCCTAAGACCTAATGAATACTCTGACTGAATGAAATTCATGATGAAAGAAATGAAATGATTATAAAAAATCATAACTATTGTACAGTCAACAAAGTGGTGAAATGAGTCAATATGTAATGAAATTTCTGAAAATAGTGAAGCTTGACCTAAATTTGCACCAAGTGACCAAATTTTTGCATGATGACCTAATGGAATGACAAAAATTTTAGAATGGGACCCTTAACATGACATGGAAGAGTTTATTTGATCAATAGTGGAAGGATGAAACTATTAACACTAACATGGGGCATTGTCAATGAACTAAATTTTTCTCTGGATGCTAGAAACCATTTTTATCAAACTAAAAAGCAGGAAGCATGGTAAATTGATTTCATTACCATCAAGAAAATTCCTCATTAATCGAGCATGGTAAAAAAACATGCTTCCAAAACTACCCTCATAGGTTCTGAACTTCTGAATAATTAATAGAAAAATTCTCCATTTATTATTTAAGGTTGTAATTAGAATTCCCTTCTTAAAGACAAAGATATCCATACCTGGGTCTTAAGGAAGACCTCCCATTCTTTTTCTTTAATCTTTTGGTTCTTAAACCAAATTTCCCCATTTCTCGGAAATCTGTTAGATTCTTCTATGAATGAATCTATCAGAACCAGCTTGATATCCTCAATTTCCACTTCTATACCATCATAGGCCAGAGAAAAATATTTTGTGGCCTCTTTCTCATGCCCATTAAATTTTTTAATGAATTCCAACCATCTTGTATGTTGCAACTGCTACTTCACCTACGGGTATGCTTCAAGAAATTTAGCTCCATTAAGCTCCGAATGCACAATGAGTCCCATGTTGAAGAAGTATCATTCCATAATTTCCCTTTTTGACATGGTTATCGAGTGAATTTGGTTATGGAGTAGGTCAGGGGGACATTTTGGGTAACAGGTGAAGTGATTTTCAGAAATGAAACAGAGTTGAATAAAATGGGATATGATGTGAGGAAATGTGATGGTATGTGAAGGAAATGGGATTTTATATGGAGGAAGTGGAGTGAATTCAAATTATAGGTGTTCATAATAGTTTCATACCCTTTTTACATGACATATAGATATTTCGTGAAAACCAAATTCATGTCATAATGAGGGTAATTATGATTCAAAATGACAGTATCAACGGTCATTCATCTATTTATTTCATAGCTCAATGTGTTTGCCCTTTATTATTTAACTAATATTTACATACATTTTATCCTGTATTACTATTTTGTGGATTTATTCTTTTGTAGCTTACTCAGGTTGCTCCATATGTGATCTCCAATCAAGTTTCTTTGACCATGATTTTCATTTTCTTTGGCTGTAATCTATCAAGTCAGCTACAAAATTTCATGAGAGCTACAAATTATTAACAATTCTGTATGAACAAGAATAGGGAATTTTTAAAAGAAAATCTAGTATGCCAAGAATTCTTGGTTTTCAGATTAGATTTTATGTATAAACATACCAACAATGTTGGTTTTCATGATTATACAAATTTATTACTATTATTATTATTTTTAAGAAAATAGAAAGTAATTAAGTTGGAGAGGAAGAAGAATCTTTAATGACCAACTTCAAGTCAAGCTTAGCTTAGAGATTCCTAATGAACTCTTCCTTTGTCAATGGTTTATGGTATATTCGTAATATATGACCATTTACAAGGAAAGTTATTTTTTCCTCATCAATGGTTTTAATTCTGACTACCCCATTATCAAAGACAGTTTCAACCTCATAAGGACCAAGTCAATGAGTTTGAAATTTTCCTTGAAAATATTTCAATTTAGAATAAAAAAGTAATGCCCAATCTCCTCGTTGGAAATTCTTGACTTTCATAAAATTATCATGCTATCTAGAACTTTGTTGTTGAACTATGCTAGTTCTATGAATAACATCTTGTCGAATCTCATCAAGTTCATTCAATTGCTCCATTCTTTGTTTTTGTGCTTTTGATTGGTCAAGTCCCAATTTGACTTTTGTTTTGAAGGTCTTTATTTGAAACTAAATAGAGACCATGACTTATTTCCCATAAATAAGTTCATAATGAGTATGCAATATTGTGTTTCTCCATGTGGTACGATATGCACATAAAGCTTTTGGAAGCTTTTCTACCCTGATGAAAATGCATAGTTTTGGTAATAATTTCTTCTAGTACTTTATTAGTTGATTAAACTTGTCCATTTTCTTGGGGATGATATGGAGTGGATTTCCAATGTTTGATTTTGTATTCCTCCATTATCTTCTGCACAAACTTGGATGTAAATTGAGTGCCTTAATCTATCACAATTTCCCTTGGGACACCAAAACAAGTGAATATATCCTCAAAAATAAATGAAACTATAACATTTTCAATAGAAAAATGAAGTGATATAGCTTCTACCCATTTAGTGACTTAATTTTTACAAAAAATAATGTACATTTTTTGTCTTGATGGTAAATTAATTGGACCAAAAAAATCGAATGCCCAATTTTCAAAAGGTCAATAAGTACCTAGGGTTGTAGAAGCATCTCATCTGAAGGAACATGCTTTCCCATCCTCTACAAACTATCACATATCTTAACATATTCTTTCGAATCTTTGAAATGAGAAAGCAAATAATATCTTTAGAGGCCACCCTAGCATTTTTGGATATTCTGAGAAGTTTGGTGTAGGTTGCAAAGGTATAGGATCACTTTTGGAAGTGATTTTTCCAGCTTAAAGATTCAAGATGCCCAGGGCTACCAGGAGAGGAGGCCATGTCTGATCACCTAAAGACCAAATGAAGAGCCAGAAGAGGCTAATTAGGGGTTTCTGGATGTTGTGAATCCATTGGTAGCCTATGTTTAATGATCTAAGAAAATATTCAGGGTCACATTGCAGGTTTGACAAGTAGGGTGTATGGATAAATCAAATGTTTGAAGCAGTTTTGGAAGTTGTTGTGCAACGGAGAGACCTTGTAGGGGTTTTCCCAATTCCATAAAAAATTTTGCAGCAACTATGACCAGCATGGTTCAACTCTTGTTTGACTTCTTTATTCATGAATTTTTTTATTTTATTCTTCAGCATGGAATTCAAGGGTGTATGTGAGGGGCTTCTAGCTCTCACCTGTGAAATAATGTCATATCTGTTGGAGACATGTTGTGTTGCTGATATTGTGAGATTTATTTACATAAGAAAATTACCTTAAAGGGGTAATAGCCACATGTAATTGGCAGCAAACTTATATGTACTTTTGACATCGAATACAATAGAGGTCTAGTCATGTTGTCATGCCAGGAGATGTAGCCCAGGAGGGGTGAACTCCTTCATAAATGGATTTTGTCTTGTTGTTTAATGCACATTTATTTTCAAGTGTTTGATGATTTGATTCTTTACAATATTTTCATGGAATTATACTAGTTAAAGAAAACTTAAAATAAACCATTGAAGTAACCTGTTGTTAAGCTCAAATCTATGCACACAATCCTTAAGCATTTTTCTTTTATAATGATAACAAACAACAAAACTAGTTTGTCCATATTCAAATCAAGTGGAAGAGACAAAGAAATTCTCATCCTCTATGTATGAAACTGTTAACCAAGAGATGAACTCAGCGAAATAATATATTGAGGGGGAAATTTGATAGTATAGACCTGAGTTGACTACTCGAAATGAGCCTTCTCCTCTGACATGGTTGCCATATAGGTTGAACGAAAGGTTTGTCAGATGGTAAGAACAAAGGAGGTCTGACATTTGTGCCTCTATGTCCATGAGTGGTTCGAGATTGGAGGAGGGTTTGAATTCCTGGGAATTGGGGGTTTCTTTATTCATGTTTAACAAATAATTAAACAATTCACAGGTGGAGGGAATCGATAGGTTACCTGATTGACCTAACGATAGCTGAAAAAAATGTTGGAGGGGAGTTCTGGACCATCTTGGTGATAAAAAAATGTCGTAGAATGAACAACGAGGGAAGGATTTTACAATGGGAATGAAAAAAAATTCAAAAACATTGAGTGGGAATGGTTTTTATAGGCAGAGAGGGGAAACGATCATTTGACATCAGATGCCATCAAGGGGGGCGAGGGGGGGGGGGGGAAGGTTACCATTTTACCTTTACTTTCATCACTTTCTTGAAAAGAAACCTTGGAAGAATCATGATGTGGTGGGTGGTCCTTAATTTCCTTTAGAAGGTGAAATAATGGGAGGCGAGATCCTGCGGTTAACCATTGAAATTAATCTGGGAAATTGGATTAGCGAGCCCGCTCATTTGAATATTCAACTCTGTGGGGTAGCGTCGGTCTATTTCCCACGCAAGTTACCCACCAAAGTGTTCCTAGAGGTTGGTCGGGTAGAGATGGACAACAATCCTCCCTGAGATATGCTCGACCTTTAACCAAAAAGGCACACCTTTGCTAATTTTTCATTTTATCCCATTGCGCTCACTTGGTGGAGCATTCCATGGATGAGGGCTCTGGTATTAGAGCTCCTATTGTAGCATTAGGGCCTAAACTTGCCTTGATTACCAATTTGATTATTTTTGAAGCCAAAAGTATTGAATGCAACCTTTTATCACCCCTACAAAAATAATAAAGGGAAACAACATTGGATCTAACTAGGGACAATGTATTGTATGAAGTGCACTAAGAAATTGTAGATTAATGTCTTACTCCTTGGGCATGGATCCATTTTATTCAAACCTTCATAAAATTACAAAAAAAAAGTAAGAAGAACACAAATCATTGCTAGTATTTACAATGGATCACTGATATTTTTTATGGGTGAGAATGAGCCTATTTAATGCTGGAAATAAAACCTCAGAAACTTCCCATTCACAGGTAGTCCAAACACTTCACCATCTAAATTTTCTAGCAATAAAGTATTGTTCCCTTTTGCTTCAGCAACCTTGAAATATCCAAGCCATAAAGGATCAAAATTCCCATGTTTTCCTTTATCTTCTCTTCTGAAATCCCACCTAAGTAATAAATATCATGGATGCATGGATCTGTCCTTTGCCTTTCTACCAAAAATAAACTTCATCCTTTCCCGATAATTGATCAAATTATGATTTACTTGTTCCATGTTTTCTTGAAATTATACCATCTGGTTTATCCTTCTGGTCAAAGAATTCGACTCCTCCTCAATATCTTGTTGACTCTTAGCTACTGACATTGTTAATTGTATAGGGAAAATTGCAACCTTCCCATACACTAATTCAAAAGGAGAATTCCTTGTGGACCTCTTAGTGGTAACTCTGTTATCCCATAGGGTTTTTTAGATTTTATGATATTTCCTTCTTTAGGATCCTTACTAAGGTTTTGTTAGAGGATTTAGTTAATCCATTTCTTTATGGGTAATAGGTAGTGCAATGACCTACTATAATTTTGTACCTTTGGAAAAAATCAATAAATTTGGCTGACGTGAACACTTGAGCATTGCTAGTGATAATTTTATTTGGGAAACCGAACCTGGTTAGGATTTTTCCTCCATAAATTTGATGGCTACTGCATCAATTGCATTTTTGGCTGGGGTAGCTTCCACCTACTTAGTGAAATAATCAGCGGATGTAAGTATCCATTTGTGTTGGTGACTAGAAGGTGGATGCATTTCTCAAATGAAGTCTAACCCCCATTGCATTAAAGGTTCTTCTACAAACACAAGGATCAAATGAAGGGGTGGTAAGCTCCATTTTTTTGCAAACACTTGACATTTCTCAGAGGCTAAAACATAGGTATGCACCTCACCAAAATACATAGGCCAATAGAAGCTTGCTTTGAGAATTTTATGGGTTGTATAAATCCAACTATAATGTCCTCCACAGACAAAATTATGGAACTCATAAATCAATTTATGGATTTCTTGAACCTCAGAGCCATGCATTTTGTTAGAAAATTATATATTACAAAGCAATGGAACACATAAAAATATGTGGAAATAAAAACACAGAAAACATATAAAACAAGAGAGACACAAATATATGTGGTTCATCCAACTTAGGCTACGTCCATGGAGAAACAACCAGTCCTTCTTTTATATTATCCAGCAAAATGGAGAGACACAACCTACAAAAAATCTACTGTAATATCCTCTACTCTCTCACACAATCCCCCTTTCTCTTTCCCGCTCAAAATACACACACCACACACAACCAGAATACTATTCAATCATATGAACTAAGGGGTTTCCTTATAGGGAAAAAACCATAAATTAAACATAAATTCTACTGTTAGATCATCCTCCTAATGAACAACCTAGATTGAATTCGAAATTAGAATATTTTACAAGGAAATTTTACATCTATTTTTAGCTTCGGGGCACTTTCGCCAAACCCCTGTTGGCGGATTGCTGGCCCTCGACCCCCCAGCTGATCAGTGATTGTCCAATGAACGCCCATGGGGGGGAAATTCCACCCCATGTGGAGGGGTCTATAGTCTTCCTAGGGTATATATCTGACTAAAGAAAAGACCGCTAAATCAGGATGATAATCAAGCTCCACACCCAACATATTTAGCTTTGTCAAAATTTACTAGACACCTTAGAAAAATCAAATAATGGACAACATGTTTATACTAGTGGGAAAAAACGTACTTCGTTTGTATTTTTTGAGTTGAGGTCTCAATTCTTTACCGTTCCTTTAATTTTCCACTTTTTCCACCCTTTCTTGCCATTAATTTTATACCCGAAGCTTGAAAATTTTCTCCAGATAGAATTTTAGCTAGCCATTGCCCTTTGATCAACTTGCTGGATTTGATATCAATGTCATATTCCTGTAATTTAGCAATCCACTTGCCTCTTTACCTCACTATCACACTGCACAAGGATATATTTAACAACATTTGTAGGAACATAAGCTGTTATATTTGATTACAGGAAATAAATTCTAAAATATTTCATGGTTTTGACTAAGGAATAGGTTTGTTTCTCCAAAATATTATATTTTAGCTCAACATATCGTAACATTTGGCTAAAAAATGCAATTCGTTTCTCCTGTCCTTCATCATTTTTTTTCAACAATAAAACAACACCATGTGAGAAGCAAAATAAAAAATGAAAAATGGTTTTTAATAGTCTGGGTTGACTAATACTGGGGCCTTTGCAAAATCCCTTTGATTCTGGAGAATGATTCTCGAGCTTCTATAGTTCACTTCACCTCCCTATCCTTCTTTTTGGGTCCTATAATAATAAGATTCACAATTTTTGAATTGACTTTGATTAGTCTTGTAAATATGTACATACCTTGCTTTCTGCAAGTTGTTTTCCCATATTTGAAAATAGTAAAAAATGAAAAGAGGGTAAAAAGTCCTAAAAGAAAAATAAAAGGACTTGAAAAGAAAAGACAAAAAAGAATAAAAAATGGACCCCAAAAACAAAAAAAGAGAGATAATAATAAGACATGAAAGTGATGCAAGTAAAAATGCCACTACTATTTACTTTTACTGCAAAAATAACGATTATTTGTAGCTTGTTCAAAATGCCATAATCCACGACGAGTTAAATAGTTTAATATTAACTTTTTCATGCTTTAAATTTCATGTTTATAGATAGAGAATAAAGATATGTCAAACAGTTTAAACTTGACAAATCAGTAGATAGTTAGAGAATAATGAGGAGCTCAACAGTTTAATTTGAGCCCTCGGATGAAATAAGGTTAGAAATAGATAGTTTCTTATTTAAGAGAAAAATGGATTTAGGGTTGCAAGCTTAAATGCACCCATGCAAATAATTAAAAAATGGTAGAATAAATGATGGGTAGGTAGAAAGCAGTTTCACAAGGCATGAATAAAACATCATCAAGAAAATTACTAATTTCCCTTCCCTCAAAGTATTTCAGTATTAAAAACCTTCAGTTATAAAGGCTTAGAGAATTTCTCTGACTTTTTTTGGGACCAAACCCAAGGCTTAGTAACTGATTGGTACTAAGTATTGGATTTCGTTCATAAAAACCATTTTCCTCAATATCACACCCTTCTCCAAAGATAAAATCCCTTTTTCCTAAGTTAAAACACCTTTTTACTTAGGGAAAGTAAAAACCCCCCTTCACTAATTTCATTTCATACAGAAACATTCAAAAAGGCGACAAAAATGTATTTATTAAGTGTAAGGGGCCACAAATATGAAACAATGTGCCCAAATGCCTGAGTTACACTTTATAAAGGGTATTTGTATATTTTCCGCTCATTCATATCATATTAACATTTAACTTATTTTATTAATTCCATTATAATACCACACCCCATAATATATCAACTCCCTTGTATTAAATAAAGTCCCAACCCACCTTTTAATTTTATCCTATAGTTTAAATATTCCATGTGATATATTATGCTTTTCCCCATAGGTTAAAACATATATATTTTACTAAAAATCCGCCCTAAGGTTGCATTGCACCTGTAAATAAGTTATTTTCTGTGTAATTCACCTATATGCATATCTCGTTAAATACAAATACTTTACATTTAAAACTTAGTTTTAAATGTAATAAACCCCCCCCGCATAAATAAAAAACCCAGGCCCCACGCCCCATACATCAAGAAACTCCATCGATAAGTCGTGACTGCTCACAATTCATCCATCTAATCCAACAGTCCAAAACCCATATCGCAAATTAAAGAGCACAATCATTAATCCATTTCGGATTTGCGATATGTATGGTAGTGCCCTCCCCTCTCTCCTCCACACGTCTATTTCTTATTGGATCACATCCATTTAGGAAAAACTGCTTACCACCCTCCAACCATGCGATAACCACTTGGAGGTATTTAGCCTTCCCGCGCCAAACTTCCTCCATTCGACTTGACCCGCATTGAATACATTTCCTATTTAAACCCAAATTTTTGATAAAACTACCAATCCACATGTTTTTAACCTTTTTGCTGTGTTTTATGTTCATTTGACTATTCCCGACTGAAGGAAAAAGTGCTACCGCCCTGTTTACATGCTCAAAGAACCAGAAATCCATTAAAATTGCTGTCGTGACTGCCTAGAGCCTCTACTCTACTTCCAAAGGAATTCATCAAAGCTTCCGAAAGCTCCCAGACTTCTAGAAACCCTATTTTCAAGTCAGATACCTACAATAACAGGTATTTTTCAAGAAAAATACTCTCCCGTCATTTGAAAAGAAGAATTCTCTAAATTTAAGCCTTCTAAAGCCTGTTTACTTAAACAAAATACCCCAATTTCCTTCAAAAGTGGTATTTTCTTTAAAAACCCTGACAAATTCATAGTGTTTTGAAGACTGTAACTTGTTTTAAGAAAACTGAAGAGAATTAATCATTTGCAGACCTTTAGAAACCCTTTGAATGACTAAAAACCTTTTATAAATGCTCAAAACCCCTTTTGTGCATGAATTAAACTGTTTTAGTTCTATTTTATCTAAAGTACAGCAGTAAACCCTTGCTAAACCTTTCCTGAGACTGTAAAAAGGTTTAAAGAATGATTTTGCAGCATAATTGAATGTTAGAACCAGAAGAAAACCTAATTTTACCTATTGCTGTTCATAAGAGACCTCTGTCATACCAAAAATACCTTTTGTAAATATTCTAAGCTTACAGAAATGTAAAAAAGCCTAAAAAAAATAGTTTTTAACATCCAGAAGGCTAAAATTGTCAAAAGTGAAACCTAGAGATGGCTTCAAAAAGCACCATTGTTGTCAATCCACTACAAACTCCTGTTGTAGATGTTGAACATACCCCTTTAGTTGATGTTGATTATAAAATAATTGATCCAGTAATTGAATTCAATCCTCTTGATCTCCACTATTGGAGTCTAGAAAAATCTTTGGATTAGGCAGATGAAGTTCAAATTTGGGAGTTCAATTTACTCAAATATGTAGTTCCCCATACCCATCAGTGTCCAGAGATCATTAGATTGTGTTAAGATCACTATTCCCTTGAACAAAGAGCTACTGTTAATGTTGAGAAAGAAGTGTTATTCATTATCACTGCAGAATCCATAAATCAAATGCTTCAGTTACAACCAGAGCAAAATGTAGTCCCATTCTCTATAGAGGCCCTTCCAAAGCTTTATCTGGATTTAGACTTCCATAAAATATTTCAACTATTCACGCCTTCATATGTTGAAATCCCAAAGATCAATCCTCCATATTCATCCACCAAATCCCCTGAAGGATCAAGACATGTCATTTCAATGTTGTCTTTTATCCTTGGTTACTTTACTGATGAGCACACTAATGAGTCTATACTTGGTTTTCTATCCACTTTTGTGCCTGGTCAACCTCCTTCTGTCATTTATAACTATGTTGAGTATATAGCTGATAATATTCATGATCAACTTGTGAAACTTCCTACTGAAGGAGTATTTAGGTATACGTCCTTCCCCTTTCATATGTTCCTATACTTCCAGTCAAATAAATTCCCAATAACCCTTCAAAAGATGGATGTAGAGGGTATTCCACTGTCAGTCATTTTCTAGACTTCTTTAATTAGAAAAGAATAAACATAGTTCACTTATGTAGATTTCACAGATTGTTTTATTTATCCATTGATAAATATTCTTACAAATAGTGTACAACCAAGGATAGGTATTGAGATTAAGAAATTTTTACAGCTATCAGAGCAAATCAGAACTGGTGATTGTTACCTATACCAAAACCACACAGAGATTAAAGTATATGGATCAAACCTCTTACCCTTAAAATTGCCAAAATATGTGCCAATGAGAGTGTTTGCATTAGAATATATAAGACAAATTCTAAATTTAGATTCTGTGAAGTTTTTGTCTACCAAAAAGAAGACTCAGTTCAAGTTGAAAAATCAAGTAGGACATTTCATATGCAATCACAGGGAGCAGGTACAGAGGCAACAAAACAATTGTTGGAGTATAATTTTGGTGAAAGTTTCTTATGGAGCTATGATCCTCATGGAATAATTAGTAAGATGAGTGTGAAATTCAAATTAACCCCTTATATTCATGACAAAAAACCTGGAATTGAAGAATTTACAAATCAAGTAGAATGGTTGGAAAATACATTGATGGAAACAATCAAACAAGGTGATACCAGTCACACTTTGAAGACTTTAAATTAAGAGGAAAGAACCACAAAGAGAATCAGAGAAGAAGGCACATATATAGCTGAAACAACAACATAAACTAGATTCAAGCTCAGGTATAATAAGAAACCAAAGATTAACCAATAGACAAAGAGAGGGAAACAATTGAGGTTTTAGACGAAGAAACTCCAGAAAAGAACATCGATAATACAATATTTATTGAAAATGAACAACAGCCTGTTACTTCTAACATATAGGTGATTGAGAAAAAACAAAGCATGGAAGTATCTTCATCACAGCAAGCAGAGGAAACATACCTTGATATCAAAGAAAAATATAAATAGATCAAGGCTAAGAATGAAGAAATCAAGAATGAAATTTATTCTGAGTATTTGAAGCAGACTCCAAGAAATAAAAATAGGCTGCTCTCAGACTTTGATTATACAAATAAGAATTTGATAATTTCAATACCTCAACCTACAGTTGTTATGTATAATTTATTAATTATTATTTAATTGTAGTTGTCTTAGGTTTTATTAAGTAAAAGGGCATGATCAAAGATCATGCCTTTTCACCAAGGGACACCGTGAGGCTTTATTTAAAGCCTTGGTGATTCCCCATTGTAATCATCTCATCTTTTGATCAATAATAATATGTAAAATTCCATTTAAATTTGAGTTTTACACTGCATTGGTATCTGAGCATTCGCTCTTCAGGATATGTGTGATCAATTTGGCTGTTCATCACGCCCTCCATCGCCATCGAATTTGTTGTCAGCTGTTTTTTTTCACCCACTGTCTTCCCCTATCTGCTGCCATATTTCCCTTTCGTCCGCTATTTTTCACCCATCGTCATCTCCTCCGCTGACTGCTATTCTGCCATCCCTTCCAACCGCTGTCGTTTTTTGCTGTTCACCTCATCTCCCTCCCCACCATTCGACAGCTGCTAACCTCACCTCCCCGTCTCCCTTCCTTCCATCCAATCCCTCTCCCCATTGTTTCCCCATCCCCCATCTTCTGCTACTCCCCCTCTCCCCGCCGCTACTGCCTTACCACCAGTCGACAACCATTTTCCTTTTTAACCAGCCGTCCGTCCAGCTGCACCTCTGTCTGCCAACGCCACCATGACTCATGTCCATCCAGCCACACCTCCATCTACCAACGCTACCACATCCATCCAGCCCGCACCTCCGTCTGCCAATGCTACCTCCCCACTGCTTTCTGCCACTGTCCCCTGTCGTCTTCCTCCCCACTGCTTTCCACCATTGTCCCCTGTCGTCTTCCTCTCCACTGTGTCTCCTGCTGTCCCCCGCATTTGTCCGTTGTTCCCTGCTGTCCCCCTCTGTCCCTCTGTCGTCGACCCTGCTGTTGCCACCATCCACCACTCACAGTAATAAATGTCTACGTTGCATACGATTCCTGACACCGGTGTGACAAGGAATTCTTTTGTAAGCGAAGGAGTTTTTAGAACAGTTTGATTTTTAAATTGGACAGGTTTTTTTTTTAAAGTGAACAATTTTTTTTTTATTAATAATTATAATATATATATTATATAATTTACAATCCATATATATATATATATATATAATTTATATAATAAAATAATAATAATAATTTTTTTATTTAAAAAAAAAAAAAAAGACTGGCAAATAAATATTCACCATCTCATACATGCTCAATGTCTTCATCAATGTCGATGGCCAAATTCCAAAAAAAATTGTTTTATCTTGAGAGTAAGATCAATAATAATTTCGATGACTTCAGCAAAAGATTAGTTGATCTCAAGGGTATAGTTGTAGGACATTCCAACAACATCAAAAAGCTTCAAGACATGAAAAATCGGATAGAAATACAAATCTGGCTAAATCATAGCGAGGCCATAGAAAATCATAGCCAAGCAATGCAAAAGCTAATAGACATCTATGAGAAGATCAATCAAACACAAGGACTAATATTCCCGAATATGGAACATAATCAACAAAACAATTCAGTCGATTCAGGGAATTCAGAAGATCATCATGAAAAACCTGACTCTCACAAAACATCATCCCCACACCATCAAGAAGATAGTGATGCAAATTTTAAAAATAAGCAGCTTTGGAATGCATTTGCTAATCAATACCCCCTTCTCGTTCCACCATTAGCATACCAACGAAGAGAAAAAATCGAGCTACCCAAGTTCGACGGTAATGAAAAAAATAGCATTGCATGGCTTAATAAAGCCGAAGAATATTTTGAGATTTACGACATTAATAGTGATGAAAAAAAAATTAAGCACACTTCCATGAAAATGGAAGGAGAAGCATATAATTGGTATATGTGGTGGAAAAAGACAACGATTGTTATTAGTTGGACGAAATTTAAGGATGCGTTCTTTAAAATATTTCAAGGTATAAAGGAAGAATTTTATTTTTCAACATTCATCAAATTACGCCAAAAAGGAGATGTGGATGAGTACACTCGAGAATGGGAGGCCTTAGTGACACAAGTACTTGGATTGTTAGAATCCCGTTTAATCCAATCTTTCGTCTCAGGACTTAAAACTCATATACAAGTAGAGCTCAAGATTCACGACATTACATCAGTAGAACTAGCAAGACAAAAAGAAAAAGCTGCTGAAAAGAAATTTGAAAGGTTATTTTGGTCAAAACCAGAAAGAGTATATTCGAGATGAAGGTTTCCTCAATCCACAAATGTAGATAACATAAAATATGTTCCACCACATCTTCGTGAAGGAGAAAAATCTAACATGGAAATATAAAGGATGAGAGAGGGGAAGTGAAAATGTTGTGGCAAAAAGTGGGACCCTAAGCACAGGTGTGCTAATGAAAAAGAAAAAAATCTGTATAATTGTGAAGAAACTAATGACTCTAACAATGATGATTTTGATGTAGAAGGAATGGAAGACAACCCAGAGTTCTCTCCAGAAGTAGATGAAGAAAGCATTCGGCAAGTGTCATTATCAGCTATGATAGGTATTGTTGAGCCTCAAAATTGTGCTTCCTTTCATCTTACTTTACCTCATTTTCCTTTGTCCATTTCTATCCTAGACCCAATTGATCATTGCATTTAGTTAAAATTACTTCTAGAATGATTTACATGACTGACTTGCTAAGTTTTGTGATTTTTGCCATTGTAAAGCATTTTGACCGGAACTAGCTGCAGAATGCAGACATTCCATAGCTAACCGGCGATTCTGCAGTTGTCTTCACGTTTGAGTATGTTCTAGGTGGCCTCTCAAGAAAAACCGCATATGGGCATATTCCACGTCATGTCTACATGGTTCGTTGCTCACCATGAAGGAAGAAACGAATTCTAGGTATGGTTTTGGTACGTGGGAACACATTTAGGAAGGCAGACTTCTATTAGGACTGTCTCAGTCCAGATGTCTTTTTCCTTTTTACGCAGCCACTTCAAGAGTCCTAATGTGATTCCGATAAGGAAAGAAAATGATCCTGAAATTGTTGCAAGTCTTGTTATGTGCATTTGTTATATAAACACTTGGGAAACTGAGAGCTAGGCTAGATTTTGTTCTAGATTTTGCTTGGATTTTGTGCTACATTTATGAAGACGCAGGGTGCTCTGTTCAAGTTATTTCACTTTTAATGAAGCAGACAATGTTGTTTTGAAAGCGTTGATTTTATTTGGAGTTAGATTCCTTCAGGTGGTAGAGGGCCCCTGCCTCTTGCAAGGATTTATTTGCGTAATTTAGATAAGTATTCTAGCTGCCTTTACGTTTTTGAAGTTGAATTTGTAGTTGTTTTCATTAGCTACTATAGTTATACTCATTCTAACTCTTCCACAAGAAGAAGCTCTTCCAAAAGATTATAATGATGAATGGGAAATGGCTATAGTATTGTAGGATTTAATTGTAATCTCTTTTATTCACCATCACAGTTATACTTATGCTCAATACTCTTCCACAAGAAGAAACTCTTCCAAGAAATCTTTATACTGTCTTAAGCATGATTGTGATTTTGAACGCTTTAGTTGTGTGTTTTCACTAAGTACCATCGCTGTTCTTTCTCTTAAACGCTTGTCCAAAATATCATAATAACGAGTGGGAGATGGCTATGATATCTTAGTTTTTCATTTCTTTCAGTCTTTATGTTTGCATTTGCATTCAATTACACAGTCAGGATTGTTCTAAAAACTCTTCCAAAAGAAGGAACTCTTCCAAAATACCAATCATGATGGACAAACAGACTATATAATTCCATAGAATAATGCATGATAGCATAGTTAGGATACTCCGGAGTTTAATTGCACTTAACTCATGCTCAGTTGTTCTATTTTGAGTTTGATAATGACTTGTAGTTCAGCATTGTTTCAGTTTTAGTTCAACTCATTGCATTTTCACTTCACATTCAGACTGTCATTCACTGCACATTAGATTACTTCAGTTGTTAAACTTAACAAAAGAGCCTTCATTATTCACAAACCTCTTCTTGTTCTAAAATCTATAATTGCTTCATAGCTACATGAACAGAAGACAATATCATTTTAAGGCCTGAAGTACCTCTTGAATTTCCTTATCACTTCATAAACAGAGCTTCCCTCAAAAGACTACTTTGAAAAGAAATCAATGACTCTTGAGTAAGGTTTTGTGACATTCAATTAAATTGCAGAATAGAGTTAGGAACTAGTCCTAGAATAGAAGATCTTATGATGGTATAATTGTTTTATTCCAAATTTGCTTCAACAAATCTCTAATCAAGGATGAAATGTTGCATCATTATAAGTTAGTTGTTTAAACTGTTTAGTTAGGAGGATTTGCATATTTAGTTGATCATTTCTCAAGTTGAGTTTATGTTTTGAATCATTTGTTTAAAATTCATTATCAAGCTTTGTTTTTGCTTAATCATAGTTTAGATTTTATTCTGTTTCAGTGTTTGCACTTGCATTTGTCATTTGTCATCAACCAATTAGGCTTCACTCCGTTTTTAATCACTAGCTCCTTTCCATTAACTTTCTAGTCATCTTTCTTGTGAACATAAAACCACCAAAAGACCAAAAACATCATAAATCATCACAAAAGACCAAAAACATCACAAAACACTACACACAACGCATTAAGAAACAAACACCTAGGTACATACAGTACACTTCACTTCAGCAGTTTACCAACCCTGGTTGACAATTAAATGAGCTTAATTTAGGAGACTAGATTGAGACCAAACTTTTTGGCGTCGTTGCCGAGGAAGTGAAAACTAGGTAACCTTTGTTTCTTAGCATCCAAAAACAATTATATGCGTAGGGAGAGAGATTCAAGGGGAAGATTCATAAGCAGCAGAGGCAGAAGTTTGATTTCTAGAACACCACTTGTTTCATCTAGATCCAGAGCTAGTACACCTTCAACTCAAAACCATATTCCATCCTCTCTTGATCCTGGACTTCTAGAAGATCTAAGGTCAACTATCCCATTAGAGAAACCTTCCACTTCATCCACTGAACCTGCCATAGAAGAAGATCTAAAAACTCCTGTTAGGGACACAAACCTTTCCACTTCCACAAGAGAGTCAACCATGGCAGAAGAAGGAGGAGGAGGAGTTTTTAATGGACAACACACACTATTTGGAGGTAGAGGTAGAGGAGAAGGAGGTAGAAGAGAAGGAGGTAGAGGTGCAGATGGAGGAAGAGGTAGAATAGGAAGCTCTTTTGGGTTCCCTATAATTGATGAAGAAACCAATACAACCATGAAAAATATTTCACCCTCTGTCCTTCCAAACTTCTATGGACTTAAAACTGAAGATCCTGAAACTTTCTTATTCGAATTTGAAGTGTTGTGTAGAACTTATGACTACCTACAAGATGCTCAAAAACTAAAATTATTTCCTTCAACTTTGAAGGGAGCAACATTGAAGTGGTTTATGAGTCTAATCAGTAGTTCTATTAGAACATGGGAAGATATGAAACAAGCATTTATAGAGAGATATTTGGATTATTGTATGCCGGTTAATCATAAGGAAGAAGTGTTCAATATGTTACAAAAAGAAGATGAAAACTTAGAAGATTTGTTGGAGAGATTTAATTACAACATCAAAAGGGAAAAAATGGAAAACCTAGATCAAGACACCTTAAAAGCTCTTTTGTTGAAAACAATTAGGGATGAATGGTTGGATATTCTTAACATGATGGGAAAAGGGGATATATCACAACTTACATTACCTGAAATATCTGAGTTATGTATCAACCTTTCCAGAGGGAAATCCAAAACTGTCAAAGGTCCAAGAGATCCTGCTCTTGCAAGGGCAAGTAAATCTGCTTCTGGGACGGTAAGTAGATCAGAAATAGGACACATGCTTGATGATTTTAAATCTGACATCTTAGGGAGTCTTAGTGAAAAAATAGACACCCTCAAGATACAAAACAAGAAAAAGGCTGAATCTGATGCCTTGGCAATCTTTTGTCCCAAATGTAGAAAGAAACATGCCTTGAGAGAGTGTCCTTTGGATGTAAAAGTTGTAGAAACCTGTGTCATTTGTTCTGAGAAACATGAGACCAAGAATTGTCCTTCTCTTCCTGGTCTCAAAGCTGTCTTTCAGGAGGAAACTCCTACAGATTCCATAGAGTCTCTTAACTTTGTATCTAGAAGACCTTGGCAGGGACCTCAGACACAAGGATTCCATGATCAAATGTATAATCAACCTCCACCTTGGAATTCTTGGCAACAAACTTGGCCCCAATTTCAAAATCAATCTCAATCTTGGGCACAAGGAACACAAAGTCCCTATGGAAGATACTCTCCATATTACCAGTATCCACCATCCTATCCACCATATCCACATTTTTATCCTCAAAATCCTCAACAAAATTTTCCTCAAAATCTTCAACAAAATCCTCAACAACATCATCAGAACCAATCACATCAAAATCAACCACTTCCATTACCATTCCCTCAAAAATCAAATCAATTGCCGGCTCAACCCATACCAAACCCCAATAATAAGAACCCTCAGAATACATACATGATAGAAGGCCAAAAGTTTCCAACTTATTTAATTACTCCTCTAGACCTTAGTGATGTTCAACTTAGGTCTGGAAGGATACTTGAAAATAGGAAAACTTCTGTGATCATACAAGAACAAGATAATTATGAGGAAGACTCCCTACGGGTGAATAAAAGTCTTGAGGAAGACACATCCTTTCAAGACCCACACATTGAAAAACTAAAACAAAAAGATCCAATAAATCCAACTCCTGTATTAGAGCAACCATCTACATCTACTTCTATACCTCCCTTTCCGGAAAGATTACAAATTGATAGAGGTGTAGAAAAACAAATCATGGTGCCTAATTATGATTTCTTAGATGAATTTAGAAATGTTTGCATTAAAATTCCATTATTGCAAGCCATCAAGGAAATCCCAATTTTAGCCAAAACAATAAAGGAGTTGAGTATGAAGACAACAAAGAAAAGAATAAGAGAAACCAAGAAAATTCAACTGGTAGGACAAATAGCAGATATTATGATGGGTAAGATTACTATTCCAAAGTACCTTGACCTAGGAAATCCAGTTGTCAAAATTCACATTAATGGAATTGAAATTCAAAACACACTCATTGACTTAGGAGCAGCAATAAATATCATGAGTAGACAAATCATGGACAAACTGAAACTTCCTAATCTTCTCTTTACACCCACACTATTACAATTAGCAGATAGATCTGTGATCAGACCAGATGGGGTAATAGAAGACATTCCGGTGTCCCTAGACTCTTGGGAGTACCCTGTGGATTTCATGATCCTGACACCCAAGAATAATATAGGAGGCCATCCTGTTATACTAGGAAGACCTTGGTTGGCTACAGCTGATGCTTTTATTAGTTGTAGGTCCGGTGATATGTATATTTCTGATGGAAGTTCAACAAAGAAATTCACTTTATATCCTCCAACTAGGACAATTACAGATCTAGATGACACTCAATGGATAGAGGATGAAGAATATTTACAACCACTCTTCACAATTTCAGAAATTAGTGAAGATAATCAAATTCTGAATACTCTAGAAAACTTTGAATCCTCTCCAGAACACAAACATGAATCATTTCAAGAGGGATCCAATATTGAGTTCTTTTCATCTAGGCAGATGTCTCTTCATTCTATGGACAAATTTGGTAGCTCTACAAGTGAAATTTTTCCAAGCAAAACTTTGAACATAAACAAAAAACTAGAAAAATCTCAACAAGAAGAGTTAGTCAAAGTATTACAGAGACATTCTTCTGCATATGCATGGGAATACACTGACATGAAAGGGATAAGCCCCAAGACTTGTACTCATCACATATATATAGAGGCAAATTGCAAAACAATCAGACAACCTCAAAGATGGATGAATCCAAATCTTAGGGAAATTGTTAAAGAGGAATTGCAAAAATTGTTAAATGTTAATTTTGTCTATCCTATTTCAGATAGTCAGTGGGTTTCTCCTTTGGTAATTGTGCCAAAGAAAAATGGAAAATGGAGGGTGTGTGTTGACTACCGAGAACTGAATAAAGCTACTCTTAAAGACCATTTTCCATTACCTTTCATAGATCAAGTATTAGATACATTAGCTGGCAAAAAGTACTTTTCATTCTTAGATGGGTTTAGTGGTTACAATCAAATCCAAGTAGCACTTGAAGATCAAGACAAAACCACATTCACCTGTCCTTGGGGTACCTATGCTTACCGAGTATTGCCATTTGGATTATGCAATGCACATGCAACATTCCAAAGGGCAGTATTAGGAATTTTTTCGGATCTAATACATGACTGTGTAGAGGTGTACATGGATGATTTCACAGTTTACGGGAACACATTTGAAGAGGCTTTAGAAAACTTGGAAAAAGTCTTAAAAATATGTCAAGAAGCAAACCTTTCACTTAGTCATGAAAAATGTTTTATGATGTTTACTGAAGGTATTTTTTTAGGGCACCACATTTCAGGGGATGGGATTAGAGTTGATGAGGCAAAAGTTGAAGTCATTTCTAACCTATCCATTCCAAGTTGTCAAAGAGATGTTAGAAGTTTTCTAGGATTTACAGGGTATTATCGGAGATTTATAGAAAACTTCACCAAGATAGCATATCCACTCTTCAAATTACTGACCAAAGATTGTGAATTCAAGTGGACTTCTGATTGCCAGTTAGCTTTTGAAACCCTGAAAACCAAAATTTTTGAAGCACCTATATTAAGGGGACCTAACTGGAAGTTACCTTTTCATATCTCGACAGATGCTTCCGATACAGCTCTAGGAGCAGTATTGGGACAAAAAGATTTAATTCCCTATGCCATCTATTATATCAGTAAAAATTTGACTCCTGCAGAGTTAAACTATACTGTAACTGAAAAAGAGTTTTTAGCTGTTGTTCAGGCCATAAACAAATTTAGAAACTATATAACAGGCTATGAAACTTTTATTCACACTGATCATTCTGCAATTAGATACCTAATGAACAAATCAATTACTAATGGCAGAGTTATAAGATGGTTGTTACTCTTATAAGAATTCAACATTACTATTCTAGATAGGCCTGGAAAACAAAACACAGTAGTTGATTTCCTATCTAGACTCCAAAATGTCAAAGATGACACTCCGGTTGAAGATCAATTTCCTGATGAATATCTTTTTGCAATTTCTACTCAAACTCCATGGTTTGCTGATATTGCTAATTATTTAGTTTCGGGAAAATTTCCTTCAATTATGAATTCAAGAGATAAAAGAAAAATCATTTGTGATAGTGAAAAATATTCATGGGTTGCTAATGAGTTGTACAAGACAGGTCCAGATTTGATCATTAGAAGGTGTGTTCGTGAAGATGAGATGCCTGAGATTCTCAAGGCATGTCATGATGAACCTTGTGGCGAACACTTTGCAGATAAGAGGACAACCTATAAGATCCTTAATTTAGGATATTATTGGCCATCCTTGTTTAAAGATGCTAAGGAGTATGTCAAAAGGTGTGACAGTTGCCAAAGGGTAGGGAAACCTTCTCCTTCGGGTGAGATGCCATTACAACCTCAGGTACACATTGAACCTTTTGAAAAATGGGCTTTGGATTTTGTAGGACCTATTAGTCCTCCATCAAGACAAAAGAAATATATATTAGTTTACACTGATTATGTTACTAAGTGGGTAGAAGCTAAACCATTACTTGTTGCTAATGAATCATCTGTAGTTACTTTTCTTTTTGAGGATATTTTTACTCGTTTTGGTGTCCCAAGGGAAATTGTTACGGATCAAGGAGCTCAATTTACATCAAGGCTAGTGGAGAAAATGATGGAGAAGTACAAAATCAGACATAGAACATCTACTCCTTATCATCCACAAGCAAATGGTCAAGTGGAATCTACTAATAAAGTCATTGAAGGAATCCTAACAAAGACTGTTCATTTACATAGAAGAGATTGGGTAGATAGGCTTCCTGAAGCCTTGTGGGCCTATAGAACTACATGGAGAAACACAACAGGCCACACTCCTTATAAGCTTGTTTATGGAAAGCAAGTTTTGTTTCCCATAGAGTTCCGGATTCAAACTTTCAAAATGGCAGTTCAGCTAGGACTTGATTTAACGGAGGCACAAAAGCATAGACTGGAGCAAATTAATGAATTGGATGAGATCAGACAAGATGCAGTTCATAAAACAAGTCTAGTCCAACAGCAAAGGGCTAGATGGCATGACAAGTACATCAAAGAGAAGAAATTCAAAGAGGGTGACTGGGCTCTCTTGTTTGATTCAAAATTCAAGGATTTTCAAGGAAAATTTCAGACACATTGGCTTGGGCCATATGAAATTGTTGAAATTTTTGATAATGGGGCAGTAAAAATCAGAACTATAGATGAAGAAGAGGTCACTTTTCTTGTGAATGGTCATCGATTGAAGCTATATCACAAACCACTCTCAAGAGAAGAATTTTTCAAGAAGTTCCAAGAATGCAGTGATGTGAAGTTAATGAAGAAGAATTTTTCTTCTTCATCAACTTGATTAAATTTTCTGAAGTATTTCTCTTTTGATAAAAAAATAAAAATAAAAATAAAAATAAAAATAAAAATAAAAATAAAAAATAAAGGTATAAACATGCAAAACAATCATTGATTGGCATGTTTATACAGAAAAGATAGGGTGAAAATCAGAGTCTCTCTGACACTCTAACTTTTCCCATTTTGTTTTTACAAGCAGCTGTACCAAAATCATAAGTTCAGATCCATAGTGCTTATGATCCATCTCATTTCATTTCACTCCATTCACTTATCCATCCATACTCCATTTCATTCATTCACTCATATTCTACTTCATTCCATGTTTCATTCATGTCATTCCATACTCCATCCATCTCATTTTCATGTCAAAATTTGAAGATTGATGTCTTGCTGTAAATGAATAAAACATGTCATGGATTGCAAGGCAGTTCTTATGTTCTTTCACTCCATTTCATTTCATCATCCACTTCATACATATCATAACACATCATCCATATTCATTCATACCATGTAACATTTCACTTATATTCCCAAACCACTCCATTCCATGATTAAAATGCTCTACGGGAACATTCTGCAGCTTAACAAACATTCCGCAGTTGATCAGCCTTTCTGCAGCCAGACAGTCATTCTGCAGCTACAAATCCTGAAGACACCAACCAGCAGACATTAGAATTGCAACAAAATGATCTAGTGTATCCATGAAGCATCAAGAAGAATTATGAAGACTCTTCCAAAGGTGAACAAAGAAGACAAAGACTACGAAAATCAAATGAAAAGCAGAGGTAACAAGTTTAGATTATAATGGAATTTCATAAAGTTTAGCATAGTTTTAGTTATGGATTGTTTGAAAAGGTTGTTTTAATTATTTTTATTGATCATGACCAATAAACCCTCCACAAACTTTGGATTAAATCTCTCATTTCAAATTTCATGTCCGATATCATTTAAGCGGTTCAAATGGCCGAAGTGTTTGAATTCTTCACGTAACCCAACCAAATCATTCAATGATGATTCTCTTTTCCGTTGCAAAAATCTCCGCCGTCTTTTCAATCATTAATTCGTTCCCTCCACCTCACTCCATTACCTCATTTCGTGACTACTTCCATCACTCCATTCTGTAGCCGGCACTTCATTCCGCAAACAGAGATATCCTTACCACTGAGAGCAGAGCAAAAGGGTAAACGCAGAGGTGTAGCAGCGTGAGAATTTGAAGCCATTTGTTACGGTGGGCAGACAAAGTATCACTATGGGCAGAGATTGAGCATTATCACTGTAAACGCAGAGGTATAGCAGTGAAGAATTTGAAGTCATTTGTCACCGGGAGACAGAGGTATAACAGTGAAGAATTTGAAGTCATTTGTTACCAAGAGACAAAGATATAACAGTGTGGGAATTTGAAGCTATTTGCCACCGAGAGATAGAGGTATAGCAGTGTGGGAATTTGAAGCTGTTATCACTATCAATTAGAGGTATATCATTTCGAAGTTTGAAGCCATTGTCATTTAAAACTTGAAGCCATTTAAATTCGAAGGTGAAAGTTATTATTTATGTGGGTAGAAGAGTGTTAATCTGAACATTGAGGAAGCAATTATGGGTTTCATTGTAATAACTGAACCAGTGGGTTCAAAATACTTAGACGGCTACCCTCAATGTAAAGAAATGTTGCAACAGATAGGATGGCTTCAATTTTTGGAGAAATTTAATGGCTTCCACAAGGAAGTCACTAAAACATTTGCAAGATCATTCCAAGGAATTGAAGTTGAAGTGGGAGATGTCAAATTTACTGTCACTGAAGTTTTCATTGCAGAGGCTACAGGGTTGCTCAGAAATGGAGAGAGATGGTTCAAAAACAGAGAATTCCACAATGAATCCTGGAAGCAAATTCTAAAATCACCAGGTATGGATGTCACTGTATTTAAGAAAGGAATTCCAAGTTCTGCATTGAAAAATAAATGGAGAAACATACTACTTCTTCTGCAAAAAATTATTACATGTGAGGGTAGATATGGCACATTTTGTATCTACCACATTAGACTGATAATGCATTTTCTGGCGGAAGACTTAAACCTACCTTATTTCTTACTTCAAAGTTTGAAAAAGATGGCTTCCTGTGTTCAAAGAAGGGTTCAATTTTTAGAGACAACTTTATATCATCATGGTTTGGTTAAAATTTTGGTTGAACATCATTTAGCCAAAACAAATGATACATGGGACAATTTCTTGATAAGAAATCATTTTGAAGAGCCAAAAGAACCCTCACCGGAACCACAACCTACAAAGAGAAGTAGAAAATGGAGGGCCTCAAAAGTTGAAATTGACAAAACAGTCCAAGAAAGTAGTGAGGAAATCATCTCAGAGAAGTTGACTCAAATCAAGAGACAACTTAAGAAAGAAAAAGTAATTAGGAAATCTGCCATGGAGAAAGGAGAGGGATCTTCTCAGCCAAGAAGAAGCCACAGACTAAAGGGGAAACTAAGGAAAACTCAAATCAAACAAACAGGGATAATTAATATAGAAGATGAGGAAACATCCATTGAAGAAGATGTTGAAGAGGATTTTTATGAAGGAACCCCTGAAATTGACCCTGCTCAACAAGAAATTTATGACTATGTGGAAACTTTGGAAAGGAGAGCTTCAGAAACTAAGGAGAGAACCCCTAGTCCTCCACTGTCTGAAATAGATGTATTAAGAAGGGATAGGTATGAGTTGCAAATACTTAATAGACACATCAAAAATGAGAATGAAATTCTCAAGGATCAAGTCAAGCTCAAAACTGATATGAACTCAGCCTTATCCCTACATATAGACAAAGTGGAAAAGACCAATGAAAAGTTGAAGAAAAGAAACAAGAAGCTAATCAGGGCACTTACCAACCTAAGATTCAAACTTGTTATCAGAAAACCCAGAAGATCTTTAGCTTCCAGACAAAGGAGAAGGAGAGGATTAGATGTTCTTGCAGAAGCCTCTGAGTTCATAGGATAATTTGCATGAGGACATGCAAGGAGACAATAGTGGGGGTATGTTGAGCCTCAAAATTGTGCTTCCTTTCATCTTACTTTACCTCATTTTCCTTTGTCCATTGCTATCCTAGACCCAATTGATCAATGAATTTAGTTAAAATTACTTCTAGAATGATCTACATGACTGACTTGCTAAGTTTTGTGATTTTTTCCATTGTAAAGCATTTTGACCGGAACTAGCTGCAGAATGCAGACATTCCGTAGCTAACTGGCGATTCTGTAGCTGTCTTCACGTTTGAGTATGTTCCAGGTGGCCTCTCAAGAAAAACCGCATATGGGCATAATCCACGTCATGTCTACATTGTTCATTGCTCACCATGAAGGAAGAAACGCATTCTGGGTATGGTTTTGGTACGTGGGAACACATTTAGGAAGGCAGACTTCTATTAGGACTGTCTCAGTCCAGATATCTGTTTCCTTTTTACGTTGCCACTTCAAGAGTCCTAATGTGATTCCGATAAGGAAAGACAATGATCCTGAAATTGTTGCAAGTCTTGTTATGTGCATTTTTTATATAAACACTTGGGAAACCGAGAGCTAGGCTAGATTTTGTTCTAGATTTTGCTTGGATTTTGTGCTACATTTCTGAAGACGCAGAGTGCTCTGTTCAAGTTATTTCACTTTTAATGAAGCAGACATTGTTGTTTTGAAAGCGTTGATTTGATTTGGAGTTAGATTCCGTCAGGTGGTAGAGGGCCCCTGCCTCTTGCACGGATTTATTTGCGTAATTTAGATAAGTATTCTAGTTGCCTTTACGTTTTTGAAGTTGAATTTGTAGTTGTTTTCATTAGCTACTATAGTTATACTCATTCTAACTCTTCCACAAGAAGAAGCTCTTCCAAAAGATTATAATGATGAATGGGAAATGGCTATAGTATTGTAGGATTTAATTGTAATCTCTTTTATTCACCATCAAAGTTATACTTATGCTCAATACTCTTCCACAAGAAGAAACTCTTCCAAGAAATCTTTATACTGTCTTAAGCATGATTGTGATCTTGAACGCTTTAGTTGTGTGTTTTCACTAAGTACCATCGTTTTTCTTGCTCTTAAACGCTTGTCCAAAATATCATAATAACGAGTGGGAGATGGCTATGATATCTTAGTTTTTCATTGCTTTCAGTATTTATGTTTGCATTTGCATTCAATTACACAGTCAGGATTGTTCTAAAAACTCTTCCAAAAGAAGGAACTCTTCCAAAATACCAATCATGATGGACAAACAGACTGTATAATTCCATAGAATAATGCATGATAGCATAGTTAGGATACTCCAGAGTTTAATTGCACTTAACTCATGCTCAATTGTTCTATTTTGAGTTTGATAATGACTTGTAGTTCAGCATTGTTTCAGTTTTAGTTCAACTCATTGCATTTGCACTTCACATTTAGACTGTCATTCACTGCACATTAGATTACTTTAGTTGTTAAACTTAACAAAACAGCCTTCATTATTCACAAACCTCTTCTTGTTCTAAAATCTATAATTGCTTCATAACTACATGAACAGAAGACAATATCATTTTAAGGCCTGAAGTACCTCTGCAATTTCCTTATCACTTCATAAATAGAGCCTCCCTCAAAAGACTACTTTGAAAAGAAATCAATGACTCTTGAGTAAGGTTTTGTGACATTCAATTAAATTGCAGAATAGAGTTAGGAACTAGTCCTAGAATAGAAGATCTTATGATGGTATAAATGTTTTATTCCAAATTTGCTTCAACAAATCTCTAATCAAGGATGAAATGTTGCATCATTATAAGTTAGTTGTTTAAACTTTTTAGTTAGGAGGATTTGCATATTTAGTTGATCATTTCTCAAGTTGAGTTTATGTTTTGAATCATTTGTTTAAAAGTCATTATCAAGCTTTGTTTTTGCTTAATCATAGTTTAGATTTGATTCTGTTTCAGTGTTTGCACTTGCATTTGTCATTTGTCATCAACCAATTAGGCTTCACTCCGTTTTTAATCACCAGCTCCTTTCCATTAAATTTCTAGTCATCTTTCTTGTGAACATAAAACCACCAAAAGACCAAAAACATCACAAAACACTACATACAACGCATTAAGAAACAAACACCTAGGTACATACAGTACACTTCACTTCAGCAGTTTACCAACCCTGTTTGACAATTAAATGAGCTTAATTTAGGAGACTAGATTGAGACCAAACAGGTATATCACAACCTCAGACACTAAAATTAAGATGAAATATTAAGAAAAACAATGTAATGGTTCTCATCAACACTGGCAGCACCCACAATTTTCTAGATTCAGCCATGGCCAAAAGACTCAATATCTTCACTTTTCCCATGCATAATATGAAGGTAATGGTGGTTGATGGTAAGAATATTGAGCAGGTAGGGAAACGCCATAAGGTCAAATTACATATTAAAGACTTTAGTTTAGAATCTCCATTCTATACTATACCACTAGGAGGAGTAGATGTGGTCTTAGGAATTCAATGGCTATAAACCTTGGGAACTTACTCTGCCAACCATCAGAAGCAGTTTATAAGCTTTAAGTGGGAAGGACAGAAGCACAAGTTATATGGATTCCAAGCACCAAAAACTAAAATCATATCTTCATCCTAGATGATGAATATGATTCGAAAAGGAGCACCAACCTATATACTACAATGTCATCTGTTAGAAATGTTATCTACAAAAAGGATCTGCGAAGGGTCACCAGAAGTACAAGGACTAGTTCAGAAACACGAAAAATTATTCCAAGGCTTGCCAATGAAAATGCCTCCTAATAGGGAAATCGAACATACAATAGAATTCAAGGCAGGATCAGACCCTATTAACATCAAGCCTTATTGCTACCCGCATCACTAAAAGATTGAAATTGAGAACATAATCCAATACCTTTTAAAATGTGGGGTCATCTCAAAAAGCAAGAGCCCATATGCTGCCCCAGTTATATTCGTAAGAAAGAAGGATGGATCGTTCCAGATATGCATTAACTACAGAGGATTAAATAAGATAAAAATTAAAAATAAGTTTCCAATTCCCTTTATCGATGAAATGCTAGATGAGCTACATGGCGCAAAATACTTCTCTAAGTTAGACTTAAGGTCAGGCTATGACCAGATCAGAATCATATTGGAAGATATACCAAAAAATACGTTCCAAACACACGAAGGTCACTACAAGTTTAAAGTAATGCCCTTTGGGTTAACAAATGCACCAGCTACGTTCCAAGCCACTATGAACGAATTATTTCGTCCATTTCTTAGGAAATTTGTACTAGTCTTTTTTGATGATATTTTGATTTATAGTAAAACTTGGAAATAGCACTTGCAACACTTGGATAAAGTTCTTACGTTATTAGAAGATCATCAGTTTTATGCTAAGAAATCCAAATGCACCTTTGGAAAAGAAGAAGTCGAATATCTGGGACACATAATATCCCATGAAGGGGTAAAAGTGGACCCCTCTAAAATCAAGGCTATAAGGGAAGGGAATAAACCAGTGAATATATCCAAGATAAGAATATTTTTAGGATTAATGGGATACTATCGAAGATTTATTAAAGACTATGCACACAGAACTGCACCTCTTACAAATCTTTTGAAGAAAAATTTGTTTCAATGGAATGAAGAAGCAGGAAAGTGTTTTGAAGAATTGAAGGAAATAACGTCTAATGCACTAGTATTGGCAACTCCCAATTTCTCTAAACCATTTATCATCGAATGTGATGCCTCTGGATTCGGTATAGGTGCAGTATTAATTCAAGAAAGGCATCCTATCGCTTTTGAAATCAGGAAGCTCAATAAGCGAGAGTGTCTCAAGTCCACATACAACAAGGAAATGCTCGCAATTATGCACTCATTGACCAAATGGAGACAATATTTGTAGGGAGTAAATTTTCCATCCGAATGGATCATAACAGTCTTTAGTATCTCCTTAAAAAAAAAACACTCTCTAAAGAACAACAAAAATGGATTGAAAAAATTGCCGCCTTTGACATGGAGATATTACATAAGAAGGGGAAAGAAAATGTAGTAGCAGATGCCCTGTCCAGGAAGGATGAAGAACCAACACTACTTGTAGTATCGGTTGTTGTTCCTGCGTGGCTTAATGAGATTCAAAGTTATTACGCCAAAGATCCAGAAATGTCGGCTATAATCAATAATCTCCCAAGAAATTCAAAATTTGAGTGGAAGAATGATATCTTATGGTAAAAAGGAAGAATTTATCTAAATTCCAAATCCAAGTTTATATAAAAAATACTCAAGGAGTCACATGATTCCATGTCATCTGGGCATGTCGGATATTTTAAAACCTACTACAATGCACGTTGGTCCTTCTTTTGGAAGGGTATGAGTCACAATATTCAAAAATATGTAGCAGAATGTGACAAGTGTCAAAGAAATAAAAGTGAAAATATTATGACACCTGGGTTACTTCATCCCTTAAATATTCCAAATCAGAAATGGGAAGAAATATTAATGGATTTTATTGAAGGGTTACCTGTATCTGATGGAAATGATAAGATCTTCGTAGTAGTAGATAGAATCACTAAATATGCTCACTTTATTTCTATGAAGATAACAGACTCTGCAAAGAAAATTGCTGAGATATTGTGCAAACATATTTATAAACTACATGGATTGCCAAAATTCATTGTAAGTGACATAGATGCCAAATTAAAAGGAAATTTTTGGAAGGAATTGTTCAACCATATAGGAACCTACCTAAACATGAGCTCAGCTTACCATCCCCAAACAGATGGACAAACAGAGGTTGTCAATAAATGTTTGGAAGCTTACCTACGTTGTTATGCTACAGAAAAACAAAATAAGTGGGTTCAATGGTTGCATCTTGCTGAGTGGTGGTATAATTCTACTTACAATACATCGGCAAAAATGACTCGATTCCAAGCTTTATATGGATACAAGCCCCCGAAATGGAAATATCTCGCCTCAGTCCCGTCAAACCTACTAGCAGTTAAAAACCAGCTAGAAGAACACCAAAAGGTCATCCAAGTCCTAAAAGAAAATCTGAATATTGCACAAAACCGTATGAAGCAATAGGCTGACCGCAATCGAACTGAGAGATCATTTGAAGTTGGAGATTAGGTGTTTGTCAAGCTCCGAAGTTCCTAAAACAAAAAGGGAAACATAAACTAGCTCCGAAGTTCTATGGTCCATATCAAATCAACAAAATGATCAGTCAAGTCACTTATGGTTTGAGCCTTCCCAATACAAGTCGTGTTTACAACATCTTCCATGTGTCATGCTTAAAAAAATCACTTGGTGACCATCAGTCACCCCAAACGACACTTCCATTTTTGGATGATGAAGGAAGGATCATTTTGGAGCCTGAAAGTATCCTATATACTTGAGAAAAGAAGCTACGCTCTCGTGTTATTACGGAATATTTAATCAAGTGGAAGGATTTTCTTGAAGAAGAAGCCTCTTGGAAAACTAAAGCATTTCGTCAACAACACCCGTCGTTACGTATTCTTTGAGGACAAAGATTTTTTAAGAGAGGGGCAATGTTATGCATAATTTATTAATTATTATTTAAATGTAGTTGTCTTAGGTTATATTAATTAAAAGGGCATGATCAAAGATCATGCCTCTTTACTAAGGGACACCGTCAGGCTGTATTTAAATCCTTGGTGATTCCTCGTTGTAATAATCTCAACTTTTTATCAATGATAATCTATAAAATTCCAGTTAAATATGAGTTTTACACTCCAACAGTTAAAACACCAAAAACAATAGCAGATTATAAGAAGGTTGACTTTGAAGTACCAGTAGAAAGCATTCGTCAATTAGATCAAATTGAGTTCCACAAACAAAGCTCATAAATGTTATATTCTACTATGACCAAAAAGGCAATGAGTGCCTAGAAACTCTAGAACACTATGACAAAATTTGATAGATCAGATTAGCATTGAAAAAACTTCTTCTTATGCTAAAGACACTAGAATCAAGTCTTTAGAAGAATTGGTGATTGGAGTAGGATATGACCCTTCTAATGTGAAAGGTGCATAAGAATTGGTGAAGAAGGAAAATGTTGATATTGCAGCACTTAGAAAGAAACTGAAGCTTCTTCCAACAGAACATCCTCAGGCTAAGGAGATTATGCAGGAGGCAAATAAAAAATATGAGATAATGAGTCTCATACTACAAATGATAGCACAAATCAAGGAAATGGAAATTGAGATGGACAAGCTTGTCCAAGAAAAAGAAGATATAAAAACTCTTCCTCCTACAATCATTCCCATGGTAACAACAACTATTCCTTCAACTTTAGCAGAAGAGTTAGACTAAAAGTCCCACTGGGCACAGCTGTGCCAGTTACTTCTTCCACTATTTCTACTACTGAATCTTCCACTTTAGCAGTGCAACAGACAGATGAGGCTGGGAAACTCATTAAAGCCATGGAAGAGATGTCAATAAAGAATAATGAGATCAATATATTGAAATATAAAATCAAAAACTTGGAAGATGCCAAGAAATAATCACAAATAAATGATAAAACAGAGGAACAAAATGCCAAAATGATAAGTGAGAAACTTAAGAAGGTAGAAATAGAATTAACCTTAAAAGAGCCCATGTCATATATTAAGAATCAAATATGGTCCAAAATCATTGAGTCAATCAATGATACTTGGCCTTCCATTCAAGTGATCTATGAACAAAAGGACTTAATCAAAGCAGCCAAAGAATAAATTTTGAAGACAAAGGAAGAGCTAGGTGCTAAGCCTGAAGAAGCCCTAGAAATATTCAAGTTTCTCAATACTAAAAACAAGAAAGAATTGGATGAGATAGGGATAACTGAAAAAACTGAAACAATTTTTGAGGTAAGAAAGGCCATTTCAAAGAAAAACTTGGTGAAACAGCTAGAAGAGAAGTGTCAAAATATGGACATAGCCATAACTAGATTCATGGCTAAGTCTGACACATTGAGGCAAAAAGTTTTGCCAAACATTCTTGTTCTTAATGATAAATTAATGAAGCAAGAAGATTACAACAAGAAGATCAGATATTTTTCCAAAGAACAAGTGAACAAGGCAGATTGGCAAGGAGTACCTACAGGCAAAGTGTTGCACAAAGTATTGAATATTAGTTTTATTTACAACATGAGATAAAAAATCTCTTTGTGGTCAAGCCCACATTTGTTAGATACACAGAGAAAGATTAAAATTTTAGAAAGCCTACCAAGATTAAATTACCAGATGAAGAGTTTTGGCAGAAGCTTACAGATTTACTTTAAAAAGTCAATTTGCAGTGAAAGACGATGAAAAACATATTATTGTTTTTACAATAGTAAAACAATCCAATAGTGGGTTAAAGAGTATCAGATGGTTAAATAATATCAGGTGAAGATAAAATTATCAAACATATTGAAGATCAAGTGCCAGCGTTGAAGACACCTAAAACAGGCAGCTGCAGCCTAAGTCCAACAAGAAAGATAATTTAATTAATAAATAGGACATCTTACAAGTTTTTTATGCAGCTGTTATTATCCTTTTGTAATAAGATCTTTTATTTCCAAAAAACATTCCTAGGACTATTCTAGGATATTTTGTATTACGTTTTGTATAAATACTTCATCCTTTGAAGTATTAGTGTGGAATAAATTGCTGAATATTTCTATAGTCAATTTTTCTGTACCTGAAGGGTTTTTGTACCAAGTTTCAAGTCAGCAGGCTGGATCAAAGAAATAGAGCATCATATTTTAGGATTCATGTGTTGGGCCACTTAAGTGAAGTACTTTCTTCTGTTATTTGTTAAATCTTCTTATGTTTTCCATTCATACATAAATGTGTTCGAAATTTTAATGTGAAATCATGAAGTGATATATCATAATTTGTTAAAAGCACTTTGCTATTTACTGGTTTTCATTTTAATGTTTTCTGCTAATTTCCAGATTAGGCAACCCTTAATTTCTCCCTCTTTCAAATGAACTCTGTCTTCTCACCCTTATCAGGATCAAAGAATCCTTGATTTCTCTTTATCCCGATTAAACCACTTCATCAATCAGCCTCAAAGATCTTGAGTGACTCTTCTATCTTGCCTTGAAAAGGTTTGAATTTATACCTTGATCCTGATCTGTCTGCTTGACACATTGACTCCATTTGCCAAATGGAAAACCAAATTTACCACTATCCATCTCTTTAAGTGTTTTTTCCCACCAAACCAAACCAAATATCAAAACCAATTTGCCTTATATAACTAGCCTTAAATCAAACATAAAAACAAAGTTAAATATTATAGAAAGAGCCCTCTCTGAGCCTTAGGAAGGCTAGATCATAAAGCTTAAAAGTAGGTCTGTGGTTACCTCTAATATTCTTTAAACTATAAAATCAAAAATCTTACAACTTTGGGAATTATTAGAGTGATATAATACTGGCGACTCCGCTAGGGAGCTAACCAAACCTTACTTTTAAATAGATCTTAAAGGAAATATTTTTCATTATATTTTCACTTTAAGACTATTTTATAAATTGCGAGTATAATTTCATAAAAAAATGTAATTATGGCTTCTAGAAGAGTCTACTATACCAGGTCAAATCCAGATCCACAACTTACGGCCATAGTAGATAATCCTGACATAATTGGAAAAAAGAATAAAAAATAGAGGATTTAGGCAATAAAGTTTCCTTAGTTAAAGAAAATTCCTTCCCAAAATAGTTATTAAGTTTACAAGATATAGAGTTTGACTTTAATTTTGAACATTCTTTATTCAGAAATAAATGAGAAAGCGACTTAAATAGTACTGTTATAGATCCTGATTTTATTTCATTTCTTGAAACAAAGCAGGAAAATATTTCAGTAGATTTTGAATCAAAGATTTTTGAGGTTTATGATAAACTTGATGAAATAAATTCCACTATATTTAAGGAAACAGATGAGGCTCTGCTTCAGCATTCAGTTGAATTAGCTGCTTTATCAGCTTATACCCCTAAGCCCTCTACCACTCATTTAGATACCATCCTTTTAGAATATGTAGGATCATCACAATTTACTACCACCTCATCCATTATTTCCACTACACTTCACTCCATAGATCCATTTATCCCAAAGTAACCATTCCAACCTAGAATATTATTTCCATCTTCCCCCACCTCAACTCCATCCACTAGCTTTCCTTCTACATTTTCCAATACATCATTCTCATTCCCAAACACTTCTTCATATATTCCAGTTTCATCTTTTGGTTTCTCAACCACATTTTCCAGTACATCTTCCTATATCCCAATCTCATCTGCAAGTTGTGCAATTACATCAACAAGTACTTCTAGCTCTGCCCCAAGTACTTCCAACTTACCTCCTAGCCAAGCTAGAATCCAAGCCATGGCTACTAGATATTCTCCCTTGGTGCTTCCAGCCCTGCTACATGACATGCCCCAAGAATATCAAAACAAAATACCTCAATTTGATACAACCACTCAATATATTGCACAACAACATGTTAATAAGATGACACATTATTTTGAATTCTATGAAATAGATGATGATGATGTACAAATGAGACTTTTTGCTCAAACATTAACTGGTGAGGTTAAAAAATGGTTTAAAGGTCTTCATCCTAGTAGTATTGATGACTTAGCAATGTTTCATAGATTATTCATCAATAAATGGGAAAATAAGAAAAATCCTCTTCAAATATTGTCTGAATTTGAAAGTATAAAAAAAGCACCCAATGAAACAATCCAATATTATTGTACTAGATACAACAACATTTATAATTCAATCCCTATTAATCCCAAACCCACTCGAGAATCTATCCTTCTCAAATTCCCTGATGGATTTGATACAGACATAACCTATCAATTAAGAGAGAGAAATCTAGAGACTTTAGAACAAATGAAGACAAATGTTGTTAGTGTAGAGGAAAATTTGTTAGCTAGAAAAGCTAGATTAAGGAATGAAAGAAGAGTAACAATAAAAGAAGAGGCATCTCGTTCAGATTTAAAAATAGATCAATTAGCAAAAAAAATAGAGAGAATGGTGGATAGGTTAGAAAATATGGAAATGAAGCCACAATGGGATAATCAACAACAAATTATAAATCCCAATGTCAAGAAAAATACAAATACTGGAAAATCTAGAGAGTCAGCACCTGACCAAACAATAAGACCACCTTTCTGAGAGAACTATGCTAAAAGTTCTCATCAAAATGATGATGATGAAGACACCATAGATATAATGGGTATAAATGATGACAACATTATCTTTCTTACACAAGAAGATCAAGAGTTATATGATTTACAACAAATGCAATTAGATTCTGGTGAATCATTTGCTTACAAGAAAGGTTATGATTTTTCTATCAATGAAGTACATAAGCAATATAACCTTAGAAGCAAGAAAAACACAAAGCCTTCTACTAAAAAATCTACATAAACCCAAACAAAGAAAATAGTAGAAGCTTCCACTACAAAAGTTTTGCAAATTCTCCTTAGGGAAAATAAGCAAAACTCTAATTCATCCCAGAAAATTTCAAGCCCTAAAATTTCATCTAGTCCCAAAATTGTTGATATAACAAATGAGGCTGTCCAAACATCAACAGATTCTCAAAAATATGTTGTTGTAAAGATAATTAATTCTGCTAAAACAATAATTTTAGACTCAAAAACACTCACTGCTGATCCAAAATCAGCTAATCCAAAAGTTGCCACTGTCAAAAAAACTTCTGAAAATGCAAAATCTAAAGAAACATCTACTTCTTCTCAAACTATTCCTAAAAAGAAAACTAAGAGAAATAAGACAATAGAAAATCAAACTGAAAATGAAAAGACAGCTGTAGAAAAGGAAGACAAACCTACTCAAACTACAGTCACTAAAGAAGAGATAATTCAGGTAAGTAAATCAAAAGCTCCATTTAATATCCAAGCTAAAATTGCCAAATTAAAAATACCAATTCTGTCAAAATACCAATTTCTTTGACAAAATTGGTAAAACATGCTTTGTACAAAACAACTATTACTGAAACTTTAAAAATGAATGATGGAGAAGATTCAGTAAATCTAAGTGATGATCCAAGTTAATGTTTGGTCCTGATGTTAATGGAAAACAACAAGATGGAGCAGTTCCACCATTTTACATTAGCTTAATTATTCATGATCAAATATTACATAACGCAATGTTAGATTCAGGGGCTTCACACAATTTAATGCCAAAATCAATAATGGAAACCCTGAATTTAGATATCATTAGGCCTTACAAAGATCTCTTTTCATTTGATTCAAGCAAAGTGAAATGCCTAGGTTTGATTAAAGATTTATGTGTCACATTAGTTCAATATCCTGGTAAAAGAATACTCATGGAAATTTTAGTAGCTGACATCCCTCCCAAATATGGAATGCTCTTATCTCGCTCATGGGGAGCTAAATTATAGGGATCTCTACAACTTGATATGTCATATGCAACAATATCTGTTTTTGGCCAACCAAAGAAACTTTATAGAGAAACATTGATGAAATATATGGTGAGTAGTATAGAAAGACCAAGAAATTATCCAATTTATTCTACACCTACTCACATGGATTCATTCATCTTATGCAACTCTGAATTTGATATTGAAATAAAAACTAGCTAAAAGATAAAACAAAACACCAGACAGTGAAAACATCTTTCATGAATCATTATGGCACCTAGGTTTTGATGGATCAGTCAATAAACTAGGAGCAGGAGCAAGACTTTGGATAACTAATATGGAAAATAATCATGCAGAAGGTCATGATTTCAGAATAAATTTTAAATGTACAAACAACATGGCTGAATATGAAGCTCTTATTTTAGGACTGTAGATTATCAGGAACTTAGGAGGTAAAATAATATCAATTATGGGAGACTCAAAGTTGATTGTGAAACAGATAACTGGTGAATATTATGTTTATAATCCAAGATTAAGCCAATATATAGAGACTGTTTTAGATTTGATTAAAGAATTGTTAGAATGTGATTTTTCTGCAATACCAAGAAAACAGAATATACAGGCCCATTGCCTAGCAACTTTTTCAAGTACCTGTAATTTTCCATTTCAACCAAATCATAGATATACTGTAGAAGTTAAACACAGACCAATAATTCCAGATAATCCTAAATATTGGAAAATTTTCTCACAAGATGAACAGATTTACCATTTTATGAACAATGAAGGAGAATTTCAGGGTTGTAAGATAGACATAGACTGTATAGTAGATCAGAATTTAGATAGTGAAATTGATTTGAATAATATAGATGTAAATAATATAAATTTTTCTAAACCTACTAAATTTATTCAAGTTGATATAGATAATTTAGAAAAAGTAGATATTGATGAATTAGTTGATCATGAAACTGATATTTTGAATCTCAAAGAAAACTTTTTACCAAAAGGCTTAACCCCTTTAGAATATTTATTTGACTCAAATGATGTTGCAAGAAAACCTAAAATGGAGCCACTTAAATCTGATATTGAGGAATGTAACATAGGTACAGAGTTAAAGCCTAAGATGATTAAACTTTCCAAAGCTTCACCTCAGGAAGAAAAAGAAAAATACATAGCTCTTTTTAAGGAATTTCAAGATGTTTTTTCTTGGAGTTATGAGGACCTAAAATCCTATGACACTAGCATAATACAACATAAAATCCAATATAAAAGAAGACCAAAAACCTTTTAAACAAACGTTAAGAAGGATGTATGATGCCCAAGTAATTGCACCAATTAGATAAAAAGGATGTATGAAAAAGAGGTAAAAAGGATGCATGATGCCCAAGTAATTGCACCAATCAGATATTCAGATTGGGTTTCTAATCTAGTTCCCACTAGGAAAAAGACATGAGAAATTAGATTATGTGTTGATTTTACAAATTTAAATAAGGTGTCCTTAAAAGACAATTACCATTTACCAAAGATGGATCACATTTTACAGAGGGTAGTTGGTTCTTCTAGGATTTCACTATTAGATGGATTTTCAGGGTATAACCAAATTTTAGTCCAACCAGAGGACCAAGCCAAAACTACTTTTACTACTCCATGGGGCACTTTTATGTATGTAAAAATTCCTTTTGGATTGATGAATGCAGGAGCCACTTTTCAAAAAGCTATGGATATATCATTTGCAAAGGAAATTCATGAATTCTTAGTGATTTAGTTAGATGACATTACTGTATTTTCAAAGACTGATTATGAACATTTAGATCATCTCAGGCAAGTCTTTCTTAAATGCAGGAAATTTGGCATCTCTCTAAACCCTAAGAAAACTTTATTTGGATTAGAAGAAGGTAAGTTACTAGGACACATCATATCTAAAGAGGGAATTAGAACATACCCTTCTAGAATAGAGGTCATTCTTAACATTAGTCCTCCAAGGAACATTAAAGAGTTACAAGCTTTTCTAGGTAAAATTAACTTCCTTAGAAGATTCATCTCAAATTTAGCTGAAATAGTTAGAGAAATTAACAATATGCTGAAAAGGAATCAGTACTTAAATGGACTATTGAGGCCAAGAAATAATTTGAATCTATTAAACAAGCCTTAACTAAAACACCAGTCCTTATAAGTCCCAACTTTAAAAAGGCTTTCATCATTTTCTCCTTTGCTTCAGAACACACTATTACTGTAGTTTTACTGCAGAAAAATGACCAGGGCTATGAGCAACCTATTTCTTTCTTTAGCAAATCACTTAGAGATGCCACTTTGAAGTAAAATATAATGGAAAAGCAAGCACTAGCATTAGTGAAAGCCATCAAAGACTTTAATGAGTGTATATTATTTATTCATATATTATTTCCTATGTTCCAGATGCAGTTGTAAAAGAAACTCTAACACATAATGGGCCTGATGGTAAAAGAGGTAAGTGGATTGCCACAATTTTGGAATATGACATAGAAATAAAACCCACTAAACTCATAAAAGTTCAAGGTTTAGCCAAACTCATGGTTGAATCAAATTGTCATGCTTTAGATATTAATTTTATTGCCCAAGTAGATGATCAAGAAGAGATGGTGACTCCAAAGATCAGTGAAGCCTTTTCAGACTCACCATGGTATGCAGATATTGTATTTGTATAACTAAATTTACAAGATCCTCCTGGATTATCAAGAACAAAAGCTAAATTTTTAAAATTAAAGACAGTAATATTTTGTATCATAGACAATGTACAATTTTGGAAAGATAATGGTGGAATTTTATTGAATTGTTTGCTAAAATAAGAAGCTGACAAAGTTTTAGAAGAATTTCATACAGGGGACTGTGGAGGACATCTCTATTGGAAGACTACTGCAGACAAAATCTTGAGAGCTGGTTTTTACGGGCCTAATTTGTTTCAAAATGTAAAAAATTATGTGACCTCCTGTCACAAGTGTCAAATATTTGAAGGAAAGAAAAAGCTCTTACCCTTGCCCTTAAAACCCATCTCATCAGAAATTCCTTTTCAAGAATGGGGTCTAGAATTCATTGGTGAAATTTACCCTGCATCCTCAACCCAACATAAGTGGATTCTAACAACCACTGATTATTTTACTAAATGAATAGAAGCCATACCATCCAAGCAAACCACTAACACTATCTTTATCTCCTTTTTAGAAAACAACATGCTTTCAATATTTGGATGCCCCCGAAAGATTATTACTGACAATACAACTGCATTCAAATCTAAAAAGATGATTGACTTTTTCCCTAAATACCACATTACCCTTGGCCATTCGATTGCATATTACCCTCAAGGTAATGGCCTTGCTGAATCTTCCAATAAAAGTCTTGTAAGCATCATCAAGACATTACTAGAAGATAACAAGAAAACGTGGAACAAGAGGTTAGTTAATGCCTTATGCGCAGATAGACTTACCACTAGAAAATCTATTGGTACATTCCCTTACCCACTTGTTTATGGAATGGATGTTGTTTTTACATCTTCCTTAGGAGTACAAGTAATGAAGATAATCCAAGAATTACAAGTTGAGACCAATGACATTCAAAGAAGGATTAACCAAACCATTCACTTGTAGAAAACAAGAGAAGAGGTTTATCTTAAGTCTCAAGCTATCCAAGACAAGATAAATAATTTTTTTGATAAAAATAGTAAAGAAGATGATTTCTACATTGGTGAAAAAGTTCTAAAGTGGGATTCAAGGATAGAAGATAAAGGTAAACATGGTAAATTTGATTTCCTATTGAAAGGACCTTATGTTATTTATGGTTACAGAGGTAACAATTCTTTCTTTTTGAAAGAGATGGATGGATCAGATTTGTTAGGTGGACCTGTCAATGGCAGAATGTTGAAGCACTACTACTCCTTAGAAATAACCAATAGTTAATTTTGTGTACTTTATCCATTGGACATAACATTGCAGATTTTAGATTGGATTGGATGTTTTCCTAATAAGTTGAAGCCCGAAGAGAAGGCCCTAAGATTTTAAAGGTAAAATATCATAAGTATGAATAATTGCAGAGCTCAAACAACATTTACAAGGTCAACACAGTCAGAATTCAAAGGCTACTAATCCCAAAGTTCTTGACATTTCACCAGGAAATTCCATTCCCATGTGGAGCCACTGTTAGGGTCCTATAATAATAGGATTCATAATTTTTTAATTCACTTTGATTAGTCTTGTAAATATGTACATACCTTGCTTTCTGCAAGTTTTTTTCCCATATTTGAAAATAGTAAAAAATGAAAAGAGGGTAAAAAGTACTAAAAGAAAAATGAAAGGACTTGAAAAGAAAAGATAAAAAAGAATAAAAAATGGACCCAAAAAACAAAAAAAGAGAGATAAGAATAAGACATGAAAGTGATGCAAGTCAAAATGCCACTACCATTTACTTTTACTGCAAAGATAATGATTATGTGCAGCTTGTTCAAAATGCCATAATCCATTATGAGTTAAATAGTTTAATCTTAACTTTTTCATGCTTTAAATTTCATGTTTATAGAAAGAGAATAAAGATATGTCAAAGAGTATAAACTTGAAAAATAAATAGATAGTTAGAGAATAATGAGGAGCTTAACAGTTTAATCTGAGCCCTTGGATGAAATAAGGTTAGAAATGGATAGTTTCTTGTTTAAAAGAAAAATGGATTTAGGGTTGCAAGCTTAAATGCACCCATGCAAATAATGAAAAAATTGTAGAATAAACGATGGGTAGGTAGAAAGAAGTTGTACAAGGAATGAATAAAACATCATCAAGAAATTACTAATTTCCCTTCCCTCAAAGTATTTCAGTATTAAAAACCTTCAGTTATAAAGGCTTAGAGAATTTCTCTGACTTTTTTTGGGACCAGACCCAAGGCTTAGTAACCGATTGGTACTAAGTATTGGATTTCGTTCATAAAAACCATTTTCCTCAATATCACACCCTTCTCCAAAGATAAAATCCCTTTTTCCTAAGTTAAAACACCTTTTTACTCAGGGAAAGTAAAAACCCAACTTAACTAATTTCATTTCATACAAAAACATTCCAAAAACCCACAAAAATGCATTTATAAGTGTAAGGGACCACAAATATGAAAAAAAGTGCTCAAATGCCTAAATTACACTTTATGAAGGGAATTTGTATATTTTCCACTCATTGATATCATATTAACATTTAACTTATTTTATTAATTCCATTATAAGACCCTACCTCATAATATATTAACTCCCTTGTATTAAATAAAGTCCCAGCCCACCTTTTAATTTTATCCTATGGTTTAAATATTCCACGTGATATATTCTACTTTTCCCCATAGGTTAAAACATATATATTTTATTAAAAATTCACCCTATGGTTGCATTACACCTGTAAATAAGTTATTTTCTATGTAATTCACCTATCTGCATATCCCGTTAAATACAAATACTTTACATTTAAAACTATGTTTTAACGTAATAAACCCCATCGCATAAATAAAAATCCCAGGTCCCATGACCCATACACCAGGCAACTCCACCGATAAATAGTGACCCCTCACATTTCATCCATATAATCCCACAGTCCAAAACCCATATCGAAAATTAAAGAGCGCGATCGTTAATCCATTTCAAATTTGCGATATGGGCGATATTTCCCTCCCCTATCTCCTCCACGTATCTATTTCTTATTAGATCGCATTCGTTTAGGCAAAACTGCTTACCACCCTCCAACTGTGCGATAAATCCTTGGTAGTATTTAACCTTCCCGTGCCAAACTGCCTCCATTTGACTTGACCCGCATTGAATACATTTACTGTTTAAACCCAAATTTTCTATAAAACTGCCAATCCATGCATTTTTAAACTTTTTGCTGCGTTTTCCGTTCATTTGACTGTTTCCGACTGAAGAAAAAGTGCTACTGCCCTATTTACATGCTCAAAGAACCATAAATCTATTAAAAATGTTGTTGAGACCACCTAGAGCCTCTAGTCTACTTCCAAAGGAATTCATCAAAGCTTCCGAAAGCTCCCAGACTTCCAAAAACTCTATTTTCAAGTCAAATACCTAAAATAACAAGTATTTTTCAAGAAAAATACTCTCCCGTCATTTGAAAAGAATCATTATCTGAATTTAAGCCGCGTAAGGCCTGTTTACTTAAACAAAATACCCCAATTTCCTTCAAAAGTGATACTTTCTTTAAAAACCTTGATAAATTCACAGTGTTTTGAAGACTGTAACTTGTTTTAAGCAAATTGAAGAAAATTAATCATTTGCAGACCTTTAGAAACCCTTTGAATGACTAAAACCTTTTTATGATTTCTCAAAACCCATTTTGTTCATGAATTAAACCGTTTTAGGTCTGTTTTATCTAAAGAAGAGCAGTAAACCCTTGTTAAACCTTTCATGAGACTGTAAAAAGGTTTAAAGAGTGTTTTTGGAGCAGAATTGAAAGTTAGAACCAGAAGAAAACCTAATTTTACCTATTGATGTTCATAAGAGACCTCTGTCATACCAAAAATACCTTCTGTAAACAGTCTAACCTTAGAGAAGTGTACAAAATCCTAAAAAACAGAGTTTTTAACATCTAGAAGGCTAAAATTGTCAAAAGTTAAACCTATAGATGGCTTCAAAAAGCACCATTTTTTTCAATCCACTAAAACCTCTTGTTGTAGATGTTGAACATACCCATTTAGCTGATGTTGATTATAAAATAACTGATCCACTAATTGAATTCAATCTTCCTGATCTCCACTACTGGAGTCTAGAAAAATATTTGGATTAGGCAGATGAAGTTCAAATTTGGGAGTCCAATTTACCCAAATATGTATTTCCCCATACCCATCAGTGTCCAGAGGTCATTATATTATGTCAAGATCACTATTTCCCTGACCAGAGAGCTATTATTAATGCTGAGAAATAATTATTATTCACTATCACTACAAAATCCATAAATCAAATGCTTCATTTACAACCAAAGAGAAATGTAGTCCCATTGTCTATAGAGGCCCTTACAAAGCTTTATATGGATTTAGACTTCCCTAAAAGATTTCAAATATTTCAACTATTCATGTCTTCATATGTTGAAATCCCAAAGATCAATCCTCCATATTCATCCTCCAAATTCCCTGAAGGATCAAGACATGTCATTTCAATGTTGTCTTTTATCCTTGGTTATTTTACTGATGAGCACACTGATGAGTCTATACTTGGTTTTCTATCCACATTTGTGTCTGGTCAACCTCCTTCTGTCATTTATAACTATGCTGAGTATATAGCTAATAATATTCATGATCAGCTTGTGAAACTTCCTACTGAATGAGTATTTAGGTATACCTGCTTCCTCTTTCATATGTTCCTATACTTCGAGTCAGATAAATTCCCAATAACCCTTCAAAAGCTGGATGTAGAGGGTAATCCAATGTCAGTCATTTTATGGACTTCTTTAATCAGAAAAGAATCAATAGAGTTCACTTATGTAGATTTCACAGATTGTTTTATTTATCCATTGATAAATATACTTACAAACAGTTTACAGCCAAGTATAAGTACCTATACCAAAACCAAAAACACACAGAGATTAGAGTCTATGGATAAAAACCTATTACCCTACAAATTGCCAAAATATGTGCCAATGAGAGTGTGTGCATTAGAATATATAAGACAAATTCTAAATTCATATTTTGTGAACTTTTTGGTTGCCAAAAAGAAGACTCAGTTCAAGTTGAAAACCAAGTAGGACCTTTCATATGAAATCACAGGGAATCAGGTACAGAGGCAGCAAAACAGTTGCTGGAGTATAAGTTTGGTTGAAGTTTCTTATGGAACTATGATCCTCATGGAATAATCAGTAAGATGAGGGTGAAATGCGAATTAACCCCTTATATTCATGACAAAAAACATGGAATTGAGGAATTTGCACATCAAGTAGAATGGTTGGAAAATACATTGATGGAAACAATCAAACAAGGTGATATTAGTCACACTTTGAAGACTATAAATCAAGAGGACAGAACCACAAAGAGAATCAAAGAAGAAGCCACATATATAGATGAAACATCAACAAAAGCTAGATTCAAGCTTAGGTATAATAAGAAACCAAAGATTAATCTAGTAGACAAAGAGAACGAAAGAATTGAGTTTTTAGATGAAGAAAATAAAGAAAATAACATGGATACTACAACAGTTATTGAAAATGAGTAGCAACCTGTTACTTCTAATATACAGGTGATTGAGAAACAACAAAGCATGGAAGCATCTTCATCACAGCAAGTAGAGGATACAGACCTTGATATCAAATAAAAATATAAACAGATCAAGGCCAAGAATGAATAAATCAAGAATGAAATTTATTCACAGTATTTGAAGCAGACTCCAGGAAAGAAAAATAGGCCACTCTTAGCCTTTGATTATACAAATAAGAAATTTATAATGTCAATACTTCAACCTACAGTTAAAACACCAAAAACAACAATAGATTATAAGAAGGTTGACTTTGAAGTACAAGTAGAAAGCATTAATCCCTTAGATCAAAGTGAGTTCCACAAACAACATTGAGAAATGCTATATTCTACTATGACCACAAGGGAAGTTAGTGCCCAGAAATGTGAAAAATTTGAGAAATCAGAATAGGATTGAAAACACTTCTTCTTATGCTAAAGACACTAGAATCAAGTCTTTAGAATAATTTGTGATTGAAGTAGGATATGACCCTTCTAATGTGAAAGATGCAAAACAATTGGTGAAGAAGAAAAAAGTTGATATTGCAACACTTAGAAAGCAACTGAAGCTTCCTCCAATAGAACATCCTCAGGCTAAGGAGATTGTGTAGGAGGCAAATAAAAAAGATGAGATGATGAGTCTCATACTACAAATGACAGCACAGATCAAGGAAATGAAAATTGAGATGGACAAACTTTTCCAAGAAAAAGAAGCTGTAAAAACTCAAAATGTTCCTGCTACAGTGATTCACATGGTAACAACAATAGTTCCTTCAACTTTAGCAAAATAGTTAGCACCAAAAGTCCCACTGGGCACAGCTGTGCCAGTTACTTCTTCCACTACTTCTGCTACTGAATCTTCCACTTCAGCAGTGCAACAGACAGATGAGGCCAACAAACTCATTAAATCCATGGAAGAGATGTCAATACATAATAATGAGATCAATAGATTGAAAGAGAAAATCAAAAACTTGGAATATGCTAAGAAATTAGCACAAATAACTGCTAAAACAGAGGAACAAAAGGCCAAAAGGTTAAGTGAGAAGCTTAAGAAGGTAGAAATAGAATTAACCTTAAAAGAGCCCATGGCATATATTAAGAATAAAATATGGTCCAAAATCATTGAGTCAATCAATGATACTTGGCCTTCCATTGAAGTGATCTATGAACAAAAGGACTTAATCAAAGCAGCCAAAGAAGAAATTTTGAAGACAAAGCAAGAGCTAGGTGCTAAGCGTGAAGAAGCCCTAGAAATAATAAAGTTTCTCAATACTAAAAAAAAGCAAGAATTGGATGAGATAGGGATAAATGACAGAACTGAAACAATTCTTGAGGTAAGAAAGGTCATTTTAAAGAAAAACTTGATGAAACAGCTAGAAGAGAAGTGTCAAAATATGGACATAGCCATAATGAGGTTCATGGTTAAGTTTGACACATTGAGGCAAAAAGTTTTGCCAAAAATTCTTGTTCTTAATGATAAATTAATGAAGCAAGAAGATTACAACTAGAAGATCAAAGATTTTTCCAAAGAACAAGTGAACAAGGCAGATTGGCAAGGAGTACCTATAGGCAAAGTGTTGCACAAAAGTATTGAAGATTTGTTTTATTTACAACATGAGATAAAACACCTCTTTGTAGTCAAGCCCACATTTGTTAGATACACAGAGACAGATGAAAATTTCAGAAATCTTACCAATATTAAATTACCAAATGAAGAGTTTTGGCAGAAGCTTATAGATTTACTTTAAAAAGTCAATTTCTGGTGAAAGAGGATGAAAAATAGATTGTTGTTTTTACACAGTAAAAACAGATTTTTACAGCAGTAAAACAATCCAACAGCAGGTTAAAGAGTATCATATGGTTAAGGTGTATCAGAGGTTAAAGAGTATTAGGTGAAGATAAAATTATCAAACAGATTGAATATCAAGTGCCAGTGTTGAAGACACCTCAAACAACCAGCTGCAGCCTAAGTCCAACAAGAAAGATATTTTAATTAACAAATAGGACAGCTTGCAAGTTTGTTATGTAGTTGTCACTATCTTTTTGTAATAAGATATTTTATTTCCAAAAAACATTCCTAGGACTATTCTAGGATATTTTGTATTACTTTTTTTATAAATACTTCATCCTTTGAAGTATTAGTGTGGAATAAATTGCTGAAGATTTCTATAGTCAATTTTTTTGTACCTGAAGGGTTTTTGTACCAAGTTTCAAGTCAGCAGGCTGGATCAAAGCAATAGAGCATCATATTTCAGGATTCATGTGTTGGGCCATTTAAGTGAAGTACTTTATTCTGTTATTTGTTAAATCTTCTTATGTTATCCATTTATAAATAAATGTGTTCTAAATTTTAATGTGAAATCAGGAAGTGATATATCAGAATTTGTTAAAAGCACTATGTTATTTACTGGTTTTCATTTTAATGTTTTCTGCTGATTTCCAGAGTAGGGAACCCTTAATTGGTCCCTCTTTCGAATTACCTATGTCTCCTCACCCTTATTCGGATCAAAGAATCATTGATTGCTCTTTATCCCGATTAAATCACTTCATCAATCAGCTTCAAAGATCTTGAGTGACTCTGTTATCTTGCCTTGAAAATATTTCACTTTAGGCTTTGATCCTAATCTATTTTCTTGACACATTGACTCCATTTGCCCAATGGAAAACCATATCTACCACTATCCATCTCATTAAGTGATTTTTCCCACCAAACTAAACCAAATATCAAAACCAATTTTTCTTATATAACTAGCCATAATCAAACATAAAAACAAAGTTAAATCTTATAGAGAGAGCCGTCTCTCAACCTTAGGAGGGCTAGATCCTAAATCTTAAAAGTAGGTATGTGGTTACCTCTAATATTCTTTAAACTATAAAATCAAAAATCTCACAACTTTGGGAATTATTAGAGTGATAACACCTTCCTCAATAGCTTTGTTATCTTTGACAATTTCAGCATAATTGGGTATAAAAATTCTCTAAAAGTTTATTAAACCAAAGAATACCTGCATTTCTTTCCTATTCCTTGGTAATGGAATCTTTTTTATGGCTTCCACCCTTTTGGGATCAATCTTTACTCCTTCCATTGCCACAATGTGGCCCAATAGTTTTCCTTCACTTAGAGAAAATGGATATTTATTGGGGTTTAAGGACATACCATACCTTCTACATTTATCAAAAGTGAGTTGCAAATGTTTAATGTGCTCTTCATCTATTTTTTAGAAGAAAATGACGCAATCTAGATAAATTACTAAAACATTGTTCCATTCTCCAAAAAATGTTATATCCATATCTCTCTGAAAAGTGGCTCTTGTGTTTATGAGGCCAAAGGGACTTATGGCATACATAAATGTTCCCCAAGGTGTAGTGAAAGCAATTTTCTTCAGATCTTCAAGGTGCACAACTATTTGGTTGTATCTTGAGAAACCATCCATCATGGACATCTGATCAAACCCTACCACCTTCTGCAAAATGTAGTCTATCTTGGGCATGGGGTAATTATATTTTAGGGAGGCCTTGTTTATATTCCTGAAGTCAACACATAACCTTATTTCCCCATTCTTCTTTTTGAAAGGAACTAAATTTTCTACTTAGTGTGAATACCTCAAAGGTACAATAATTTTGTCCTTGAGCAACTTCCTCACATATTTCTCAATTGATGGAAGTAAAAAAGGGTTTATTTACCTTATCTTTTGTTTGTTTGGTTTCACCCCACTCTTCATAGTAATTTTGTGTTGAATCAAAGTAGTGTCAAACATTTTAAAGTCATCATACAACCAAGAAAATTCATCCATATATTGCTTAAAAAGGTACATATACCTTTGTTTGTACTCTTTAGGGACTCCATTAGCCAACTTGATTACCCCAGGGTCTTGTTTTGTACCAATGTTATAGTCTTCCACCTACTCTTCAAGTTCTTGTTTAGTTGACTTGGAAACCACATCATTTGGGTTAAACGAAATTTCCAATGGGACTAAACCCCTGGGGATGGTGTTACCATTTAGTTGTAAAATATTGTGCCCAACAATAGTTTCTCCCCAACTGGCCTATTGTTCATCTATCATTTTCTCATGCTCCTGGTCAATCACTAAGTTTTAAAACTATACAATAACCTCCATGAAGATTTTTATTTTTTCCTCATCTTAAAACACCTGCCAATAATTGAAATTGTCTAGAAATGAAGGTTTGTACCTGCCCTCAACTTCGTATCTGAGCAGCAGGTTTTGAGGAGGCTTAAAGTTACTAGCATCTACATCCAAGAAGTCAACCATATGATTTCTTTCTTTGGGAAAAAAATGGAAATTAAAGGCTAAGAAAAATTTCTCAATTAGATCCCATAACTCATTTTGACAAGCCTTAAGTCTTGGATGCTTAGTTTGGAATTGATTTATGATTTGCTTCACCACTATCTCTAGATCCTTGAAAACTTCCAAGCACCCAATGTTGACATTTCTTGAAGCTTGCAACCCTAACAACAAAAATTCGTATTCAACAACATTATTAGTCGCTTCAAACTATTGGGTTTGTGTTATATTCTTTCCATGAATAGTCATGTGCGAGGGGTTAACAGGGGGGGCTGTCGGGCGCAACGTACGGGAGGGTTTGCACATGGTTTTGGGGCATGATGGTTTACGGCCCCTGGTGTTTTGTAGATCTAGTCAAGGGAACTATGGTTATGTTTTAATCCATGGTTAATGGATTGGGGTTTATGTATGCTTCGGCATGCATATATATGTGTTGTAACACTAAAAGGAATATAATGAAAAATCAAGCTGGTCATCTCGATTTGGCATCCAGGGGAAAATCTCTATGTTTATTTGTTTTATGTTTTATGCTCTTGCTATTTTTTATTTTCTGTTTTAAATATTTGTACATAGATAATTTTTGTACAGGGTTAAAAACTACATTTGGTATCAAAGCAGTTTAAGCTTCAAGGGGACGCCTTTGGTACTGAGGGGTTTTTTGCTCGGGCCTGAGGTAGACCCTATTCAGTGAGAGATCTGTAAGATCGATTCTTGTGATGAAAGAAGTGTTGGGAAAAATACTGAGAGGGGCGGAGAGAGTGTCCGTGTACTGCATATTCAAAACTTTAAAACCCATACGCTACTTTCCTTTAGTAAACTCGCGTATACACACGGATATCCTTCATACAACTCGCGTATTAGCAGAGATCTAAATATGCAGATATTTGTTAACTTAGTTCTTTGCAATATTCATTCATCTGATGTTAGGTTATTAGTAAACATGTGCAGTAACAACAGAATAAACCATCACACAAAGCATCACACATGAACACCAGGATTTTTAGGTGGAAACCCAAGTCGGGAGAAAACCACCGCTGCAGTTGCTCAGCCTTCAATATTTTATTATATAGAAAACATCTTACAACATATGTGCTGGTGCAGACTCCTACCAGCACGCAGGCACCCACCTGCGCTCGTTTACCAGCCTCTCCTGGAAGGGAGCTACGACCCCCTGACTCGTTTACCAGCCTCTCCTGGAAGGGAGCTACGACCCCTTGCTCTCGTTTACCAGCCTCACCTGGAAGGGAGCTACGACCCCCTGATCTCGTTTACCAGCCTCACCTGGAAGGGAGCTACAACCCCCTGACTGAAGGCTACAACCCTCAGCACCAATATGGACCACGTTTCATCAATTTTCACACTGGATCCAAAGCATCCTTTAGGACACCACTTGCAGGCCACGTTTCATCATATTTTCAAACTGGACCCACTCCATACATTTAAGCACAGTCAACCATGAAACAGATACATATAACTCACTGACAGATATCAGTAAACCAGCAGAACAGATCGGACATTTCTTACCACGGAAGTACTTGACAAACCTTTAGTTTGGATACGCGCTTCCTTTCTACGATGTCGCGTATATACGCGTCGATTCACATAAACCGGCGTATATACATTACATATTCTGAGATCCAATTTTCACTACGCATACGCTTTCTCTTCAGCGAAGCCGCGTATATACGCGCTTCTCATAAGACGAACCTGCGAGCGTATGGATCCTCAACCATTACAGAGATGCATACTTCTTCAGATCAGATATTCAGTTCAGATTCAACCCTTTACTTTAGACAGATGTTCGCCTCATCACAGATCTAATCACTCCATAAACAGATCTAGTAGATACAAATACATTTCAGATCTAGATCACCTTCTTCATCATTTTCTTCATTGGTGCATCATAGATTCAGATCTATCATCAAGCCATTACCCTTTCCATACAGATATACTTCACAGAGAAGTATTCATTCAAGCTCAGACATCTTGCACCCACACTCATGATTTGCACAATGAAATTCTTCTCCTTATATAGGTTTACCCTTTTTCAATACCATGAGCCAAAACCACATTACATCCGATGGTTTTCCTAGACGGGGTCATTTAGACGAATCATTACCCAATACAATGGGTCAATACCATGGTGGTTACCCCTGGTTTTGCACTTTATGAGCGCTTTTGCCCATACGCGACTTGGAACGTTGTTTTCCGCGTGCATATGCAACTTCCCTTAGACAGATCCGCATATGACTTGAGACATACTCTTTTCACCATAGATTTAGCACAAGCTGAATTCCTTTCTCCATTGTCTTCTGTACTCACTGTAGATACATCAGATTTAGTTCATAAAAGCATATTCTAACAAGCACAACTTCATCAAGCAAGTTGTCATCATCCGCATCAAGTGGGTTGTCATTCAAGGACAACACTTAGCATCATATTGCTAACAAACATCATATCACATCAGATTTACATCATTTACCAAGTTCATCAGGTCAAGACAAGCTTCATCAGATGGTTTACCATCAAGGACAACACTCTGCATCATATTTCCAACAATCTCCCCCTTTGGACTTGATGGCAACCACGATGGTGTTTGATCATCACAACAGATAGGTACATTAAGAATATAATGATACCATGTCACTCTCCCCATTCTTTGACACCATTATCTTCATTCAAACACCATGTCACTCTCCCCCTTTGACATCAAGGGCAAAGGGTGGATCAAAAACCAACACACTCTCCCCCTTTTCTCCTCATGTGGAAGAAGCGTTCTGCAGATCTGATATATACTGAAGTGACCAAGCTACCCCTGAATTCATGTTGAAGTTTCAAACATATTTTCCAATGAAGTACATGACTTTATGAAATTCCTATCACCAATGACTCATACTTACATCAAAGATCCATCCAAGTGGATTTACATATGAGACTCAACTACCCAACCAAGTGGGTTTACAAATTTGACTCAGCTACCCAACCAAGTGGGTTTACAAAATTTGACACAGCTACCCAACCAAGTGGGTTTACAAATTTATCAAGTCCTTACATGACTAAATATTACAATTTTACATCATGGATCTCTACATGACATTTTCATCAAACCACAAATATAACTTTAAGACCAACACCAGAAAGACCTCAAGAAAGAAAACATATTCCAGAACCATCATAATGCCAACAATGCATTATACTCAGCAATGCTAATGGTCCCCCTGAATCTGTGCATCCACGCCTCTTTTTCATATGACTAAGGCTCCCCCTTAGTTTGAGCATCCTGAACAATTTTACCAACAAATCATCAAGGCATATTTATCAAAACATTAGAAATAGAATTATGAGAACTGGAACACCACCAGAGATACCAAACTGTATCAGAGATACCGAACAGCACTGCAGTCTGTGCTGAAGAGAACTGACTCCAAACAGAAAATTGTCAGCAATCAGACATACGCGGTTTTCTTTGCAGGAACACGCGTATATATGCGACTGTGTTTCATGAAACCCACGTATCCAATGCCATCTTCTAAATTTATGCAGATTTGTTCTTTTGACAGACAGAGACAACTCCAGCTTCAGTTTGTGAAATTCAAATGCTTCCCTGGAACATGTGAGGGCAGACAGATAGGACAATGGAATGTTTCCCTGGAATACAAATAGATAGAACAGTGTCGTTGTGTCTTCCAGCGTCATCTAACGGTTGTAGCATGAGCACATTAGTAACCAAGCCTTCAGATTCTTTGCAGCATCAATACATTCTTACCAAGAGAAATTATCATACTAGAACAACATCTTCAAATATGTGTCAAGCAATCATCCATGTGGTCCAATATCATCAAGATCTTCAAGATTTAACATGAAGTAACATATGTAGGCAAAAGATCTCAACCATAGTAACAAACTCTGCATGATCTATTCTTATTTCTGAATCAAGCGACATCCAACTCATCCATGTGTGAGCACAAAAGATACTTATCAGCAACCAGGGCTCAAAATCTCATCATAATAAACCATGTACCAAGTCATCATCATTTGAGCATGAGTATCATAAAAACCAAAGAATAAGCAGTCATAGTGCCAACAATGAAATCATTAGTATTCAACCTGCTGCTTCCCCTGAATCAGTGCTCCTCCTTAAATTTCGCAACCTGAACACCTTCATCAGCAAGTTATCAGCAACAATCTCTGTATGATCTGACCTTATCTCTGAATTATAAAATTTTCATCTCAGCAACGAATACTCTTCATCAACTAGAAAACAGGACTCATCCATAATCTTCAACATAAGTAACCAAGTATCATATCATCATTATTTAAAACTGAGAAATGAAGCTGATACATAGTCAATAATACAGTTATTAACAGTCAGATTCATGCTCCCCCTGAACCTCTGCTCCAGATCTTCAGCTATCATATAAATTCTCTCATCATCAATGCATACGCGACTGTGTCTGATCAAACTCGCGTGTATACGCGACTTTAGTTCACTGAACCCGCGTATGGAAAGTGTCATATTGAAAATTTCACTTTCCTTCATCTCCCCCTGAACTTATGCCTCCTGTACCTGTCTTCTTCACATCAGATGCACTGTCAGCAATAGATATAACCAGAATCACCAAAACAACCATGGGAATCACCATACATAGCTCCCCCTATGACGATACATTAATAAGCTCCATAATGTATCTCACATTACTTCTGCAGTCAATAAGAGAAGTAAGCTTCAGAACTGGATGACTGCAGCAGGGTCAATATTCCCTACGTTTCTGACCGGTCCTCCTTCTTTCTCCAGCTTTGTTTGAAGCTTCTTATTGTGGGCTGGAAGTTATCCAATTTCTCATATCTGTTCATCCTGCATTATTTTTCCATATGTCCATACTTGTTACAAGCATAACATTTCAAGTGACCAGAGAAATAATCATAAGAATCATAATGTGTCTTTCGATTCTTCCTTGTATTACAATCAGCTGCTTTATTTCCATACTTGTTACATGAAAAAAAATATCCCTTGAAGAAACCAGAGTACCTTTCTATGTAGGAACTGTTTGTTTGAGGCTAAAATGATCTGCTCCTGCAATTTGCTGCAACATGTCCATGATTATGACATTTAAAGCATTCAACATTATTGAAAGATTTTCTTTGAGAATTCATCATTGTTGGTTGACCTTTTGTTTCTTTCAACACTTCAGGTTTTGCATTGACATCCTCTGAATTTTTAGCACTTCCTTGTGAGCTGGATTCTCCTTTAATAGTTTCATGGAAACCAAGACCAAGTTTGATAGCAGGAGACCTTTGATTACTCAGAATATTGTCCAAAATGTTAGTACTATCTTGAAACCTCAAAATCTTAACCTTTTCTTCTAATTTACCTTTGAGAATGTTTACCTCAACCTCCAAGGCTTGACATTGATTTGTCAAGCTTTCTTCTTTCCTTCTTCCATCTTCTACTTGATCCTTCAGATTTATAATCTCTTCTTTCAACCAATTTTCATTTTCTTCACATGTTTGTTGTAGCTCTTCATTCTTCTTATTTGATTTTTCCATATCTTCTTTGAGAGAGATGATTTCTGCTTCAAGGCCTTCCTTTTCAAATGGTTGTAGAGGTTCCTCATTCTTCTTACTTGATGTTTCAATATCTGCTTGTAGAGAGATGATTGCAGCTTCAAGTCCTTCATTCTTCTTGCTTGATTTTTCGAGATCTGCATTTAGATCGTTGATTTCTGCTTCTAGTTCTTTAATTCGATTGGATGCATACGTATGAAACCTTTGATACTTGTCCACCTGTCCATTCAGCATTTCTATTTGTTCTTTCATTTGAGAGGTCATCTCTTTGTAGATAGAATATTTCTTATCAATTTCCTTTAGTTGTTCTTCAAATTTGATCTGGATAGCTTCTTCTAGATCCACAACTTTACCTTCACTATAATTACCTTTGCATATACATTTAAGTAAAATACAAGAACAACGATCAATACCTGTTTCTATCTGTCCATTTATCTTCTCATTAACTAATCTTTGTAGATCTTTGAAAACTTCTTCTAGGTCCACAACATAATTTTCACTATCTTCACCATTTTTTGCACCAATAAGAGTATTCCAATGACCCAAATCACTATCTGATTCATCTTCTTCAATTTCTGCTATACAAGATTTCTGAGATATCTTCTTGTTTCGAGTAGCCTTCTTCTTTTGTTTCTTTTCCATGAGTACTTTCAGATCATGGTCAGAATCTTCTTCATCTTCACTGGACACTTCATCATCATCTTCATTTGCATAATAACTCTTCCTCTTTTCAAATTGTTTCCCTTTACCATGTTTTTCTATATAAGGACATTTAGCAGCATAATGACCAACTTTTCCACACTCAAAACATTTGAAAGGAAGCTTACCTTTGAATCTTCCAGTTCCTAGTTGGAGTTTTCTTACGAAATTCGCTTCTTCTTCATCGGATATATAGATGGATTCTTTGACAACTTCCTTTTCTTTTCCTCTTGCAGATACTTTAAAAGCAGCTTCTCTGATTTGAGAAGGACCTCCTTGTCTCATTTCAAAAGCAGTCAGAATACCATGTAATTGAACAATAGAAAGAGTTTGCAGATCTTGCCTTTCTTCAATAGCTGAAACTTTAGAGTCAAATTTTGAAGTCAAGGATCTTAAGATTTTTTCCACCAGAGTAGTATCAGTTATGGTTTCACCCAGATTTCTCATTTGATTTACAATGTCATCTAGACGAAGAAAGAAACTGGCAACACTTTCATCACTATGCATCTTCAAGTTTTCATATTCAATTCTAAGAGTTTGGAGTTTTGCACTTTTTACCTTTGTGTCTCCTTCATAGCTTAGAATGATTTTGTCCCATATTTCTTTTGCTGAATGTAGCTGCATCACTTTAGCAAATTCTGATTCGGACATGCTTCCTAATAAGACATTCACTGCTTTGGCATTGATTTCATACTTCTTCCTTTCAGCTGCATCAGTAGGAATACTTGTCGGATATTGATAGCATTCTTCCACGATTGCCCATACATCTGCACCAAGACTTTGCAGATATGATTTTGTTCGTACCTTCCAGAATATCAGATTGCTTCCATTGAATAGAGGTGGCTTTATAGACATTACTCCTTCTTGACTTCCCATTGCGACGAATCTCCTTCAAGCGATCAAGCTTTTGCAGAAGAACCTGCTCTGATACCAATTGTTGGGAAAAATACTGAGAGGGGGGGGTGAATCAGTATTTACTGCATATTCAAACTTTTTACTTTTTCATTCCTTTAAAACCCATACGCTACTTTGCTGAAGCCAACTAGCGTATACACGCGAATATCCTTCATAAAACTCGCGTATACACAGAGATCTAATTATGCCATTAGTTCTTCACTTATATCATTCCATCATTCATTCATTAGATGTTCTATAAACAATAAACATGTGCAGTAAGAACAGAATAAACCATCACACAAAGCATTACACATGAACACCAGGATTTTTAGGTGGAAACCCAAGTCGGGAGAAAACCACCGCTGCAGTTGCTCAGCCTTCAATATTTTATTATAGAGAAAACATCTTACAACATATGTGCTGGTGCAGACTCCTACTAGCACGCAGGCACCCACCTGCGCTCGTTTACCAGCCTCTCCTGGAAGGGAGCTCCAACCCCCTGACTCGTTTACCAGCCTCTCCTGGAAGGGAGCTACGACCCCCTGCTCTCGTTTACCAGCCTCACCTGGAAGGGAGCTACAACCCCCTGACTCGTTTACCAGCCTCTCCTGGAAGGGAGCTATGACCCCCTGACTGAAGGCTACAACCCTCAGCACCAATATGGACCACGTTTCATCAATTTTCACACTGGATCCAAAGCATCCTTTAGGACACCACTTGCAGGCCACGTTTCATCATATTTTCAGACTGGACCCACTCCATACTTTTAAGCACATTCAACCATGAAACAGATACATATAACTCACTAACAGATATCAGTAAACCAGCAGAACAGATCAGACATTTCGTACCATAGACTTCAGCAAACCCTAGTTTGCATACGTGCTTTCCTTTCTCTGATGTCGCGTATATACGTGCTTCAGTTCACATAAACCGGTGTATACTTCTATACATATTACAGATCCAATTTCATTGCGCATACGCGCTTTCTCTTCAGTGAAGCCGCGTATATACGCGCTTCCTCTGCAACGAACTAGCATATGGATCTTCAACCATTACAGAGCTGCATACTTCTTCAGATTAGATATTCAGTTTAGATTCAACCCTTTACTTCAGACAGATGTTCGCCTCATCATAGATCTAATCACTCCATAAACAGATCTAGTAGATACAAATACATTTCAGATCTAGATCCCCTTCTTCATCATTTTCTTCATTGGTGAATCATAGATTCAGATCTATCATCAAGCCTTTACCCTTTCCATACATATATACTTCACAGAGAAGTATTCATTCAAGCTCAGACATCTTGCACCCACACTCATGATTTGCACAATGAAATTCTTCTCCTTATATAGGTTTACCCTTTTTCAATACCATGAGCCAAAACCACATTACATCCGATGGTTTTCCTAGACGGGGTCATTTAGACGAATCATTACCCAATACAATGGGTCAATACCATGGTGGTTACCCCTGGTTTTGCACTTTATGAGCGCTTTTTCCCATACACGACTTGGAACGTTGTTTCCCGCGTGCATACGCGACTTCCCTTAGACAGATCCGCGTATGACTTGAGACATACTCTTTTCACCATAGATTTAGCACAAGATGAATTCCTTTCTCCATTGTCTTCTGTACTCACTGTAGATACATTAGATTTAGTTCATCAAAACATATTCTAACAAGCACAACTTCATCAAGCAAGGTGTCATCATCCGCATCAAGTGGGTTGTCATTCAAGGACAACACTTAGCATCATATTGCTAAAAAAAATCATATCACATCAGATTTACATCATTTACCAAGTTCATCAGGTCAAGACAAGCTTCATCAGGTGGTTTTCCATCAAGGACAACACATGTCAACTGTCTCATGTCTTCATCTTCATTCAGTGGGTTGCCATCAAGGACAACACTCTGCATCATATTTCCAACAAGAAGGTGGTGAGCGGCAAGAGGATAGAAATCGAGAAATTTAATGGTCAGAGTTTTGAGTTGTGGAAGCTCAAGATGGAGGATCTACTAGTGGATAAAGATCAGTGGATCACGGTACATCTAAGTACTAAACCAATAGCAGTGTCAGATGAATACTGGAAGAAGCTGCTAGATCAGAATGCAAAGAGCACAATACGATTGTGTGTCTCAAATTCCATATTGTTGAATGTATATGGGGAAGCTATGATGAAGGCCTTATGGGACAAGCTAGGGACTTTGTACCAATCTAAGTCTCTGGTGAATAAATTGTTCCTACGGAAAAAGATGTATAACCTGAGGATGAAGGATGGAGACTCAGAGGCAGAGCATCTGAATGCCTTCAATACTGTGGTAAGTTAGATGTCATCTATTGATATTAAAATCTCAGATGAAGATAAGTGCATCAGTTTTTTGTGTTCTCTACCAGATTCTTGGGACAGTCTGGTTATTGTAATAGGTAGCAATACAACTACCTTGAATTTTGATGACATTGTCTCTGCCTTGCTGTCTGAGGAAATGAGATGGATAAATATGGAGGGTCAGAATGGATATGGCTTATTTGTACGAGGAAGGTCCCAAAACAGAAACAAGAATAAGGTTTTGAGTGGGAGATCTAAATCTATAGGGAGATATAAATATCCTGGAAATTTTGTAAAGGTGTGTTGGAAATGCGGAAAGGAAGGGCACTACAAAAAGGACTGCAGATCTAAAGCTCCTAAGAAAGGAAAGGGATCTGATGATGCTCCTTCTGCAGAGGCAAAAACCACCTCAGATGAAGGTGGGGATGTGTATTTGGCTTCTTCTTCAAATGCACATGTAGATCATGAGTCATGGTTGATTGACTCGGGTGCATCCTTTCACTTCACTCCCCATAGGGAGTGGTTCTGTGAGTATGAGAAATATGACGGCGTTGATTTCTTCTTAGGTCATGATAGGAAGGCCAAAATCGTCGGACATGGAAAAGTCAAGCTGAAGTTGCAAGGTGGAAGGATAAGAACACTTCCTGGTTTTCTTCACATTCCTGCATTGGCCATAAATCTGATTTCTGTAAGAAATATGGATGATGCAGGTGTAAAAAAAGTGTTCGAGAAAGATAACTATAAGATGGTTTGAGGAGCACTGGTATTAATGCGGGGATTTTGCATTGGAACTCTGTACAAGCTTCAAGGAAACACTGTTATTGATGGGTGCAACAGTTCTTTGGTTCCCGAAAGTGGAGTGGAAAGCCTAGCGGTCTCTGGAGAAAAGAGCATGCTATGGCATCAAAGGCTTGGACATATTGGAGATAAGGGCCTTCAGATACTGCATGAAAATGGTATGGTAGAAGGTATGTCTAATAGCTCTCTGGATTTCGATTTCTGTGAACATTGTGTATATGGGAAGCAGAATCGAGTGAGTTTTCCTTCTGGTGCTAAGAGGGCGAACAAGATATTAGAGCTTATGCACAGTGATGTGTTTGGACCTATGTCGGTTCCATCACTGGGTAAGTCCATGTACTATGTTTCATTCTTAGATGACTTCTCAAGGAATACATGGATTTATTTCTTGAGGAAGAAATCTGAAGTCTTTGATAGATTTAAGGAATTTAAGGCTCTAGTGGAAAACCAGACATAGAAGAAGAGAAAGGTGCTGAGGATAGATAATGGTGGGGAGTTCTGCAAGAAGGAATTTGAAGAGTTCTGTAAGAAGTGTGGTATAGCACGACAGAAGACTACACCATACACACCTCAGAAAAACAGAGTTACAGAAATAATGAACAGAACGCTGATGGAAAAATCAAGAAGCATGCTCAGTGGTACCGGGTTAGGACAAGAATTCTAGGCAGAGGCAGTGGAGACTGCATGTTACTTGGTTAACAGATCACCTTCTTAGCGTTGGAGGATAAGACTCCACATGAGGTATAGACTGGTAAGAAACCCTCTCTTTCACATCTGAGGGTATTTGGATGTGATGCATATGTACATGTTCCAAAGGAGAAAAGGAGCAAGTTGGATAATAAATCTGAAAGGTGCATCTTTATTGGGTATAAGGATGGTTTAAAGGGTTACAAGCTTTGGAACTTGGAAACAAGGAAGGTTATGTACAACCGAGATGTGGTGTTTAGAGAGGTGAAAGATATTGTTAAACATGAAGTCCTACCAAAGGAACCTGAGAAGATAGAGTTTGAGCTAAAGGAGGATGAATCAGACTCTACAACATAAGAAGACTTAGAAGAGGAAGAGCCACAAACTCCAGTTGTTAGAAGATTAGTTCGGGAAAGAAGACAACCACAAAGGTATAGTCCATCTGCTTTCTGTTCAAATTTTTCTTTAACTATAACTGATGATGATCCCAAAACCGTCAGGGAGGCAGTAGATTCAGAGGATGGAAAACTCTGGAAGGAGGCCATGGTTGATGAAATGACATCCTTGCATAAAAATGAGGCATGGGATCTGGTGGAGTTGCCGGCTGGAAGGAAGCCCATTGGGAGCAAATGGGTGTTTAAGAAGAAGATGAATGTAGAAGGCAAGGTGGAGAAATACAAAGCTTGGTTGGTAGCGAAAGGTTATTCCCAAGTGCCGGGAATTGATTTTGGTGATATTTTTTCTCCTGTTGCCAAAGTTACTTCTATTAGATTACTTTTATCTGTTGCTGCTGCATTTGATTTTGAGATAGAACAGATGGATGTAAAGACAACATTTCTTCACGGGGATCTAGAAGAGGAGATCTACATGAAGCAACCTGAAGGCTTTATGGTGAAGGGTAAGAAAGAACTGGTATGCAGGTTGAAGAAGTCTCTGTATGGGTTAAAACAGTCACCAAGGATGTGGTATCAGAAATTTGATACCTATATACAAGGACTTGGCTTCACCAGAAGCAAGGAGGATCACTGTGTTTATTTTAAATTAATTGGTGATCGTGTTATTTATTTGGTCTTGTATGTGGATGATATGTTGTTGATTGGAAATGACAAAGAAATTATCCAAGATTTGAAGACCCAGTTGTTCTCCAAATTTGACATGAAGGATCTTGGTGCTGTAAACTATATTTTGGGCATGGAAATTAAGAGAAATCAAGCAAAAATGAAGCTCTGGTTAAACCAGAGGAATTATGTCGAGACTATATTGCGGAGGTTCAATATGCAGGATAGTAAACCGGTGAATGTTCTGATTCCTGTAGGTACAAATATGCCTGCTAAATAGTGTCCCAAGACACAATAAGAAGAGGAGGATATGTCCCATGTTCCATATGCAGGTGCAGTGGGTAGCCTGATGTATGCAATGGTCTGTACTAGACCAGACATTGCACATGCAGTGGGAGTATTGATAAAGTTTATGTCAAACCTAGGGAAGGAGCATTGGACAGCAATAAACACGTTTTCAGATATTTGCGTGGCACTAGTGATTATGGCTTGTGCTACTAGGGGAGACTAGGATTGGAAAGAGTGTTGGACATTCATGGTTTTTTTGATGCAGACTGGGCTGGAGATCTAGACCAAAGAAGATCTACAAGTGGGTATGTGTTTAGCCTATTTGGAGGTGCAGTCAGTTGGATGAGGAAAATATAGTCTGTAGTGGCTCTTTCAACTACAGAGGCAGAATACATGGCAGCCACTCATGCAAGCAAGGAAGAATTTTGGTTGCAGATATTGTTATAGCATCATTTCTCACCTTGACATGATTCATGATTGCTTTATGGCTTTTGGGCACCCATTCCTACAGACTTGGACAAATTCACTTAAAAACAGTGTAAAATCCTTCATACGCAACTATGCCCATACTTTTCCGCGTGTATACGCGAGTACAACTAGACTTTTCCGCGTATGCCATTAAAATGATTAAAAAATATATAAAAAATCCCTAATTTCGTGCTGGGTTGATGGTTACTCAGGTAGTTCAACCACCCCAGCCCGTGGCCAACTGTTTCCAACTGCTGAAACTACTTGGAGGGACTATAAAAATCCCTCATGTGTATGGCCTAAGGGAGAGAGAGAATTATTGATATTATACTATGTTGGTATTCTCTATCCAAGTCTGATTCCCCGTGCCTCCTGCACTTTCCCAGTTCATTACAGGAAACCCTTGTTTCCTTGAGATACACATCCCTTTATATGTTATCTCGTATGCACCAGTTTGGAAGGAGTCTTAGCGAGGCAAGGGCTGGACAGATCCGGACGACGGTCTGCGAAGGCTTTGGAAGGATCAGGTGATCTCTCCACTTGATTACTTTTGTACGTACTATTTATAATATAGAAGTATCATGCTGTTCCCGAAATAAACGTGTTAGTGTATGCGTTTATGTATGAGAATATTTGTTATACAAGCATTCATTATGATTTATTTAATGTTTTATATGAATCTCACTAACATATAGAGTAGATATATGCTGTACAACTTGTCCTTTGTGCTGGTTTCTTCTTGTATTTCAGGTTAAGGAGGAAGGACGGTTGCAGGGAGTTTGGACTCCATGTGGATCTACTTCAAACGTAGGACCAACGGGTAAATCTCTCATCCTGCTCTATTTAGTTTTTCTGAACGTGCGTGGTTGTGTGAGTCTCTGTTAAGTAGTACGCCCCTGCTCTGTGGAGGTTGTATCCCAACCAACCTACAGAATTCCCCGAAAGCAGGCGGCGACTCATTTGGGGAATTAACACCCTAGAGGTTGGTTTGGTCTAACACGCGCAGCTGTGAGACTCTGACCATGCACGTTCAGAAAAACTAAATAGAGCAGAATGAGCAAGTGGAAGCCATGAATAAATCTTCAGGCCAATGGGCAAGTGGAAGCCGTGAATAAATCTTTGAAGACTATTCTTCAAAGAAAAATTGATAAGCATAGATCCAACTGGCATATTATGCTATATCCTGCACTCTGGGCATACAGGACGTCAGTTAAAACTGCAACTGGCTTTACTCCGTTTCAGTTAGTCCACGGGGTGGAATCCGTGTTTCCCATTGAATGCGATATTCCTTCCCTTAAATTAGTTGTTGAGCTTCTTCCTGACACTTCTAGTCTGGCAGAGCGGCTTCTTCATCTGGAACATCTCGATGAGCAGCGTCGAGATGCCGCCACGTTGAATGAAGCGCATAAAAACCGAGTCAAAGTTCAGTACGATAAGGCGGTTAAGCCTAGGGTCTTTTCCGAAGGTGACCTTGTTTTGGTCTATGCCCAAGAAAAAGATGCCTTGGGGGTAGGAAAGTTTAAGTCGATGTGGTATGGCCCCTATATCGTCAAAAAGGTCCTTAAGAAAGGAGCGTATACCTTGGTTGACTTTGAAGGAAATGAGTTGTCGGAGCCCCGAAATGGGCTCTATCTGAAGAAGTATTATGCCTAGGCTTTGCCCCGGCATTTTGCTTTGTATATAGTAGTTTTTGTTTTGTACATATCTGTTTGATTTTCGATTTTTGATGAGATGGTGATGTTTTTTATCTGCTTTGGCAGGTTGTGTTGATGTCATGAGTCATTATGGTTTCGCCGATGGTGCTAGTAGACACACCCGGAACTTAGCTTCCGCGGCTTGGGTGCTTCATTATCCTTCCGGTCAGCTGTTGGTATCAAGAGGAGTCTGCATTGGTCCTGCTTCCAATAACGTGGAAGAATACACTGCAGTCATTCATCTACTCTCGGAGGCAATATCTTTGGGTGTTGATTCGTTGGTAGTTTTCTTGGACTCCCAGCTAGTGGTGTCGCAGTTAAACAACACTTATCGGGTACGAGATCCATTTTTATTACGATTGTTCTTGAGGGTACGTTTGTTACAAAGGTTGTTTCAATTTTTAACATTCATTCATATTCCTCGAGCTGACAATTGGTTTGCTGACTCATTGGCTAATCAAGCTTTAGATTGGCATATTAATCATTCAATACAATAATTTCTAATCATCAAAAACATCATACATTTGATACATTTATCACATCACATCAAATATCGCTGTATATATATCATCGGTATGTCAAAAAAATTTACAAAATTTGGATCCATAAATGCCGTACAAAACTTGGGCTTATGCCCCATCATGTTCAGTCTCAAAAAGAATATACAGTCATCTAATATATAAAATCTGTCTACTCCTGAGGACCCTGCCCAGAAGTCGTGTTCCTATAGAACATAACTGCAGTGGCCACACGGCGGAATAATCTAACCCAGTCCCGGGGTACTCCTACAACCCGTCTCTGGACGGCTTCCGGCAAGTCCTCCACGGCAGCCATAGGGATTTGGCGGGTCAATCCCTCCAGGTTTCTCTGAACGGCCTGGAGAGTCCTGTCGGAATCCACTGTCTCCGCCTCACCTCTGCGGCGCTTGTGGCGCGGTAGGCCCTCAGGACGAACTGGTCCAACATCTGAAACATGATCATTTTTAATTGTCAGTCATTATGAATCCAATCCAAAAACATGTTTGTTTTTCATTTTTTCATACATATTTGAAAAAATCCAAAAAATCATATAAGTTAAAAATTTTCGCAAAAACTTACCGACTCCTCCCCATGCTGCACCGGGTGGAAGTACTAGATCTGGATCTCCTCTGAAGTCCATCCCGGCATAGGGATAGTCGTCCACTGCGATGATCTGTTCTCCCCACCACAGGAAGAACTCATCGTCCCACGTGGTTCGGGGTACCTCGCTGCCCCCCAGTCTCTTCATCATGTCTGCCCAACGGGCAATTCTTGGGTCCCGCGGGCTGCTGATAGTCGAGATGACTCTGGGTCTCAAAGCTGGAACTCTCTCGAAGAAGAATGTTGTCAAAATGGTACCATAACCAAAGTTTTTAGTTTTCACCTAGCGAATAGAAGTCAGCTGTTGTTTCATGTTCTGTAGCAGGGCAGTGCACCAATCGTAGACGTGAATCAAACACTCTACAGCTATACTCATTTGCGTCCTGGACGCCTGATGTAGTGAGGCAGATCCTGCCACTCTGCCGATGGTGAAAAAGAGGATATTCATGTGCAAGTCCCTGATATCTCTAATTGCAATCTGCGTTCCAACCTTCTTGGAATGATTTACGCAATATAACTGGACATAATCTTCCACAGTTAACCCTCCCAGGGGTTTTCCGTGAAGGTCTACTGGGTCTCCCCTCCTGGAGAGTCCAGTGATGAAATATATATCCTCCACTTCTATGCGTAGTGGGATCTGATCAATTATGAAGCAATCCTGATCTGGTTCCCAGTAATTTACGAGCATTTCAAGCAATCGTACATTACTTTTCATATTGGGCATTTTAAAGAATTTCAACAATCCGCAGTTTCGGAGGATGTTTTGCGTTGCGCGGTCCCGCATGACCTCTTGGTCTACTGCGCTATGCTCACGTTCCCTCCATGAAATGGTCATCCTGAGAAATTTCATCAAAATTTGCATTAGAAACACTTTTTTCAAATCGGACCTGCGCATACGCTACTTTCCCTGTGCACAGTCGCGTGTATACGCGACTTGCCTTCATTGAACCCGCGTATGCGCAGATACGCATTTTTTAATAAGGGTTTCAAGGCAAAAAATCACTTAATTTTAATTTTCAAACGGACAAAATGAATCAACAGGATGATTAAGGAGCCTACCTGAAGTTTCGATGAATTCCGACGGTCGGTTGTTCCTAATTTGACGAAACAAGTTTTTAGCTCCAGAGCTCTTTTTCCAAATCAGCTATGCAATAATGAACCAAATGAGAGGTAATTTGTGTATTTATGGCTAAAAATTGAAAATTTTCGCAAAAATTTCTTTATGCTTATTTTTTCGATCTATCTTATGCTGTATAACTTGATTTCTTGGAAGTGCCCAGTTTGGTATGTTTTCAGGTACATTTTGACGATTTTGAGATTTTTCCCGGTTTTTGATCCATGATTTCCGACTCTTCACGGCAGGTATATGATCTTCACTGGAATATAGGTTAGGGAATCACTTTCCATTACATCTTGCATACTAGCCTCCATACTGATCACTTGCATTAGGGTCGATCCCATCAGGTCATGAGCATTACACCCATTTCACTCACCGATTTTTAATCATGACTTGATGGTAGAGCCTTCCTTTACATGGGCTTCCTAGTTAGTTCCTCGCTATCACTTGTTGCCCACGCTGCTTTTTATGTAGGCTCGGGAGTCCTCTTTAGTCCCGCCATGTCTTCTGTGTTGAAGCTTCATTCTTCTCCTTCATCACTTATCATTTTTCTGGCTTATACCCTAGAGGCTCCTTGGTGTCGTTAAGTTGTATTACTGCATTGCATATTGGCTACTTGTTTATCCTGGCCTTTAGCCGGCTTCATTTGGACTCAATGTTTAAGCCAACTTTTTACCTTGACTTTCTGTACAAGTTAACCATTGCATGCACTTAGCTATCATGACTTGACACCTTTGTACCCATGGATGGAACGTTCCTCTGAGTATCACTGACCAGTTTTCGCCACCTTGCATTGAGCATAGGATTGTTCCAAACCCCGGAACTAGTGCATCTGCTTTTTTGATACTCGTTCTATCCATTGTACCATAGCATTCTTTTATTCTTTTTCAGGCTTATTATGAAAAAGACAAAAAAATCAAATATAACAAAAAGAGCGGGAACGGGATGTATCTTCGTTATTTTGATGGCAGTACAGAGTCAGTTTGTCACCCTTGAACAAAGCACATATACTTATATATATTTCCTTCATTTGGGATGGTTCTAGTTTTGACCTAGGTTCAGCCTTTACCATGTTTCACTTGTCAGGTCTCCCCCGGTTGGTTATCTCTTCCAATCGTATGGAGAGTTTGTTTTGCCTCCTGCAAGACAGACTTATACAGTGTCACTTTTTACTGCCATGGTCATCACAGAGTCGTGCTTTTGTTCAAGGGAAGTTTAGCCTGAGTCGGCCATTCTGCGGTGTCTCTTGACTCATTATTCAGTCGGCCTTCCCCGTCTTGTCAGTATCATGTTCTATCACATCAGATGTTTTGATCTTCTGCTCGTGCTGGTTTGAGAAGGTCTCCATTGACTTCTTGCCGGCGGGTTTGTCTCTTATCGACTACGACACATTGCTCTGAGAGCAAGCCTAGAGCCGCACCTTGGGCCTATTTTCATTATTGATAGGTGACCTCGTGCTCAACATTTGATCATCATCATGGGTCTTTGACTGAGTGGTTTCCCCTGTGTTCGACGTCAGCACACATTATCACACTTGGGATTCGTGCAGTACCTGGATTTCCATTTGACCCTATCGGTGGATTTCTCGCCTCTGTGTCAGCCTTCATTATTGGTTGGTTCAGAGGGTTTCTTCCGTGCGCTAGCTTCATCTTGTGCACGTCGGAAACGTACTTCGGTTTTTGGTTCCATCACTCTCCTTCGTCCGATTCCTTCCAAATCTTGGCCTGCGGGTTACACTCGCGCTGGACTGATGTGGGATGCCTTAATGCCTTCCTTCCAGCAGATCTTTTCCCATCGACTCCGACTCATTGCCCTGGGAATAAGGTCTAGAGTCTTTTTGTCAGTACCTTAGGGTTTGCAGTCATCAGTGGCAGACTCTTCGCTATCGACAGTGGGGATTCATCATTGCCTCCTGATTGGTAGATTCTTTCAAGTGTTCGACTTCAACTCATTCATTCGCACTTGTTAGATTGTACTGGGGCACCTTGACACTCATTTTCATTATTGGTGAGTTGTCTCGCGTTGGTTAACGGTATACATCATTGACTGGTAATCCAATGATTTCTCACATGGTCGACTTCAGCTCATTTATTCCCATTGTGTATAATTGTGCCATAGTGATCGGTGAAGACCTCGGGTTGCATCAGCATTTCTCGGTTCACTGTTGACAGTCCTTTTAGTTTCTGCCAGTGTTGCCGTCCACCCTTATATGTTGCAGTTCAGCACAGCAGCATTTTATATGTTGGTCCCCGAGTTGCGTGATTGTACCATTTGATCCACCACTTATGATCCGGTACTTGGAGATTCAGTTACTTATTTGATCAGACATCCAGTTGCACCATCTTTGATCAGCTTTCTATATGTGATACTTGGACATTGATACAGCTCAGATGATTCACTATGTACTTTCAGTTCAGTTATACTTGTATACATGTTGGATCTATTCAGTACTTTCTATATATATGATGTATTTTTGACTGAGCATGGGTATGCCCGCCTCAGCATGAGTTGACTCTTTGGTTTCTTTCATTGGTTTTTGGCAGGCTGAAATCTGGTGAAGTCCTCTCTTGTCCTTGCGAAGTTCTTTCTATGTGCATAATACATTTCGGCCATCATGTACCCCTTCGGACCTCATATATTAGGGGGCATCTGTTATAGCATCATTTCTCACCTTGACATGATTCATGATTGCTTCATGGCTTTTGGGCACCCATTCCTACAGACTTGGACAAATTCACTTAAAAACAGTGTAAAATCCCCCATGCGCGACTATGCCCGTGATTTTCCGCGTGTATACGCGAGTCCAGCTAGACTTTTCCGCGTATGCCATTAAAATGATTAAAAAATATATAAAAAATCCCTAATTTCGTGCTGGGTTGATGGTTACTCAGGTAGTTCAACCACCCCAGCCCGTGGCCAACTGTTTCCAACTGCTGAAACTACTTGGAGGGACTATAAAAAGACCTCATATGTATGGCCTAAGGGGGAGAGAGAATTATTATTATTATACTCTGTTGGTTCCCTATCCAAGTCTGATTCCCCGTGCCTCCTGCACTTTCCCAGTTCATTTTAGGAAACCCTTGTTTCCTTGAGATACACATCCCTTTATATGTTATCTCGTATGCACCAGTTTGGAAGGAGTCTTAGCGAGGCAAGGGCTGGACGGATCCGGACGACGGTCTACGAAGGCCTTGGAAGGATCAGGTGATCTCTCCACTAGATTACTTTTGTACGTACTATTTATAATACAGAAGTATCATGCTGTTCCCGAAATAAACGTGTTAGTGTATGCTTTTATGTATGAGAATATTTGTTATACAAGCATTCATTATGATTTATTTAACGTTTTATATGAATCTCACTAACATTTAGAGTAGATATATGCTATACAACTTGTCCTTTGTGCTGGTTTCTTCTTGTATTTCAGGTTAAGGAGGAAGGATGGTTGCTGGAGGTTTGGACCCCACGTGGATCTACTTCAAACGTAGGACCAACGGGTAAATCTCTCATTCTGCTCTATTTAGTTTTTCTGAACGTGCATGATTGTGTGAGTCTCTGTTAAGTAGTACACCCCTGCTCTGTGGAGGTTGTATCCCAACCAACCTCTAGGGTGTTAATTCCCCGAAACAGAATGTTCTGCTGATATGTCCTCTGCATTGTTGTGATCAATGATTTGTGTCTAACCTCTGTTTTAAACTTTATTAAGCTTTCTTTGTCTCCTTTGTGGTCTATGAACGACACCTCTGTCTGTAGCCGAGGCTTAGGCATCAAATCTTTAATGTACTGTACTAACTTCTTTGATCTTTAACTCTGATTACTACAGTGGCAGTTTTGATGTCTGGGGGGTTTGGTCATGCAAACAAAGGTCATGATTCATTGTTCGGGAGACATTTAAATATATTCCATTGGCCCTTCAGATTGTACTTATGCTGCCATGGTTTGTCACCTGAGTTTTTTTGATTTGTCACCATGACTGACAAGATAGCACACCATGAAATTGCAATATAGCGGAAAACATGTTAGGAATCTTTAATTGGTCTAGATCTGCAAAAGACTTCATTGAAGGGAAGGAGCAACAGGTATGGTGACTGTAGCGGAAATCGTGAATAAACCGTAGAGCAGTCAACTGTGTCCAATGGAGGTTTGAGTGCAATGAGGGACGTGGACCGTTAGATCAGGACGATCTACGGTGGGGGTCTCTCGAGGGAGCGTTTGGGAGAATAGATGAATTGAAAACAAATGGGGTTGCGATATAATATGAGCCGCTCGATCTCAGAGATCGACGGCTGGGATTCAAAGCGAAGGCAACGTTGCAGAGGGCAGCGGTATTTCGGAAAATTGGGGATGGTTTTCACAAAATGAAATGGGGGGAGGCGGTTTTGCGCGGATGAAATGGGATTCCATACATTGGCCAACACTAGGATCTTCAAAACCATCCATTTCGCAAAAATTTGAAACGTTAACTCTTGTGCACAAACATTTTGCGAAACTGAGTTTAAGCCGTCGGATCTCTTGGTGTTGATCGGACGGTGCAGATAGCATGCGACGGGAGGTAAGATGCACGAGGCATGGATGGTGGGACCAACAGTTAGGTCAGCAGCTTTGTCGCATGGTGGATGGGTTCAATGGGCTATCGGGTTAAGTCCTGACCGTTGGATTAGGGGGAATGAATAGTTGGATCTCAATCAGAGGGGCGATGGCGAAGGGTTATGGGCGGAGCGCGACGCAATCTCGGTCGTTGGTTCTTGTGGATTCAACGGCCGAGATCAAATCGATGGGTTGGGTCATTAGAGGATCCATGCTTTGGAAATAAGGCTTATGTTTTTGTGATGCGACGGAGGGGTGTGGTCCCATGAAAAAGGTGAGGGGACTGGGGGTTAAGAAAGAATGGGCTTATCGCATCGGGGATTTGAAGTAAAAGGTAACAAAGAAACAGGAAACCCAATTGCGATTGCGCGATGGGGTTAGCTCTTGGTTATGGCTCCAGGTCACATGGGAAAAAGGGGCTAAGGACTAAGCCGAAAGGGCCTTAAGGCCTTTAGAGTGTAGAAGACTGATTTTTAGGCCAAAATAAGGATTTTTATGGCCGAAATAGGGGTTTCAGTAGAGGATAGAAAGGGTTTTAAAACTGAATAAGGGGGAGTTATAAGGTTTGAGGAGGATTTTGACACTTTTAGGGATCCAATGAAGGGAAGGAAGGAGTTATAAGGGGGAAAAGGAGTGGTATGAGGGTAATGATGAAAATGTAAATGGAGGGGTAAACTGAGGGAAATGGAGCTAAGAAAAGCAGTTTTCCTTTATAAACAACAGGGCTTTAAAGACTCTTTGATGGAAACAGCAGTGAAGACAATTTTGAAGGATAGAAAATGCATGGAGGCTTCAAGAATGATTGATTTACAAAGGAAAAGTCTCTCTTGAAGGCTCAGAAACATATTTAGCCACCTGTTTTCTTTGACAAATTATTATAGGTGGCTAACAGTGGCTCCACATGGGGATGGCATCTTCTTGAAGGTGTCAAGAATCTTAGATATAATCTTTAGAAGTAGGCCAGAGTTTGGTCTTTGACCATATTTTTTTTCTTTGATCAGCTACTACATAAGTGAAAAGCATTATATCAGTAACAATACTTCTCCAAACAACTACCTACCCATCCTATTGTCCTAACATTTATTCTTCAAGGTGCATTTAGACTTGCAGACCTTTCACATCATCATTTTTTATTGAAAGAAAAATCTAATCTAATTCTATCCTTATTTCTCCATGTGACCAGATTAAGCAGTTGGACTCATAGCTTCTCTACCTAAACTAATATCTGCCACGATTAAACTGTCTGGCAGATTTTCATTCTCTATATTCTAAAATAGAAATTGAAGCACAGTCAAACCAGGATTAGACTGTCTGATTTGCTGTGGGTCCATGGCATAAAGACAAGCTGCACATGAACTGAAACTTGCAGAGTTTTACGAAACCAAAATTTGAAGGCTAAAGATCTGAAATTCAAAAACATTCTTCCTTCTTGTTGGGACTCGGATTTTGAGCTTTTTAGAGTCACCTTTCTTTCTTCATTTTAGCTCTGGTTTTGATTGTGTTAGAGCTATTTTTCTTCTTCTTTGCTGGTTCAAGTTTTGAGCATGTTAGAACCAAACTTCTTCCTTTTTCTCTGGCTCAGGTTTTGGTCTATTTTGAGCCATTCTTTTTAGAACTTCATAGGTTCAAGATTTGAGCTTGTCTGAACCTTTTTCTTTCTATTTTTGTATTTTTGAATTTTTCTTTCAAAGTAAAATCAACAACTAACTAAATTCTCACAAGCTGAGCTTTATTTCTTTCCTATCTACCCTATTCTAACTTGAAATACTTACATGTCTAGCTGACAAACTCTCTTTTCCAATACATCTAGTCAATCAGATGATTCCATGACTGGTCTTTGCTCATCTCTTTGAGCATGCTGGATAAACAGGGCCACTCCCATCTCACTTGTTCTTTAGCAGCAGTGCTAAATTTTTTTTTTGCATTTGGTGATACACTAGTTCTAACAACCTTTATCCCTTCTTCAAATACCTCCAAGAAATGAGCATAGGGATCTTGAAATAATGCCTGGTTATGAATATTTGAAAAATAGATTTCAACCAGGATTAATTCTTCCTCCACTGGATCAAGAAAAAGATTCTCTTGAGAAAGAAAATCTTCCTCATATTCATTATCATCTGAACTAGAGGACTCATCATATTTGGCTGTGGTGTACTCTTGTAACCCTGGTAGGTTCTACTTGAGCGGACTGAACTCCGTGAAAAGATTAACATATTCTTGAGCAGGGATTTCTTTGATTACCTCAACCCTTTCAGGAGAAGGTTCAGGATATTCAACTTGCTCAAGAGTTTCTTCGCTGCTTTCGTCGTCATCCTCTGGGCTAAAAGGCTGCTGACTTCCACCCTCATGGAAATTATTATTGATGATCTGACATATAGTAGAGCGAAGATTCAATGAATCTTCGTCTGCTATCAGGCTTTCATAACTTTCTTCATCAGTATCATAAGTAGCCTGCATTGGCTCATTACTTTCTTGAAGTTCATGGATATGATCTTCCTCCTGCAAATCTACTGATGATGGTCCTGCAAGATTAGCTTCTATTTGGAAAAAATCATCCTCAGACAGATCAAAACTAGAAAAATAATAATTATAAGCAATGTTACCAATCAAACCTACTAGATTCTCAGTAAGTCTTTCTTCAAAATAATTTGCAAGTTCATTTTCTGATTTAAAATCTTGCTTATCATACGTGCTTTGCATGTTGTTTATGTATTGCAGTGATTTGGTTCGTTTTTCCTGAGGACAAGGTGTGGGTCTTTTCAAATAGGCATTTCTAGTTTCACCCTCATATTCTTCCTCTTTTATGTTTATTAAGTTGTTGGTTGTCTCTATCAATTTTTTTAGCTTGGTTTCTACAGAGATCAGCCTTCCTTGCTCTGCTTGGTCCTCCTTTATTGTGTTTAATTTTTTCTCCCTATCCCATATGTTGAATTCGACAGTAATTGCTATGTTCTTCATTTCTTCCAGGCTTGAAGGCTCTCTTTCTCTTATATGGAATTCCACCTGAGGGTCAAAAGAACTCAGATAGTGCAATAGGGCCCATCCCAAGGGTGGTTTTATCTTAGTAGGTATTGCATTGTATACCTTATTGAACCTGGCTAAAAAGTCTTGTAATGTCTCTCCTGGTTGTCTTTTCAAATTCTGGTATTCTTCTAGGATGAGGAAAACATTTCCCAGGACTGCCCATTTATCAAGGAAAACTTGAGTGAATTGATGAAAATTGATAATGCTTGCAGCTAGAAGGTCTTTAAACCAGCTCTTAATTTTTCCTTGTAATGACAAGGCGAACATTCTAATACACACATCATCTTCTCCTATTTCAAATAAGTTAAGTAAATCGTCAATATTTTGAACATGTTGCTCAGCAGTGATCTTTTTATTTTCTCCATAAAAAAGGGGCAGCTTATTTGTAAGTTCTGTAGGAAGGGGCTGGAAGATAAGAGGAAAAACTAGAGGCTTATATCTTTCTATGACCTTTGTGGGTGTAGGTAGTGCAACAAGAGACCTATGACTGCTTGAAGTTTCATTAGGGGTGAGAGATATAACATGAGGCTCTTGTTTCACTAGGGATTTCACAGACGAGTATGAGGTAAGCACAGGTGAATAGGTCTTGTCTTGGTCTGCATTTTTAGGCTTAACCTATTTGGGCTTGAGATATTTCCAATAATCAATGTGGATCTCATCTTTGTACACTTGAACATGCTTAAAGTAGGATAGAACATAGTTACAGATAAAAATAATGATTTCTTGAATCCGAATTAAGCCCGAGTGCTCTCTATTTCTAGAATGACTGGCCATGGTTCAAGTTCTTCCTCCAGCGAAGTCTTTAGGTCTGTTGAAAATTGTGGAGTGTGGACTCGCCAGGTTCATGAATTCGAATTTTTTGAAGCAGGCTGCTATCCACCATCAGCAATTAAATACCAATCTAAGGAGATTATGGGTCTTCTGAGCTCTTAAGGGTGTATAAGATGAAATTCACTCAGAATTCCCCAGTGGAGTCACCATTATGTTGGTGACTCAACTGGCTAACACACCAAATGTTCTTGAATCAAGGGGTTTTCTGAGGTCCTAAGGGTATCTAAGATGAAATTCACTCAGCAATCCCCAGCGGAGTCGCCATTATGTTGGGGTTTCCGTGTTTTGGTCAGATTGGCAAAACCAAAAGACAAGACAACATCAAACCACTTTGGGATCCTAGGATCTATCCCTCATGGATCCAGAGAGGGATCTATCTATAAATACAAAGAATGATATATCTTTAAGGTAAGTTTATGGTATTAGGCTAGGTATGAAGCACAAGGGTTTGGTTTGTTTGTTTGGTTGGGGATCATTAATTGAGAAGGTTATGTGAAGTAAAGAAGGAAATAAGTAGTAGGATGTTTCAGCATGGGAAAATATGTCAAGAGAAGTGCCAATCCATTGGGCTTTGGAGTTATAAAAGGGTTTACTCGCATAACAACTATCCAAGGTTTTCCATAGGGCAAGTCATCTATACCAAAGGATCTCTTTAGATAGATGGTGAGATGGAACATTAAGAGGTGAGGTAAAAGAAAGAAACCAAAGTGCATCCTAAGATCAGGTAAGGACTTTTAACCTATCCTGTTTTTGACATACTTTCAAAGGAAACTCTCAATAAAGACACAAAGGGTAGCTTAAGATCAAGTAAGGACTTTTAACCTAACCTGCTTTCAGCATACTCTCAAGAGAAACAATCCAGCAGTCCTCATAACCTCTTTCAAACAGTAGAAAACATTTAAGATTAAACACAGAGCAAGGCCTAAGATCAAAGAAAGACTTTTAACCTTCTCTGCTTTTGACACCAACTCACAGGGAAACTTTCAAGACAAATTTTTGGAGAAGAAACTAGAGGACAAGGATAACCATAGACTTCCCTAGTTCAATCCTTTACTTAGCATGAAATGAAAATATCTTTCAAGAACAATGTTTCAAGTTGTACCCAACAAGACATGGGCTCAATAACATTTCTTGACTGGTTATACTCTATAGAATTATCCTTAAAATACACAATCAGAGGAAAAAATAAAGATAACGATTAACAGTGAGATTTAGGGTACTTCTAGCAGTATATCCTAATCTATGCTTGCTGTTATTTATCAGATAATAATGGACAGTATGAAAAAACATGAGAGGGGACAATTACAGTAAGGAAACATCACCAATAATATAGACCAGGATCTTGTGAATCTGCTTGTTCAATTGATGTGCAAAACCAATCACATACTTTGAATCTAGAGGCTTTTTATAGTCCAAAATTCTCTTCCCAGCCTACTATATTACAAACTACTCAGCTACTTCCCCTCAATAACAGTTCAAATAGTCAAGAAAATCCCAACCCTTTACAATGAATCTTAAATGAGTACTTATAGGTGAATGAGGAGGTGGAGTAGTAGATATGAGCTTAAATATTGATTCATTAAGACAGAGGGGAGGAAGTATTCGAATGCCCACTTTGCATAATGGCTTTGCATTAATTGTTGGTACCCTTTAGGCTGGTTTAGAAGTCTTTGTCAGGTTGACAATAACTTCAGGTATGTTTGTTTGAAGTACTCTCTAGCTGCTGGTACTCTGTTTTGTCTTCTGAGATAAGTAAGGTGGATAGTTTGGCTTGCAGGTCTTCCATGCTTTGTAACTAATGCATTGAAATTTTTTAGGACTCTTTGTCAGAATAGTAGCTTCTCTGGGCTCGATGAAGAATGGAGGATGGGTATTAGTAATCAGTCCTTTCTTCAGTAGAGGAATGTTCTGCTGATATGTCCTCTGAACTGCTGTGATCAATGATTTGTTTCTAACCTGTGTTTTAAAATTTATTAAGCTTCCTTGGTCTCCTTTATGGTCTATGAACTGCACCTCTGTCTGTAGCCAAGGCTTAGGCATAAAATCTTCAATGTACTATACTAACTTCTTTGATCTTTAACTCTGATTTCTGCAATGGCGGTTTTGATGTCTGGGGGGTTTGGTCATGCGAACAAAGGTCATGATCCATTGTTTGAGACATGAAACATATCCTACTGGCCCCCTTCGCATTTACTTATGCCACAGGGTCGTCACCCTGAGTTTTTCTGTCACCTTTCGTGACTGTGGGACAAGCTGGGAAGGGCCACCATTAAACCTGCAACATAGTGCAAACATGTTAGGAAATATGCAAATTGGTTTAGACTGCTTGCAGAAGGCTTAGCTGGAGGGCGAGGAGCAGTGCGGATGGTGATTGCAGCGGAAAATCGGGAAGAAAACCCTGGTAGAGCAGCTAACCAGGTCCAATGGAGGTTTGAGTGCGATGAGGGACGTGGACCGTTAGATCAGGAAGATCTACGGTGGGGGTCTCTCGAGGGAGCATTTGGGAGAATAGATGAATGGAAAACGAATGGGGTTGCGATATAATACGAGCCGCTCGATCTCAGAGATCGATGGATGGGATTAAAAGTGAAGGAAACGTTGCGGAGGGCAGCGGTATAGAGGAAAACCGGGGATGGTTTTTGCAAAATGAAATGGGGGGAGGCGGTTTTGCATGGATGGAATGCGATTCCATACATTGGTCGACATGTGGATCTTCAAAACCGCCCATTTCACAAAAATTTGAAACGTTAACTCTTGGGCACAAAAATTTTGTGAAACGGAGTTTAAGCAGTCAGATCTCTTGGTGTTGATCGGACGGTGCGGATAGCATGCGACGAGAGGTAAGATGCACAGGGCATGGATGGTGGGACCAACAGTTATGTCAGCACCTTTGTCGCGTGGTGGACGGGTTCAATGGGCTATCGGGTTAAGTCCTGACTGTTGGATTAGGGGGAATGAACGGTTGGATCTCAATCGGAGGGGCGATGGCGAAGGGTTATGGGCGGAGCATGACGCAATCTTGACCATTGGTTCTTGTGGATTGAATGGCCGAGATCAAATTGGTGGGTTGGGCCATTGGAGGATCCACGCTTTGGAAAGAAGGCTTATGATTTTGCGATGCGATGGAGGGGTGTGGTCCCATGAAAAAGGTGAGGGGATTGGGGGTTAAAAAATAGCGGGCTTATTGCATCGGGATTTGAAGTAAAAGGTAACAAAGAAACAGGAAACCCGATTGAGATTGTGCGATGGGTTTAGCTCCTGGTTATGGCTCCGGGTCACATGCGGAGAAAGGGGCTAAGGGCTAAGTCGAAAGGGTCTTAAGGCCTTTAGAGTTTGGAAGACTGATTTTTAGGCCAAAATAAGGATTTTTAAGGCCGAAATAGGGGTTTCGGTAGAGGGAAGAAAGGGTTTTAAAAACAAATAAGGGGGAGTTATAAGGTTTAAGGAGGATTTTGACACTTTTAGGGATCCGATGAAGGGAAGGAAGGAGTTATAAGGGGAAAAAGGAGTGATATGAGGGTAATGATGAAAATGTAAACGAAGGGGTAAACTGAGGGAAATGGAGCTATGAAAAGCAGTTTTCCTTTATAAACAACAGGGCTTTAAAGACTCTTTGATGGAAATAGCAATGAAGACAATTTTGAAGGATAGAAAACACATGGAGGCTTCAAGAATGATAGATTTACAAAGGAAATGTTTCTCTTGAAGGCTCAGAAACATATTTAGCCACATGTTTGCTTTGACAAATTATTATAGGTGGCTAACATGGGGTGGGTCAAAGCCCCCAATTTATTGTAATGGGTCAAAGGGTAGACCTAGAGTTCACAAACCACGGTTTGTGAACCATAGGATAGGGTTGGTTATGATAATATAAATAGATGGATAGTTTTAGTCTTAGGGTAAGTAAGTAAGTAAGATTGATGCTACGTACGAACTGTTGAGATCTATTTGGGTAGTTTTGGGTAAGGACTCTTGCTGACTGTGTGCGCGGAGATCCTCAGTACCACTGTGTGCGGACCCCGATGGCTGTGTGCGCGGGCTGTGACTTGGTTTTGTAATTGCGTTTTTGGATATTAATGAATGCGGAACCTATTGAAGTATATTTATGCTATCTAAACTGGTTGTGTTTATTACTGAAGTACCTCTGTGTTATTTGAATAAGGTGTGATTGTGTTTGCGATATATGAATTAGTTGTGATTGTAATGCTCTATGGTGATAATTGTTGATGCACACGTGGATGCGAATGTGTTGATCAGATCTATTAATAATAGTAGCTTTGTTTATGGTTACATGCTAATTATACTGTTAAGGGCTTGATAATAGGCTTGTTTCTATGCGAACCTGATAGAACTCAACGAGATCTGCCTTAATTACCTACTCTCTCCCAGGGTGCGGAAACCTGGTTCGAGCACCCATCCATACTACTTCGGGTGAGACCTGGGCCTACGAAAGTAGGTCATTGCCGAAAGAGACAGTAGTATAGGGGTTTGGTGGCAAACCTTAACTCTGAACCTGGGTCAGGACCCTTGAAGCCAACAGAGCCTCTAGACGCTGATCAAGGTTGAAGATATCAAAAGGCTAGTGGAGTTAGTGGTCGATTTGGTCAAGAAGCCTATATCAACCAAATCTGAAGTGTGTGAAAAGAATTGTTGAGTGATCCATAACCTGTAGCATTTAATAAGTGTCTCAACATAGAAAATTGATATCCCTGATCGGGTTTCTTGAGGACATCTGCCACCGGACAGGTGTAGGCAAGGTACCATGCATACACCAGCGTGATACCCAAGAATGACAACATGCCATCAATTAACCGAATGAGGAGGTACGCGAGGGATATGGGGATGATTACGCATTTAGTAAGACAACTTGTGCTGTCAGAAGGGCGGTGTAAAAGGCATAACAGGGTAAGCCTCAAAAGATCTAGTTTGGCACTGCAAAAACCATTTTCCTCCGGAAGAAACTGGGATTTCAGGCAACAGACGGAAGCTAGTGCAATCATTGTTCAGAGGGTTCACGCTTTGGTTCAGGGGATCACACATTGTCATTATAGATTTAATTCAGTGAAATATCCAGAATAGAATAAAGGTTAAGAGGAAAACGAGGCAGAGTGTGGCTCAAAATCAAGATATAGGAAAATAGAAGATGGTAAAATCTGTAGCTGAGACTAGTAAGTGAGGTAGAAATACAAAGCAAGAGGTCTTAGAGAATCTCTCGACAACTTACTCTCTTGGAAATCCTCCACAAGTCAGGATTGTGATTCAAGGCTGGGAAAAAGAAAGCTATAGTAATGAGGAAGATAATGAATCAGAAGTGAAAATTATGGATTTTATCACTGATCTTGGAAATACCAGAGGTCATCTTTCATTGTTTAACCAAATTGTTCATACATACTGGATCATGAAATGTGTTCTGGCCAAAGCTATGCAAAGTCTTCATCTAGGTAAAGAGACTCAAATATCAACAGTGATGGAATTTCTCCAGGATATCAACATTCAACTCCAGCATATCAAGGTTACATAGTATCAAACAACAGATCGAATCAGACGAATTGAAAGGCAGATTCAACAACTGCAACAAGTGGACATGCCTGGTTCCACTGCGAAGGACCCAGCACCAATAGACTTTTCAGATGGATAGTAACCCAACTCAAGTTTTTATGATTTTTGCGGATAGTGCTTTAGTTCATAGTGGGTACTTAGTTAATGTTTTAAATAGTGAACTGGCCAGTGCGGCAAGTAGAAGAATGAAACATTATCAATTTTGGATGGCTTTCAATGCGTTAAGGTGGCCAACAGACCTGGTTTCCTTTGGGCAGGTTGAGGCCACTAACTTAATATATAATGTAACCTGCTTCTTGGTGATAAATAGAAAAAAGTAAGGTCCTACCAAATTGACAAAAAAAAAAAAAAACATAGAAAATTGATAAATAGAGGAAGGAATTGACTCTATTTGGTTGGTTGTTTTGAGTGTGTGAGAATATGCCATTGTGGGGGCATCGTGGTGAGTAGAGATTGTTGTAACTACTCACATTGTATTACAGATATATTCAGAATTGTGTATGCAGAATTCAGAGATGATTTGGGTTGTAGAATGGAGGATAATTAATAGAAAAGAGTAGAGATTGTCGTGAGTAGAAGAGAAGAAAAATCCCTCTTCGGGCAAAGTTTTTGGTTCAGATTTTGTGTGCATAACAATGGTGCTGTTGGGTTGCTCATGTTGAGCGAATTGAGAGCCCAACATGAAACATTTATGAAACGTGATTCACATGGAGGAAGTGAAGGCGTGGAGGCTTCAGATTTAGTAGCAGGAAGATATTTCTTAATCCAATAGGAGTTGGACAATCCAATGGTATTTGGGCGAGGATCATTGGTTGTGGGAGCTTCTAGTGGATGGTAGTCCGTAGATCCGTGAGAAAACATAACTCTGAATTGATAAATTCCAGCATAGTGTAGAGGAAGCCAAGTATTTCGTCTTATGGGTGTAAGCTAATCCATGTACACTTTGTTCACCATATTAATATAAGAATTGAGCAACACAACAACAACATGGTGGTTTCTCCCAAAAGGGTTTCCACCAGAAATACTTGTGTTCTTATGTGTTCATGCTTGTGTTGATATTTCTCATTGTTATTATGTTTTGTGTTTATTGATGTGTATATGTTTTGATGAACTAATGTTGTGAAAGTGCATGAATATTTGAGGTTGTTGAAAAATATTTAAAATTGGTATAAAGGCGATCACTACTGATTCACCACCACTCACCCCCTCCCCCTCCCCCCTTCTCAGTGGTGAATACATTTCCAACAACAACGACATATGGGCACTGGAGGAATAAGTGAAGGACACTTTCATTTGATCCCTGACACATGTAGCATCTACCAGGTCCATAAAAACCCCACGTATAGAGTTTCTCCAAAGTTAAAGTCTTGTTCTTCCAAACCAACTAGTGGAAGAAATTCAATTTTAATGGAAGATGCCAAGATCAGACCTTATCGAACCAACACATCACCGCATGAGCTTGAAGAGAAGAAGTTATGTGTACATAGATCTCCTTCACCAATAATAGGCCTTGGGCCAATTGTCCATCCCAACAAAGAGCATCATCTCTAATATGCCAGAATGATATTCCTGCCATGGATAATTTTAAAATGTAGTCCTCCCAAATGGCACCATTTATATGAAATAAGCCCAAATCCTCAACCATTTTCCAAGTAAGATATTTGTGTACATATACCAAATCAAATTGAATTTGATTAATGCAGAAAATACCCAAGCAGTGAAGCTGTTGAATGATCTCACTCAAGGGAAAGTACGATCTCTATGAAAACTATGAATAAGATCCATCCCGACTTCAACCATAGCAGTATAACTAATCTCCCATCTCAAATTTCCAATAAGCCATTGTTTGACCTTCATGAAACCCGACCAGATGAAAGCTCCATTTTGTGTGGATCCTGCCCCATTTTTTATCCAAGCATGTAGAGCCAAGTTTTTCAAATATTTCTCCTTAATAATATCCTTCCAAATACCAGATCCAAATAATACACGCGAGAAGCTCTTTGTCATCAAAGCCCAACCAAAATTTTCTACATTTTTTAAACCCCATCCACCCACCTCCTTTGGCTAGGCGACCTTTGGCTAGGCGATATTCCCCTAACGCACCAGATGATTTTTGTTGTCTCCCACGTAATAGAACATTGAAAATTTGAAATAATTGCATTAATTTTCCTAATGACATTCCTAAGCATCATGTATAAATACATCCAATACACAGAAATATTCTGCAAGACCGATTGTGCTAAAATCAATCTACCACCAATTGTGAACCATTTGTGAGCCATATAAACAACCTCCCTACAAATTTATTAATTAACCATTTCCCAATTTTTAATAAAATATTTATTTAGTTTCAAATGAAAACCAAAATATTTGAAGTTACCATAAGAGGTAGCGCAATCTCCTGTATTTCAGACTGGTCTCAAGAAGCATAAATGAGCAGAGATTTTAGTTAACCCATAATCATTTGCAAAATATTATAATCTTATCACAAATTAAATCACCAAAATCTAATGAAAAAGGAACAAATAACGACTTTATTAAACTAAGTCATCTTTCAACCATTAATGAAATAAATCCAATGAAAATGATGGATGAACAACCTCATTAAACTAAGCCAGCTTTCAACCATTAATATGTGTTGGTAGTTCCCACAGATGAGATATTTCTGTGTATTGGGAGTTTCCATGTCCTCCGTAGATACTTACGTCACGATGAGTAGTGGCGTCTTTCTAACGAAAGTCGGATGTGAAAGTTTGTACGTCAGACCGTGTATATAAGTTGAAACTGTGTATACATCAGATTGTCAAATGAGATATATACACAATCTGATGTAAAGAATTCACATGCGTAAAATTTACTGAGTGGTGGCCTCTTTCTAGCGAAAATCGGATGTGAAAGCTCCTTTCTTTTTTACATCAAACCGCGTATATCAAGTAGAAAGTGTGTATATATCTCATTGTCAAATGCGATATGTACACAATCTGATGTAAAGAATTCACATTCGACTTTCGTTGAAAGATGCCCCTTGTAACGTAAGTATTACGCTGCTACAGCGAAAACACGAAAAAGCTCACATCATAATAAAATGAGCCATTGGAATGTATAACGTAAGTATTACGCTGCTACAACGAAAAGACGAAAAATACGCTATACTAGCCTTTTCGGCCTTTTCGGCGATGCCACAATTTTTGTTTCTAATTTTGTTGCTGAATTTATTTTTACTATTAGAAAAGTAATTCAGGTTATATGGTTTTTTTCGTAAGATGCCATACTTTTAAAATTATAGGAAGTAGTGTTTGAGTGGGCCTAATGGTTAAGAGCATGTGTTTCCTTGTAAGATGTCACACGTCACACTTTCAAAACTAGAGGAGGTAGAGTGTTTGAGTGGGCCTAATGGTTAAGAGCATGTGTTTCCTCATAAGAGGTCACACATTCAAAACTAGAGGGGGTAGAGTGTTTGAGTGGGCCTAATAGTTATGTTCAAAACTAGAGGGGGTAGAGTATATATGCCTTATAGACTTAGCAGTCAAAACTAGAGAGGGTAGAGTGTTTGAGTGAGCCTAATGGTTAAGAGCTCCTAAGAGGTCACACATTCAAAACCTAGAGGGGTAAAGTATGTATCCCTTAGTAAACTTAGTGGAGTGTTTGAGTGGACCTAATGGTTAAGAGCATGTGTTTCCTCATAAGGTAGAGTGTTTGAGTGGGCTTAATGGTTAAGAGCATGTGTTTCCTTTTAAGGTAGGGTGCTTGAGTGGGTTTAATTGTTAAGAATATGTGTTTCCTGGTAAGAGATCACACTTTCAAAACTAAGAAGAGATAAAGTATATATGCATTCATAAACTTAGCAGTCAAAAAAGTAAAATGTGAAATTGATGTACAGCACAACTCACCAAATTGTTATAACCATCTTGAAAAACTGGAGGACGTTTCTGAGCCTCTTCTCCGACGATTTTTTAACGCGACACATGAGTTGTCTAGCCATTAATTACAATCACACGTTAAGATTGCGATCCGTCCTTTATATATATATGCCTCCTGCCCTCTTATCCCTTCAAGTCAGACACTAAACTTCCTCTACCTTCCCATCGTTACAGAGAGACAGAGAAGTACAGTTCATAATGGGCAGTTACAGCTTTTGCGCTTCGAACTCTGTTCCTTCCAGCACTGTGAAAGTCATAAACTCAAATGGCAGTGTTCAGGAACTTGACAGACGGATAAATGCTGCAGAACTGATGCTGGATAATCCTCACCACTTTGTATGCCACGCCAATTGTTTGCATATTGGGCGTCGGATTAATCCTCTCACGGCAGACGGAGAATTGGAATTGGGGCATCTCTATTTTCTTCTGCCCATGCCCAAGCTGCACTCGGTGCTCTCTGCGACAGACATGGCCTCCCTGGAATCGAAGGCCAATTCCGCCATGAAAGCTGCAACCAAACGGGACTCCGACTCCAGAGTACTCCCCCTATTTGGAGACCTCACGGCTCCGCTCCTGCCAGAAATGGAAAACGATGTCTTCTTATTGGAGGAAGGGAAACATGTTAGCGGGGCGCAGGATGAGAAGCTTGCTGTGCCAAAGCTGAATTTGGAGGACGATCTAGGACTGTCAATGGCGCTTGCGCAGCTGAGAATGAACGCGGGCAAATCTTGGAAGCCAAAGTTGGAGACCATTAACGAGTTCCGGCCAACACTACGGGATCTGATGGAGTTGAATATTGAAGAGTTCTGCTAGCATGAGTATTAAGACAATTTCGGATCACACTGAATCTGATTTTCCTGGGAGGCCATGGATCAATCCTCCACAATTTGTCTCTGAAAATATCGGGGTCAAATGCCCAAACATGTATGTATATATCCAAGGTAATAGGTATTTTTTCAAGTCGATATTTTGTGCATATATGTGATTTTACAATGAGGCTACCAAAGGAGAAGATTTTTGCACTTTGCCATGAATACGTGAGAGAGATACAAAAGAAAGATAAAAATCTTAGTGCTTTTGTCTTACGAATCTCTGAACTTCAACCAAATTAGTCCTGCATGAGATGTGCGTTGCTTCAACCAAATTTCTACAATCACTTGTTTGTGAAGACTTGCTTGCATGACACATAGGGAAGCCTTACTCACTTCTTCCATGAGCATATGGGTAAGTGAGGTCACAACCTTGAGAAGAAGAAGCCTTGTTTGCATGGCAAATAGAGAAGCTCTACTCACTTTTTCCAGGGTATATGGGATAATTAGATAGCATCTTTAGAAGAAAAGTTGTATTTATAAGTATTTGAAGTGAGAGATAATTGAAAGTTATCTATGGAAGACCAAAGTTGTAGACGGTGCTATTCACAAAAATATGAGATTATATTTGTATAGAATTACTAAGATATGAAAGGAATTTTTAAGAAAATTGATGTTATATTGTTTTAGTTTTTAATTTTGAATAAAAATGCAACAATTTGACTAGTAAGTTTATTAAGGCATACATACTTTACTCTTCTTAGGTTTGGCCTCTTAGGAGAGGAAACACATGCTCTTAACCATTAAGCCCACTCAAACTCTTAGGGGAGGAAACACACATGCTCTTAACCATTAGGCCCACTCAAGCTCTATATATGTATTTTGTTTTTTTTTTTTTTTTTTTGTAAATTTAATGTCTATAAGTTTATGATACTTAATAGATCATGATAAAAAAAATTATATTAATGTTAAAAAATTTCTTAAATCTTGACTCCTGAGTTTAATATTAAAAAATTTAAAAACACTAGTTTTAGATGTTCTGATGGTAATGAAAACTACTAACACTAAGGAGGATTTCACTGAACATTGATGGTAATCGGTTGGCTTGAATGGATTAGAATTCTCTTGAAGCCTTTACTCGAAGAGACTTATAAGCATCTTCATCTGCCAACTTATCTCTATGATAGTTTTCATTTTGACAACACCCAAAACAACAATGAAATGGTACATACACATACGAAGCCAACGAAGCCAATTTGATCTGGCCATTGGCCATCAACCCTCAATGAACTTAGTTTTCATTTTGATCAAAGCGTTTAACTACACGAATTTTGTTGGAAATAGTAGACTACTTCTGTATGCTTGAAATGCAAGAAGAGCTGAGTTGAGTTAATTCAAGTCAAATCTAATTTAGTGAAGCAAATAGTTGGAATTGAATCCAGTTTAGTTAGAGTTTGCATAATTTTATATTTAGTAAGTGTGGTCTTGTATATTTGTGGTTGGGTCATTGTGAGATATATGAGATCAGAAGAACCAAAAATTAAATCTCGTAAATGTGTATGTGAGAAAGTTTAATGAATAAAAATATATTTTATGTGAATGGTGTGTTTTCCTCCTATGCCTTTCCATCAAATTGGTATTGGAACTGAGATTAAATTTCATGATCTGAGAAACCAGAAAGAGGTGAGCAACATGTAAAGCCACCACCGTATTAAGTAAAGAGAGGCAGTAACAGAATCAGTAATGCACCCGAGAAAATATTGCTCCCACGTTATAACGCAAGAGAGCCCCACCAGAAATTGTGTTACTATGCACAAACGCAACTGCGCCTGTTATCACGCGACCATCCCTCATTGTGAGGTTCGTCAGTACTAACGCAACAAGTTTTAAAAGGTTCTGAAATATTTTGAAAGGGTTGTTGGTTCAAAGGTTTGTAAAGTCTATTAGACTAAGGGTTTAAAAAGTTCATTCGAAAGGGGTGTTTAATATAAGTTGAAAGATATCTATTTAAAGTCGCATGGACAGATTCATTTTTATATGTTGAGACAATGATAATGAGATTTTTTAAAAGAGCTGTATATAAAGAAAACGTTATTTTTAATTAGTGGATTGATTGTGCTATCACATATACATAAATAAATGTTTCTTTATTAAAAGAAATTTTTCAAAAAAAGGATTTTATTGGAAAGAGAGTTTAGGGTCTTTAAAAAAGTGCATCAGTCTATAACATTTTTTCTGTTTTGTAAAGTATGATAGTGTTTTGGGTTCTAAATAATCTCTCTGTATGATAAAGATACATGGATCCAATGAATATTGTTCTTTATAGGGGCACATATTGAAAACCATTTTTTGGGGGGGCAATATGGAGAGAAGCTTCAGGAAATAAGGAAAGAAGCTAGAAAGAAGAAGGTGAATGACAAGCGAGAGACGACAATTATGGGTTGGAAAGGATGACTCAAGTAGATCAAAAGAAGAAATAGAAAAGAACAGTCATAAACCATTACTATGTTTAGAAAGGTCCAGACCATAGCTAAGGAACTAAGAATTCTAGCAAAAGATGAAGAAGAGATCGAAGGTGAATGGTGTAGTGTGGATTTGGTACAACCTCTTATGTTTATTGGTAAAAAGTTTGATTTTTGGGTTGTCAAAATGAAAACTTTTCTTTGATATAAAGAGTTAATTAAGTACCAGTCTAATAACGCATATGATGAAGTATGTGATGGTTTAGTATTGGATTTTATAAAACAAATATTAGATGAGAAGTTTTTGTGCAAGGTAGAAAAAAATATATCTTCCCAAGAAGCATGGAAGATCTTGAAGCAGAATTTGGTACAAAGGTAAGTGACATGCAACAACACGTTGTGTCATAGTTTGTTGAAGAATCAATAGAGAAGTCAACCACATATTTGAGAGTAAGTGAGAAAGTCTCTCGGAGGACAACAAATTTTGGAGAATATGTGCATATGGATGAAGAATATGCAACAAAGATTGCAGAGAGAGAAGTTGAAGCCTCTATGTATAAGCATAACAAGAGCATATGTATGCTCAAGAACTCCATTATAACGTAGATGGTGAAGACGATGGTGAATCCCACTGTGATGAGACACATGTGGATGATGATTGCAAAGTGAGATGTGAATTAGAAAATTATACAGTAGTTGATGAATTTGGTGAAGTTGAAATTTTTAATGAGCACATGCATGTTCATATATCCCGCCATAGAGTGGATGAAATGTTGAGATTCAACAAGATGATGAGCTTAGTGAAAAGAGTCACCTTCACTAAGTGGGCCCGCAAGTTATTTTTGGCGCAAGTCTATTTTTAGACATGTCGATCATATTTCAGAAGTTGCAGGATGCTATTTGTGAATGGTTGATCAAGTTGGAAAAATAGATGAAATTCTATTTTTAGAATATTGGGCGAAGTCTATTTATAGATCGTCAATCTAAAAATAGATGCATGTTGATTATTATTAGCTCTTAATAATAATCAGACTCTAAACAACAACTTATTCTCTTGGAGCACTTCAGTTCAGTGCACAGATGTGGCATAGCAGCTGACAGAAGCAATTACGCTATTCCTGAGGGTTTACTGGAGCTATTGCATGGAGGACTCAGTTAGAACTCAAGTGGCAGAGTTATAACACAGTTGGAAGAAGTAGTTATGGAGTTGTATTCAGTTTAACTCAGTTAGACACTAGTTGAGCTAGTTGTATCTAGTCTAACTAATTGATACACTAGTGAGAGTGGAGTGAATTAATTCATAAATAATAACTCATTAATCAACTGAACAATACAACAGTTAACTACAGTGCATGGCAGTTTCAGTGGAGACTAGTGGAGAGATAGGTGAAAGGGCAAGATAGACTATATGTTATGACTACTAGTGATGCATTGATTGCATCAAACACACAATGGAGATGCCAATGAGGATTGCGCAGTCAATCCAAGAGTAATTCAAATTCATTCAGAGCTATTCTTCATCAGATATTGCGCAGTGGAGGCAGGCTAGTAGGTGGCAAAGATCGATGCATGGATTTGCAAGATTGGGCCTGATTAGTGTATGATGATTGTACTGTACTAAGAGCTTGTGATAAGCTTTGTATGTTTGTATGAGATTTTCATATGATCTCCATGTTACATAATATATAGTTGGGGTTTTCAGCTTCAGGCTTTCCCGGTTAAAAACTGTGTTATGTGCGATTGAATATTTTTTGTTTATGCTTCACATGTGTGTGCAATTAATTTTTTCCACAAAAAATTAACAAGTAGAATAGATTCAGTATCTTGCATAAAGTTAAATAGTGTGAAATCAGGTGAATCTTGGACATATGCATGCTTAGTGCATATAATTTCTACATGGTATCAAAGCATTGTTGATTGAAGATTGCAATTGTGAAGTGAGTTTGTGCTCGTGGACAATTCGAATTTGCTACAGAAGATTCTTGGTGCAGAAATTGAGTATACATTGAAATGTCTTTTAAAGGATTGAGATTGGAGTATGCCCTTGATGGGAGCTCGAATTACATAGCCTGGAAGGACAGGATGGAGGCGGTGCTGGAGGATAATGGGCTGAAGGATTTCATCGATAGCGATGTTCCTAAGCCGGGATCTAGTGATGCTGCATTTCTTGATGCATGGCAAAATAATACTGCAAAGACAAGGAGGATTCTGTTGGAAGGTGTGAAGGACCACATTGTGTCCAGCCTTCATGGGAAAGCCACTCCATTCTTAATGTGGAAGGCTTTGACAGACTTGTTCCAAAGCAGAAGTGACCAGAGGAAGTTGGTGCTTAAGGACAAGCTCAGAAAAATAAAAATGGAGAAAGACGACAGTATTCCAAAATACCTCACGAAGGTTGTCCACTGCAAGGGTGAGCTAGGAAGTGTGGGGTTTGCTGTTGATGAAGAAGACTTGGTGAGCTCGGCTCTCCTTGGGCTTCCGAAGAATTGGCATAGCAACGAAGACTCTGTCAATGGACGAGAAAAACTGCTAGGATGGGAGCGACTTTGGTCGGATCTTGTGCAGGAGGAGATAAGGCGATGTACCAGGGATGGATCTTCATCGAAGAATGAATATGAAGAGAATCGCGCTTTGGCTGCCAAAGCAAGGAAAGGGAAGGGAAAGAAAAATCCTTCAAAATCCGGTGCAAAAGGCAAGAAGTAGGACTTTTCCAAAGTGAAGTGTTTTCACTGTCACGAGCATGGACATTTCGCCACTAATTGTCCACAGAAGAAGAAGAATAAGCAGGCTGCTGGATCTGCAGCTAGAGAGGCCTTAGCCTCGCAATTTGAGCTAGATTTTTCCTTGATCGCATGCTTGGTTTCAAGCTGCATGGGATCGGTGTGGTATCTTGACAATGGTGCATCTTTCCATATGATGGGAGACAAAGAGTTGTTTAGTGACTTGGAGGAGAAGGACCTCCAGATGCATATAGAGATGGGCAATGATGGTCGGTATAGTGCGACTGGCATTGGGACCATTACCTTTGAGAGGGAGTCCAGTAATCCATTCTTGTTGAAGAATTTCATGCATGTTCCAGGTCTGAAGAAGAACTTGGTCTCAGTCGCAATGCTGGAAGACAGGGGTTATGATGTTGTTTTCAGTGAGGGAAAATTCTTCCTTTGAAATAAAACAACGGGTTAAACCAAGAAGATAGGGGTTTGAATTAATAATCTCTACAAGCTAGAGGTAGATGGCTGCACTGCATTGGTGGGCAAAGCAGAAGAAGTGGTGAGCCGGGATGAGGGCGAATTATGGCATAGGATATTGGGCCATCTTCACCATGGCACTTTGAAAATTTTGCAGCAAATTTCTACTGGACTTCCCAAGGGTACTCTTGCGCAGTCAGATCAGTGCAAGGGATGTACTATGGGTAAGTTTGTGAAGACCACCTTTCATGAGAAGGAGAACCGTGCTTCGGTGATCCTGGAGAGAATTCACACAGACGTGTGTGGACCATTCTCGGTTGCTTCAACAAAAAAACACAGGTATTATGTGATATTTGTTGATGACTTTTCTCGTAGATGCTGGATCTTCTTCATGCAGAAGAAGAGTGAAACATTCTCAAAGTTCTGTGAGTTCAAGGCATTGGTGGAGAAGGAGTCGGGGAAGCAGGTGAAAGCTCTAAGGAGCGATAATGGTGGTGAATACATCTCTAGTGAATTCAAAGACTTCTGTAGCAAAGAAGGAATTCGAAGAGAACTCATAGTGTCTCATATTCCACAGCAAAATGGGGTCGCGAAGAGAAAGAACAGAACGATTATGGGTGTTGCACGAGCGATGCTGCATGGTCAGGGCCTACCGATGCACTTGTGGGCAGAAGCATGCAACACTATGATTTATGTGCAAAACTGTTGTCCTCATAGAGTACTTGGCATGAGTACACCCGAGGAAGCTTTTACTGGTAAGAAGCCTGATATTTCTCATTTGAAGATTTTTGGCTCACCTGTTTACATTCATGTGACGAAGGATGCCAGGTAGAAGTTTGAGCCGACTGCAGAAGTTGGGATATTTTTGGGGTACACAGAAACACCCCATAACTATCGTGTGTATTTTCCAAACAGTCGAATGACTGTTATGCGATGGGATATAAAATTCAATGAGGTGAAAGCCATGAAATTGTCACTTTAGAGGGAGCTACACTTTCATGCAGAGGAGGAACTTCTTGTTCCCAAAGATGAGCCTCTGAATGTGGATCAGCCACAGGAGGAGATTCATGGAGTGGAGGAGTCCACTCATGCAGAACCAAACATCAGACAAGGCATAAAGCATACCACAGAAGCTGAGAGACTGAAGGTGGATGTGGCACAGAATGTAGGAGTCCCTACATCACAGCGCAGACAGAGACAGTCACCTGACTGATATATTGGATACATGGCTCTTATGAGCAAGTGTATTGTGACAAAGCCATCTTCTTTTGAAGAAGCAGTGCAGGAGCCCACATGGGTAGATGCCATGGTGGAGGAGTATGACTCCATTGTCAGAAACAGTTCTTGGGAGATTGTTCCAAGGCTGGTGGGGAAATCAATTGTAGGATCAAGATGGATCTACAAGGTAAAACAAGCTGTTGATGGGAGCGTCGAGAAGTATAAGGAAAGATTTGTTGCCCGAGGCTTCTCACAGATTGAGGGGATTGACTATGAAGAAACCTTTGCACCTATCACACAGTATTCTTCCATATGGACCATCCTTGCTCTCTCAGCGCAGATGGGTTGGCACATTCATCAGATGGATGTGAAGACTATGTTCCTTAATGGAATCATTGAGGAAGAGGTGTACATTGAGAAACCTGAAGGATTTGAGATCTTCAGCAATGAGTCGCATGTGTGCAGGATCAAAAGAGCGTTGTATGGGCTGAAACAAGCACCCCGTGCTTGGTACACTCAGATCGACAGCTATTTCACTGGACTTGGCTTCACCAAGAGTGAGGCGGATACAAACCTGTACCAGATTGTGGTTGAGGGTAAGCTTTTGATCATTGTACTTTATGTTGATGATTTGATACTAACAGGTGATGAGAAGTTGATACACTCATGCAAGGCTAATCTTGCAAAGGAGTTTGAGATGAAGGATTTGGGCCTCCTTCATTATTTCCTTAGATTGGAAATATGGTAGTGGGAAGGTGAACATTTTGTGTCTCAAGGCAAGTATTCTCGAGAGATATTGGAGAAGTTTCACATGCAAGGCTGCAAGCCTATCGACACTCCTCTTCTAGGAAATTGGAAGAAAGAGGATGCTACATCGGCAAAGGTAGTGGATGCCACTATTTATCGACAGTTGGTGGGTTCGCTCATGTATTTAGTCAATACAAGACCGGACATATGCTATGTAGTGAACCAGCTTTCACAAGCGATGGTTAAGCCTACCAAGCTCCTTTGGAAGGCAGGCAAGCATGTCCTGAGATATCTTAGGGGCACATATGAGTATGGTTTATGGTACAGAAATATGGATGAAGTGAAGTTGCATGGCTTCACGGATGTAGATTGGGTAGGAAGCCCAACAGACAGAAAGAGCACATCAGAAGGAATTTTCAGTATCGAATCTATGACAGTTTCTTGGTATAGCAGGAAACAAAGATCTGTGGCATTCAGTTCAACAGAAGCAGAATACATGGCAGCAAGTTTAGCTGCATGTGAGGCTATATGGATGAGAAAGATTCTGGTTGGTTTGTTCGGTTCACATTTAGATCCCACGGTGATTCATTGTGATAATCAAAGTTGCATTAAACTCTCAGTTAATCTTGTGTTTCATGATAGATATAAACATATTGATATCCGGTATCATCATATCGGAGATTGTGTGCAACGAAAGATCATGTTGCTTCAGTACATTCCTATGAAGGATCAGGATGCAGATATTCTGACAAAGGCGCTCACCAGGAGCAAATTCGAATACGATAGAGGCAGGATCGGGGCGAAGGATAATCCCTATCTTGTTTAGAGGGAGTGTTGAGATTCAAAAAGATGATGAGCTTAGTGAAAAGAGCCGCCTTCGCTAAGTGGGCCCGCAGGCTATTTTTTGCGCAAGTCTATTTTTAGACTATGTCTATTTTTAGACATGTCGATCATATTTCAGAAGTTGCAGGATGCTATTTGTGGATGGTTGATCAAGTTGGGAAAATAGATGAAATTCTATTGTTATAATATTGGGCGAAGTCTATTTATAGGTCGTCAATCTAAAAATAGATGCATGTCGATTATTATTAGCTCTTAATAATAATCAGAATCTAAACAACAACTTATTCTCTTGGAGCACTTCAGTTCAGTGCACAGATGTGGCACAACAAATGACAGAAGGAATTACGCTATTCATAAGGGTTTACTGGAGCTATTGCATGGAGGACTCAGTTAGAACTCAAGTGGCAGAGTTATGACACAGTTGGAAGAAGTAGTTATGGAGTTGTATTCAGTTTAACTCAATTAGACACAGTTGAGCTAGTTGTATCTAGTCTAACTGATTGATACACTAGTGAGAGTGGAGTGAATTAATTAGTTAATTAATTCATAAATAATAACTCATTAATCAATTGAACAATACAATAGTTAACTACAGTGCATGGAAGTTTCAGTGGAGACTAGTGGAGAGATAGGTGAAAGGGCATGATAGACTATCTGTTGTGACTATTAGTGATGCATTGATTGCATCAAAAAAATAGTGGAGATGCCAATGAGGATTGCGTAGTCAATCCAAGAGTAATTCGAATTCATTCAGAGCTATTCTTCATCAGAGATTGTGCAGTGGAGGCAGGCTAGCAGGTGGCAAAGATCGGTGCATGGATTTGCAAGATTGGGCCTGATTAGTGTATGACGATTGCAATGTATTGAGAGCTTGTGATAAGATTTGTATGTTTGTATTAGATTGTCATATGATCTCCATGTTACATAATATATAGTTGGGATTTTCAGCTTCAGGCTTTCCCGGTTAAAAACTGTGTTATGTATTGAATATTTTTTGTTTATGCTTCACATGTGTGTGCAATTAATTTTTTCCACAAAAGATTAACAAGTGGAATAGATTTAGTATCTTGCATAAAGTTAAATAGTGTGAGATCAGGTGAATCTTGGACATATGCATGCTTAGTGCATATAATTTCTACATGAAATTATATTGATGTTAGCTTTGATGAAGAGCAATTAACTAGTGATGAGTGGTTGCACATGATGAAACAGAAAGCTCTTATTGATATGTTGTTATTTGGTGAAAGAATCTCACTTGTGTCTAAAATCCAACTGAAAGTCAACATGAATGTAAAAACAAAGGTTGGTAAAAATGTGGAAAATGAAAATTATGATGCAACAACAGAACAAGAGAAGGAAAATAAGGAAGAGGAATAGGAGAAATCTCTCATTGTAGAGCATAATGAAGATGTTTTTAACATTGATTTTTATTGTGCAGGCAAACTAGAAAACAATCCAGCTGAAAGAGAAGATGAAGGAAAAGACATGGAAGTTTTTAAGACAAAGAAGAAAGCATTGAAACAATCTTTATGTTGAGAAATAAATAAACTTATATGTTAGGGTTGATTTCTCTGTCACGATAATTACTTGTGATTTTTTTAGCTTATTTATTATTGGTATTCTTCTTCTTTTCATAAAGAAATTACCAAAATGTAAAACATGAAGATAAAAAGGAACAAGAGACGCAAGATAGAGGCTCCAAGCTAGGGAAAAAAACCCATAAGGGGGAAAACCTAGACAAAAATCCTCTTCTTATAGAATCTGATCAAAGTGAGAAATCCAAGAGCCAAGACCATGTGAAAAATCCAACCCTTCAAGTATCCAAGTCAATCCCTCGTTATAGGAAATATCATCAATCTCAATCATAGAAACAAGCATCAATTCCAACTCTTATGCCATAGGAAGCTCAGGTCTTCTACCATCAAATGTTTGCATTAGTATTAGATTCTCTTTCATAGAAAACTCGAAGATCATTTACCACAGAAGTCGCAATTATTTAGACCAATAGCCTAGGAAAATCGCATGACCTTTCCATAGAAGTGGACTTTGAACTTTGCATGGCCTTACTTAAGAAATTGTCATAGAAAGAACTTTGAATCTCTTACGCTTATGGAGGTGGATATATGCCAATATATAGTTGCCTTTATGTGTGAAAATACACATCCTTTCATTGAGATGACTTGTCATCTTGGAGGGGTGGCTTGTCTTCTTTCGATGAGCTGACCCAAAAATTACATTTTTTAAAATTATTTTTCCTTTTTCTTTACAAGAAGACCAAATAGGACTTTGACTCTTTGACTCAATAAATCCTAGAAGCATGAAGAATGTGCTTAGATAAGAAATAATAATAATAATAATAATAATTATTCTTCTTCTTTTTCTCATAATGATACAAGTACAATAATTATGAAGACTGAACCCAATTATTATTTTTAGCACTCCCTCTTAACTTGTGAGGTATTCATGATTATACAACTAGTACAAGCGTACTCTCAAATTTAAATATTCTCATAAGAAGAGTTCGACTGATAAACCATCTTTAAGCATCAACATCATAACCAACATTGTCAATCTGCACAATAATAATGCTTTGGCTAACAACCTCTAACTCTTCATTACATTAGAGAAAAATGTTGGGAGGCATACATATGGAAACCAACACCACAAACTATTCAAGGCACATATGCCATCTCGATGTTCTCTATGTACATTCTTCCAGGACTATTCTTATCTTGGATTCCCAATCTCCAAGAATATCAGTCATCTTTTACTACTCTTATCTTGGATACTCTTTCAAATCCTCAAAGAGTACCGGTTCACAAGAACTACTACCTATCTTGGATTCCAAATCCTCAAGGTGTACCGGTCCCATATGATTATCCAATTCTCAATTTTTCCTACCAGTGTCTTCATTAGACTTAGGAATGTTAGTCCTGGACTAGTGCATGATATATGGAGAATACGATGTCTACCGTAATTCCCTCTCAACCAGGGAGAAGATCCTTACTCCCTCTCAGCCAAGTAGAAATAATCGCAATCCTTAGCTTGTCTCATACTTAATCAATAAATCATCTACTTGTTCTTCCATGGAGATATAGTTGTAGCTATAGGGATCCTTTCTCGCATTACATCATACTTGAGCTTCGAACTTTAAAGATGTCAAACATTTTATGGAGCCAAATTCTTTCATACTTATATCTTCAAGACAGGGTTTCTCAGATCCTAAAAACATCATGTCATATAAAATTTCAAGCTTCCTGGATTTTTTCAATCATGAAACAACTTTATCATCAAATGGTTCATTTGTCATCTTCAAGGAGCCAAACTTCTTCACACCTGCTATCACATGCCTTCCATCTTTGTATATCAATATTAAGTCTTCATAATCTTCCAAGCCATCATCAATGTCATCCACTCAATCCATGTGCTATAAATCGAATCAAATAGCATCTACTATAATATCATCAATCAAACTATCTTTACAGTCTCTTCACATACTTCTACAATAATTATTTTCAGGAATCCAAACCATATCCCAACATTATCAGAGTTTTTGAATCACAATAGATTTTAGTCAAGATGTGGGATTCTTCAAAATATTGTTGCTTGCTCCCTCTGGGGCCAACATTACTTTGCATGGTCTATCTTCATAATAAAGTTTTTCTTCATGCCCTTTAGCTTTCAATCATTAATCAATATGTTCTTGAAATGAACCAATCAATAAGATTTAATATTAGGGTCTTTACATCTCTCTCTTTTCATATAAGGTAAATGGGCTTCTTGTACTTTAATCGACTTCCTTGATGCAAGCTTCAAACTGCTCTTTATGTTTTTCCACTTCTTCCTTCTACTAGTCAAGCTTTAGATGAATAGTGTCTTGACATGAAATTTTTTTCCGAAGACCATGAAAGAACAAAAAGGAAAAATATCAATCGTAATAACCAAAATCTAGGGTACTTATCCTTTTGAGGAGGGTGAGTTCCCTCTTAATCTGGGACATGTTCACCACCCTTGTCTCCATATCATCATGGTGTCATACCTATCAATCTAAAAAGCTATATTCTCTTTACATTAGAAACAATTCATTAGGGTTTATTTTTTCTAGGATTTTCCAATCCAAGTCTCAACTCGGGTTTACGAACCCTAGATAACAAAAACCTTCAAGATGTTACAAAATGTAAGATCTACAAACCCCAAATTCTTTATAACTATCAATACTTGTCATCCATGCATTGCAAAATGTTGCAAAACCCTAATGATATTGTTTGATATGAATTTTATCCATAAAAATTAGCCTTCATTTGCAATAACATCAATTTATTACATGTTATTGTCTCTAATATGTATCTATGTAGATATTTTCAAATGACCACCACCATGATTAGAGAAGTTGACACGTATCATGAAATGAAAATAAAAGTTATACATACCTTGTAAAATTACCTTATCTTCTTCTTGCAAAGTTATGGTTCTTCAAGTGTCAACATTCTTCAATGGATGTTTATCTTCAACAAATATGCTTCAATTTTAGAACCTTTGTTGAGATTCCATCTTTGTCTAGGTTTCATCAATTGATATTTATTGTCTTCTTCTTGCAGAGATGAGTTTTTATCAAACTCAAAGATTTGGTCTATTTGTGCATCAAAGATGTTCTTCAAGTACTTCATATTTAGATATAATATTGGTTTCTTTCTTATAGTTCTAGTTCCTTAAATGTCGGCTTCATGGTGGAATCCATTGTTTTTATATGTATAGAAGTGAAATCTAATGACTGCTTGAGAACACTTCATAATCCAATAATGTAGTTGTACAACATAGTTATTCCGTCACACATTAGGGTCATTTTTAAACATCATTAAGTCACTGTCATCATAAATCAAATGTTGTAAAACTGGTTATCATAAGAGTCTTTTTCATACATGACTTGACAATCAACTTCCTTGTATCATGTCATCACAATTTCCTATCATATGGATCATCGACTCATTGTTCAAGGTTACTGTTATGCAAATATATCAACGGTTACTATTATATCACATGTTACTTCCATTTCCATGTCACAATATACTGTTATTATTGTTATATGTTGTCTTATTAATGCCACGATCTTTTCTATACATGTCATAAACATACTTCTCTAATTTCCTATTTCTAGGTCACTCTTATATAGATTAGAATCCATACCTTGAAATTCAAACCATAGAAATATAGTTGAAAAATCCATACAAATATATATAACCAGAGCATATAGAGAATGTGAATTGTTGTAAAAAAATAATGTCACAGAAAAATAGTGAGCTACAATATCAATTCCACAGAAGGGTACGACACAATATCACAAATATATCGGCTCATACCTAAATATCATAGCCATAACCATCTCCATAGGTGAGTCAAGATTAGCACGATACATAATAACATCAAAATATTAAATGAAATGACCAAAATCATCATGCATAGGACCAAAATGCATATAATAACAAGTTACTACCATTCATGACTATCTAGTGCATATGACCATGTTGATCAACTAGCATCTATCACGCATGTAACCACAAGAAAAATACAATGATAGACACATACATAACCATAATGCATATAAAAACCACTAAGCAACATACCTACATGCCAACCATAAAATCTTGTGTGACGATCTACTCTTACCCAAAGTCTAGTGTGGCAACCTCTCTCTCATAATCTACTTCTCTTGCTCTATCTTAGCCAACACATTAACATCATAACATAGCAACAAGATAATGATGACACAAACTACATAATGACCACCATGATGCATGCATGACCTAAAATTTATGCATAACCATAACCATGACAATGCATGCATAACAACATATAGATGCTAACATGCATAACAAATACATATACATATAACATGCATTCAAGACAAGCACATCCAAACAAAAGCATCATAAAATTATTTATGTCAACAAAACTGTTGCAATAACCCTTACCATACATACATAACAAGCACATATACAACCTTCCTTCATTCAAGACAAACACATTTTGCCCATCCAGTCCAAGAGTTGAACCATTCTCTGATACAACTCTGTAACACCCTCCTCTCATATTGACCTAAGTTAACCCGCCCACTGGGGTAAACATGTGACTAAGAATTACTATGATATGACTCAACCTCCTAGATCACCTTAAGGAAGTGGAATTGATAAACCGAAACTCTTTTGACTTCCCTCAGGTCTTACAGGACCCCCACAACTGAAACCACCCTTTCATGTATCCAAACCCTGAGTTAACATACTTTTCACTGACCTAAACCCCTAGTTGCATGTGCACACCTTCATCCATGCAACCAAAATCCTCTAGTCACATGCATAATGTTTTCAAGGGAGAAACTACATTCTTTCATCTAGTTCTAAGCCTAGGACCATGAGCTTTGAGCCACTTTTTCAGGGATAGGATCTAGACCACTACCCATAACTTGATGATACTTTCCAAAAAAAGAAATGACATAAAGACAAAGCTTATATCAAAAAACTTAATCAAGGACTTGGCATAATGAAGCCTAACCATGAAAAATGTCTTGTGATACACATCTTGAACATGTAATATACAGGTCATAACAACAGATCTAAACATAGGGATTTTATACTTATATGAGAAACGTCAAGAAGGTTCGATACCCTCTCATAATAGTTGCATCATCATCTATTAGGTCATACATTAATTAACATTTTCGTACTAAACAAAACATGATGAGAGACATAACCAAAATATTTCATAAACCATGCTTATAACCAACATATTAACAATGATAGAAGAACCATTATAATCACATAATAGCAAGCACATTTACTCATAAAATACAAAAGGAAAAATATCTCTTATTAATATATTCAAATCTAAATAAGTCAGGGAATTCCATATACCACCCGGCCATATTTTGGGCTTAACCAATCATTTATTTCATAAAATCACCCTTGTTCCATATTCCAATCATGAATGTCAGACTTGCAACAAAAAAACTAGGGCTTCCTCACGCTTTACCATAATCCCGCCATATACCGGTCAAGGATTCCTAGGCCCAAGCCCTCATCTATACCACCAAGATTTACCATATACCCCTCCAAGGGATTCCTAGGCTGAAGCCCTCATCTATACCTCTAGGATTTACCATATATCCCACCAAGGGATTCCTAGGACAAATAAAGAAACATACACTACCAATTTTTACCAAAATCCCACCACATACCGCTCGAGGGATCACTAGGCCTATATAATCATGGATGCCTCTGGATCTCTTCACCTAAAACATGAGGATTTTGTTTGTCTCCACCATCTAGTTTTTACCATATATCCTCCCATTCACTAGTCAAGGATTCCTAGGCCTAACGAGGGTATACACAATCAAGATTTGTCACAATACCACATTCACCAGTCCATGGATTCCTAGGCCTTGTGTTTATTCTCGAGAGCACCTCATTTAATTTAAAAACCATCTATTAATCTAACTCAGCCAAGGAAGAGAGAACCCCATGACACCATGGATATTCGAAAATGTAAAGGCAAGGCTGAAAACCACCGTCAAACCTAGAAAAACTCATGCCAATGATAACTAGATAGCCAAATACACACAAGCATGTACCATGTATTCCAAAAATAGCAAGGAAATCATAAATCCAACTTGATACCTGCAAGTAATCTCATTGTAGTGGATTGATCAAACTCTTCCTTGCTTTATCTTTGCTTCCCTTTTCCTTCTTTGTCCTTCCTTTTCTTTCCTTAATCCAATGCTAGAGTGCTCCAAGAATACTCTAAGTGTGCAAGATTATGAGAGAGTAGAGAGAATAGAGAGAGAGAGATCCAAAATTGAACTGACAAAATCTTATGAACTTATCCTCATAAGCCTTTTTATCATTATGGCATCTATTTTCTTCAATTTCCTCTATTTTTCCTTAAATTTCCTCCTCACATGCAACTTGTGACCTTTCACCTTCCTTTTCTCCTAATTTCCTTTATTTTCATAAATAAATGCCAAATAATTCCTCTTGTCTTTTCCTTTACCCTTTCCACTTTCCCTTAGCCATAATAAACCAAATGAACACCCACACTACGATGATTTTCCCAACATTCAACTTGGAGTACATGTCCCATGACCTTGATGTTATTCTACCTTTATTAGATTTATTACATGGATTTTTAACCCTTTGATGTTACATTTTTGCAGGTGATTTTCACACTAATTGCAGAATCCAGAATATCCATAGTATCATAGAACAATGGTCGGCGTTTCGAATCCCAACGGGGATTTTCACACTGTTTTAGGTTTCTTATTAGAGGATGAAGCTTGATCACTATGTTTTTCAGAATTAGGCTTAAGGCTAAGTATGTTCTTCTCAAAAGCCAGAGGTCCATGAAAGCTTTCTTGAAAAGTTTCCTTTTGGTCCCTCTTTGCTCACCTAGCAATCTCAGTTGGTAAATACTTGAAAAAATAAGTTATTAAGAGAATTTCATTGAGCATGGAATCATTAGGAATCTTGTTTTTCAACACAAGAAACCTCACATTAAGATCGTTTATTCTTTCCTTACTTTAGATCTTCATATTGGATAGCTCCATGACTAATACCTCTGGATTTTTGTCATTCCAAAACTTCTCTAGGCAGGCGACTTCAAACTATGCCCATGACATAATACTTTGAGGTGGTTGTGAAAAATACCAATTTTCAACTTTTCCCTAAAAAATGTACAAGAATAAACTACAAAAAACATCTTTGTGCTGCACACTCTTCTTCCTAATGGCTAGCATGAAATCCTTTATGTGGTCTTATGATGGTTGTCTAGAGTCTGGGTCAAATTTAGGGAGGAATTTGTAAGGGTTTTTTGGTAATGGATGTTGCACACCTAGGACAACCACAAAATCTTGATCATGCTATGGAGGAGTAGGTTTATTTCCCTGGTAACCTTGGTTTTTTCCCTTTATGTGGTCTTATGATGGTTGTTTAGAGTCTAGGTCAAATTTAGGGAGGTATTTGTCAGGATTTTTTGGTAATGGATGTTGCACACCTAGGACGACTACAACATCTTGATCATGCTATGGAGGAGTAGGTTTATTTCCCTGGTAACCTTGTTTGTTTCCCTAGTTATTAGCCATACATGGAGAAACTTGCGGATTAGGTGATTGAACTGATGAGGAATCTTCTTCACTAGAGGAGTCCTCAGTAGAATAGGATGAGTATGAGCTAGGTAGCAAAGGAGGTGGAACTGATCCTACTAAAGGATTAGGATGGATATATTCACTATTAGGTGGTTTAGATAATGGCTGATTGTGGTAAATTCTACCAGCCAAAATATCATGTAATTGTTTTTACCCTCCTATTTCGTTTCTTTTAAGATTCACATAACTAAGGGGTTGAAGTGAAAATCATAGCAGAGTTTCAAGCCATTTTTATAGAAATAGATGAGCTTAAGGACCATATTCGGCCACCTCAATAATAAAGTGCTCTAGAAGAGATTTCCAATGATGTAAATAAGTCTGAAATTGGCCTCGTGGATCAAAAGATAAGAGCAGTAAAATTTGAACCTATAAAAGTCAAAATCTCGGAAACCCCAAAATCTAGAGACTTGTTATAAAATCAAGTTTAAAGAAGCTATAGGGGCTAGGGACTGAGGATCCATCAATTTTCGTAGCTGGGGTCGTCTACTGACGGAAACCCATACAATAAATTGGAGGCCTATATCCTGTGACCTCAAAACCCCATAACCTTTTTCTAAATCAATTCTCGAAGATGCAAGGATTGAACCATTTATAAGGGAATGTCCCCTGCAATAGAGGACCATGGACCCTTCTCTCTCTCCTCTGACCTGAAAAGTGGCAACATATCATTGGGAAAAGGTGACATCAACAACCACCAATAGGGAGGTGGACACGTAGCAAGAAATTTTAAAGTTTTCAAGTACCCAAAGTTCCCAAATATAGATGATACATGGATCAATCACAGGGTGACACATGACTTGGTTGACATCATCATAATGTCATCCTGAGAGTATACCCAAAAATTTCAAAATCCCCTTAATAATTTCTAACTAGATTATAAAAGGAGTGGGGCCCCTGGGGATAGGGGACCAGAGCGCCAATGCATCTAGGTTCCAACTCAACAATAAGAGGAACCATTATCGACATGGAGGAATCACGAAGTCGAAGTGGGCCTGCCCCAATTACTCAAATACAAATGATTAAGGAATGACCATCTTTGGAGACGATCATCGCCCATCTCAAAGAAACCTCACTCGAGAGGGGTTCCGATGGATAAACAAGTGTGAAAGTTAAGCCAAAAATTGCCCCAAGAAATTCACATTCAATAAAGAAATATTCACATTTCAACCATTGTGATTGATTCTAGGGTATCGAGCCTTGCCTCCAACTATGCCCAGGCACCCCCCCAAGGGAGATAAAATAGGCCTGCCACCTATCAGGCTAGCATGACGACCATGTCAACTGTTGGGACTGTTATCAGGAAAGTGTGAAAAGTGAGCATGGCAAGTGAGTGTGAGATTGAATTGAAATATCACCCTCCTCCCTTGTCCTCTGCAAAATCCAACCCCGCCACATGTCTTCCCTATACCATCGCCTCAGTTTTCTTGATTGAAATCCTCGTGAACTAATGATTTCACCCTGCACGTCAATCTTTGCAATTCGAATTTGTTCATTTAAATCTTCTTAGTCTCTAGCCCTTCCATCTATTTGCACCTAATTTAGCCCAAATTTCAACTTGCGTAAGGACCTTTGCGCATGATCGACATCCAGTTTCCTTCACTTATTATTTAATTCACAGTCCCTCTGTCCTCTCACAATTTTCATTATTCTGAAATTGAAAAATGGTTCATCAAAAACCCCAAAGAAGAAACCACCAAAACCCTCGGCCCACACCGAACTCCTCATGGACATTGAGGGGGAAATTCATTACTCCTTCAGCCTTGTAAATCTATCTGACCTTTTTTCTGAATTGTATGGCCATTACCTAGACAAGAAAGACCCCTTCCAAGTCATCAAGTTAGTATTATACCACCTAGTCACACCAACGGTGTACCATTTCCCAAATTTCATATCCTGTCTCATGGCCATATTTGTGAAAGAGAAAAAGTGTTGCATTTCCTCCATTAGGGAGAAAATTCTAGAGGTCACCCCTATATTTATACAAAACACCTTCCTCTATCCAAAATCCCCAAATTTGGAGAAGTTTACAGAGACCACACTTTTGTATGACTATGCTGGAATCTCATATGGAGAAAAAAATGCCTTTCTCCAAGTCATCATGGCCCCAAATGCACAAATTCCTACCAACTCAAATAACCTCCCCGTTTCCTTCTTTTCAGAGTTTATGTAGCCCATCCTGTTTGTTATCCTATGGTTGTTTGATGAAGACCAAATACTGAATTTCTCTAAAGTGGCCTTAGGGATTTTACATAAAATGATGAAGCCAAACATTGTACTTCACATTCCCTCTTTCCTAGCCGAAGCCATCATGTTTTAGTGCAAAGAATTCTATCTGACCTCCTCCTTTAGTTATTACTCCATGTTTGTTTATTTGTTCCTTTACAATCATGTGGAAGAATGTGAGTACTTAGGCCTCAACATTGTATATTCCTATAAGCAAAGAAAGATTTTGGTTGCATGGGACAACTCCTTGAAGAAGAAGCCCAACAATTATTGAGCTTTCACATTTTCTCTCTACTTTCATGGTCGATGCTTATAAAGTTATCAACAAAGTCTCCCCTCCTAGAGTCTTACCCAAACAGCGAAGGATCCTTCAACTCAGCAAGGATACTAGGGTGGGTGACTGGTATTTGTTTGAATATTACACTGAAATTCGAGTTTATGGGTCTGACTCTTGCGTCCCTACCAGTTGCTATTATTTATGCCCATGAGATGTTTTTCCTTGGAGTTTATCAGGCATAGCTTAAACACCGAAAAGATCCATTTTGTCCTAGCCAAAAAGGGATTAATTTTCAAGCTTTCCATGACATCGATCTCCTTTGTTGTGAACTCTAGACACACTTTCCAATAGGTGGAAGTTATGTTAAAGGAGTTGAACTTTGAACTAGGATAAGTGTGGCATTATGATCCGCATGGTGTTATTTATAGTAGGAGGAAAGACATCAATGCTTTTGCTTATTAACATGAATCTAGGACAAAGTTAGAATGGAATACTAATCCTTATTTATGACCCATCAACACAAAGATGGATATTGAGACACCAAGGACAAAAGAAAAGTCTCACAAAAGGAGCGTTTATGAGTCAGGGGAAACCAAGATGGAGGATGCATAATCAACTAAGAAAGCGAAGGTTCAAGAGTAGACAAAAGAGGAAATTGAGCCAAATTGACTAAAAGGAGCCTTGATCAGCCATGATTCTAAGTACAACTAGAGGTCCATGGGTTCAATTAGAAGTACATCATAAATAGGCCCTAAGTGGGAGCAAGGAAATTTTTAAGGATGAAATAAATTTTAAATTTTAGAAATATTGGCGAATCTTACTTGTCCTTAATATGCAAATTATAAAATATTTAGTGATATATTTGTAAAATCACTCAAATTTGAAATGATTTTACATATAGTGTATATAAAATTTTGGCGATTTTTAAGGTAATACAATTTTTTACTATAAAATTTGGGAAAATCATTGTTAGAAAAAAATATAAATTGGCGAACCTGTTTTTTGGAAAAAGCATGGAAAATTAGCCCACCTGCGAATACTAGCCCCTAAAATTTTCCCTAAATGGGAGGAAGGGCAGCTAATAAACGAAACAAACAAGAAATTGAGGGGTGACATGTCATCACAGCTATCATCCCACTCAGTGCCATATCAGACCAGGTTCTTGGTTGCTATGGACTAAGAAAGAAATCAAATGAAATTATCCCTATATCATCCCTCAGTGTATTCCTTCCCTCTGGACCACAGTTCAAAATAGTGGAATTGTCTCTAGACATAACTAGTGTACCATTTCAGGAAAAAAATAATTTACATAGGTAGGCTGGTGAGATGATATATCACGAGTTGAGAAAGGGATCCTTGACCGTCATCAAGGTTGAGAAGTTGTTTCAAAAAGTAGGTACTACGGTAAAACAGGAAAAGGAAAACTCAAGAACCCTCCATCTCTAAAATGAAGGCTACAAAGAACAAATTATCAAGTTGGGGGTGGATCCCAATGATAAGGCCACCATATATGCCATTATCAAAGGTTCACAATCATAAATACAGTCATTAAGGCAACAACTTAAAATATATTTTATGCAAAATGTATAGAACAAGGAGCTGGCTCAAGTTGAAAACAAGAAGGAAATTTTGGCTAAGGAGTTAATTGAGAGGAATAATGAGATAGTATTCCACAAAATGCGGGTATCATTACTACATAAAAAGATGGACTCCCATATATGTATTGTGATTGTTCCAGAAAACCCACAAAATCCCACTAAGTAGTTAACTAAGGCTCTCACAGAGCTGCAACTGTTAGAGAGTGAGCTAAAGAATATCTAGATCAACTTGGACAACACCAAACGCATGCTGGAGAATAAGGAGAAATAACTTCAGTGCACCCTGTTGGACAATGGGTGGTTGCGTTAGTGTTGACATTGATCCAGGTGGCTCTAGACACACTAAGAGGTCAAAGAAGGCTGATAATAGCTCAAAATTCAAAATGGTTAGATTGCTCTCGAACCAAGAGCAGATCGAAGTGTTTGTTGCCCTAATTCCAACCGTGTAAATGAAACTCCAAGTTTATTATGTATGAGAAACTTATGGTACCTTGAATTTTACAAGTCATAAGGGGATGTGGGACCTACTTTGCTTATGTGGTGACCAAATGCCCAATGAGCCACTAGCGCATGGCGCACCATCATTGGCTCCTTTCCCTGTGTTAGTGTCAGTCTGGTCACACAGCCATCAGTGATCAAAAACTGCTCTTTTTCATTTGCATATTAGGCGTCTCATACTAAATAAAATTTCACCATTCTGCTAGGTCATGGATTTATTGATGGTAGTAATTTATATCAATTTTCCCTCATGAGGTACTTGCTGATTCTCCCCCTATGGTCTTCAGTCATTAGTCACTTTCATTCTCAAAATCATATCAGTAGGTCATAGGATGGGCCTCATTAGTATCTAAGGTCTCACCACGGTCAAATTAATGACTCAAGTGTCAATAAAGATCAACAAGGTCATGAGGAAGTCAATAAATACAAGCATAGCAAATAGGAAAATCAGAGATATCATTTATTGAGTTTGATGCAAGCGTCACCTCAAAACCATGTTTTGAGGTGAAAGCATGATACGTTGCCTTTCAGTCACAATTCAGAAGCTGTTATCTCCACAAAGTAATGTCCCTGCCTTCAGAGAAGTTTTCCACAACATGCTCGGCACTAGATCATCTTCAAAGCAGATCCATCAGAAAGAGCCCGGAAAGAGCTTTCCAGCGATATACTACACTCTCAAAACTAACTTTTGGATTGAATTTTATGCTTAAATGAAGTAAAAGCCCTCTATTCCCTAAGCCCCCCCTATTTCCCATTTTCTCTTTTAACTTTATGATCATTTCCCTTTGAAAACCCCTTTTTTCCCCTTTCCGATCATAAAAATCGCATTACAAAACTTGGAATACATATGCGATTTAATTACAACCACTTCCCCTTTTCCACACCCATAGACCTTGTAGGCAAAGTTATATCATATATAAACCCCCGCCGTATATATCACTTCCCCACCACGCATATAATATAAACCTTATGATATAAAGTTTAAATTCTTTGTTATAAATCGCAATCGCAAAAGTTGTTCAATCACAAAATCGCAAGGTCCATTTGCATGCCCCGATGAGCCAATCGCAAAGGTCTCCAATCCGATCAATCGCAAGTCTCTTCCCCAATCCTCCGATTGTATATCCCGCCGATTGCAACCTCCGATGCATATTTGACCATTGATTGCTCCCCCCGATCCGATGGTTTACAACGAATCGGGCCATCGCAATCGGCTCTCCCATAATGCCCCTTCCAATTGATCAATCACAATATTCTCCGATTGCAGCACCCTCCGATTGAAACTCCCGAATGACATCACAACCGTCGATCTTTCCTGCCAATCGGATGGCCCACAGCGAATCGGGCCTATTAGCGCTCAAATCTACCTCAGGCTGAAATGAAGTAAAACTCAAGGCTACATCAAACCACGCTCAGCCTCGTAGCTAGCCCTACGAGGACAGGAGAGGGCTCTCTCCGTCAATCTCGAGAAAATGAGCAATAGGATGCGAGATGACCTTAATAAAACACTGATATTGATTTTAGGCTAGTAAATTGATATAAAAGGGTTTTTTGATAAATGATGGGGTTTTCTGGGCTGCATGGAATTAAGAACAGCATGAGCAGAGTTTTAATCAAAGGCTCAGATTATTCTATAAGGCAAGGTAGGAGTGAAGTTTAACCATTAATCTGAATTTAAATGGGATGTAAAGACTGCTTAAGAAAGCTGAAAGGGGCATTTAACAATGAATCCCTTTCAGACAGAAGAAAATACACAAATACTGACGCTCCTTCAAGGCAGAGCAAATAAATTGAATTCTGCCTATCTTACTGCAAAAGCATTCAGTGAACTGATTATGAATGAAATGAAAAACATTACGAGATTACATATGAAACAGTAGAGAAAACATAAGCTAAACTTCAAACCACAGGAATCTTATAAATCAGAGCTGACCATTTAATTACTCCTCTGTCAAACTGTACAATAGAGCTCTCTGTTTTTCTCCTACACTAGCTCTCAGAAATCTCCCCTTCTTTACAAATGATTTTTCAATACATAAATAGGACCAAGAGAAAAAGAGATCGACCCAAAACAGGGAATCTGTTTTATTATCATTAAAAAATAAAACTAAAAACCAATCAGCTTTCCTAAAGATAGAATAGCGCTCCTTCTTCTACTCGAATCTGTTGATGACTGATGAATAGGCAAAATCTGGAGCTGAACTTTCTGAACTGCAGCTTGAAGACCCAAAATAGACCAACCAATTCGATTTCCTTGCTGGATAGTTATCTGATTTTTGACTTCTGACTTTGATTGCCACGTTATTTTTACCATTTGAAAATCTCTGGAGCACAGATCATTAACTGTTTGAAAATCTCTGCTGGCCATTTCAAAGACACAAACTGGAGCGTAGATCTTTCAAATTGCAACTGAATGTCAAAATAGGCAATTTGTTCCTATTTTTCTGCTTATGATCGATGTCTTCGTTCTAATTTTGTCTTTGACCTTGGCATTTACATTCAATATTTGAATAAAAATTTACTTTTTAACAAAATGCCCTTTAAACTCTGCTTTTGATTACAAAAATGAACAATCCAGCTGGCAATTTCGCTTTCAATTTCCCCTTATGAAGACGCTCTGCATTTCACCTTGAGATCTCCAGCGCAATTCATTTCTTCTTGCAATAGCTAATCTAAATAAAATCCACGTTTCAAGAGCTGCTCTCAGGTTGTGAGTCATGAGTTACCATTGGTGAATTGTGTGCACCCACATTTCGATGAATTCACATAGTGTTCAACATTAACACACCGGAGCCATTGTTTAACTTTGTCTCGACTCGCATGTTGGTGTGCCCTTTCTACAACGATTTATCTGTCTCTCATGCACCAAGATCCTTCGGGTGATCCAACAAGTGGCATACATAGCGCATTCACTTGCCAGGGTCCGAAAGAATTGCATATGCTGTCTTTTCAGCATTTGAAATGCATCTTCATGGTGATAAGACCGTAATATTTTGGTCGACAGACTGAGTCCCATTTCATTTGTTTCTTTGTGCATGTTTGGAACAAATATAGCTGACTTGATCGACACTTTTGGAATGGGATTGATAATGATGGTCAGAGTTTTTTTTTTTTTAAAGTGCTGCTCGAAAGGAATCATTCAACTGCGAAGTCAATGTAATTCTGAATAAATGATGCTGTCTGTTCCACAATAGACCCAGTCTCTGCCATGATAATTATAAGATGAAGAAAATCTACCAGTTTAAATATCCACACATCCATTATGATAACTCTGAGTATATTGCAGAAAAGTCAACTGTTCGAGACATATACAAGGTGCTTCCCTGTAAGAGAGAATCGCATTCATGCCTCTTGTTTGAGACAGTGGGACAGCCTTGTAAGGTATACCTGTAAAAAAAATTCTCAACCACAAAAAGACGCAATTTCTTTGACTGATTGTTCCATACATTGTCCTTAAGTGCGCAGTATACTTCAGGATGTGTTTTGCACAGGTATCTTTGAGCATGTGCCACAATGTCATTAAATTCAAACCCACTCCTAGTAATCTCTTCATGTATCTCCATAACATCAGAGAACTTCAACATATTGGTGCTTCACGATACTGTGCGGCCATAACAAACAGAAGCAATATATAGATTCGTAGCCCACTTTCCTCTGTACATATAGCAGTCAAGCCAAATACAAAAATGAGATGCATCATCCATACATCCGCAGACAGGAATGCATCAGGCAGGCATCTGAATTTCATAGCAAATATAGACAAAGGACTTGGCTATACTTTCAATTTCGAAGATAAAATGCAGGTGTACTCCATCAGAAAGTTGTCAGCTAATTCAAGTATCGTCTACAAGTTCTTGAGTTACAGAAACAAGGGATTTTCTTCCCATCGTCCTCATGGTTGAAATGATAATCATACGTAATCTCTTCGCCAGCATTTATATCTCTTACCGCAAAGAAAACTACCTTTTTCTGAGTTTTCACAGAGATCACCTTCGCTACACAAATAGGTGAGCATGAATGATTTACAAAGCGAGAAATGCCACCTTTTCGAGTAGCATCAATAATGCTCTCCTTGTCTATTCTAAAGAAGTAGCATGCACCCTCATATTGCATTTTACCTCGTGAGTGATAATTAGCTTCCCTTTTGTCTGCCACACGGAATCCCACTATCTCACCAACGTACTCTACCACCATTTCACCCTTTGAAACGAACTAGGCAGTATATAACCCAAGTGCATGGATGCCTGATTTGTATACCATCAAACGTTTCCAGCCTTGCTCTTGTTTGAAGCGAAGGTACTCCCTTCTGTAATCAGTCTTGTTGTCTACATTTAGAGGCTTGATAAGACCCCTTGTGCATGATTTGCGCTCATTAATGTGAAGCCATACATTTATTTGTTCCTGTGATACAACCTTCGTGCTGTTTGTCTCGGATTTCCTTCGAAGTTCAGCTCTGTATTCTTCCCAGCTTTTACGACCCTTGTAACCCTCTGTGCGAGCACAAGTTCCTTTCTCAGTTTCCAACCGAAGGTTCGCAGGCAAGGTATTGCCAGATTGAACTATCTCAGAATATTTGTTTTCATATTTCCCGTGATGCATACATCGACCATAAAATCCTACTCTGTCACCATCATCACCCTCAATCTCACTTTGCAACAAGCCCTTTTAATGTGCACACCAGGGATGAAAAGAGACAGAGCATTTCACAACTCTACACTGGATACACAAACCACCAGGCCGGTTGCATATAGAGCAAACCAGTTTCCTTCTAGGAAGAACAGCTCCAGAGACATCAAATATACCCATGGTACTAACATTTAAGCACCTCGTTCCAGGCATCCATAGCCCACAAACCATGTGTACCATATGGCTTTCTTTAAGGAAATCTTAACAAGTAGTAAATGTCCTCCAATAAGCGCTGAATACTTTTCATAGCTGGATTTGCAGGGATTATTGGCATGAAGTTTGGCAAGGTGACATAGAGCCTGCATTTGAAATCTTGGTGAATTTGCCTCTGACAGCGGACTGACAAGACGGAGTCTAACAGGGCCATCGCAAATCGGCATTCCCCGCATAAGTTAACTCTGCTCCCCTCCAATTTGCAATTGCGATTATATCCCCGGGCCCACCAAACGGTACTTACTCCCATTATAATATAAAGGCCCTTTCCCCTTTGTAAATCCCAAATCGCATTTTATTACGTTTATTAAAGGATTTCCCATGGCTTAAACTAATCGCATCGGAATTTTTGTATGATCCGTCCCAAATGCATCCCACCTCCCGATCCCGATTGTAATTTTCATATGATTCCCACCTCCATCTCCCTTCCCTTCTCCCGTTTAAATACATTCTTCCCTTCACGAAAGCATAAATTCATTTTTTTCAGCATTCTATAGAAAGTCACAGAATAACAGCAGATGGAAAGCGAACAGTCAAAAGGCCGAGGGCCTAAAATAAAATAAAGATATCTACAATAGCAGGAAAATAGGATCGGATTTCCTATTGTGTCTTCAATTAACATTTAAAAGATCTGCGTTACAATGTTTCGCCTTCTCACTGACTGAATGTAACACATCGCTTCTTTTACGAAGAGACTATTGGCTTTTGGCCTTCTATCTTCAGTTGTGATTTCTTCTCTTCTATCGATTTGTATTCCTGCAAAATTCGTCTATTTATTGTAAATTCTAATTATTTGAAAAGGGCTGGAGAGTCTGAGGTTTGAAAACTCAGAAGTAGGGGAATAGTGCGGCAGCGAGCTTTAGGCTCCTTTTGTACAGTTTAGCAGGGAATTAATAAAGTGATGCAGCTCTGATTTGTGGGATTCATGTGGTATGAGTTTTAGCATATGTCTCTCTTTTGTGTTCATATGTACGTTGTTATGTTTCATCATTCATTTATAAACATTTACAGTTGAATGTTTCCAAGTTAGAAAGGTAGAATCCATCTTATATGCTCTGCCTTGGGGACCCATTCATACTCAGTGTGTTTTCTTCTGTTTGAAAAGGATCCATGTATTATGCCCTTTTCAGCTTCTCAACAGTCTTTCCACCTCACCTTATTTCAATTTGATTGCTAAACTTCCTGCCTACCTTGCCCCATGGAATATCCTGTATCCTTAATTTAATTCCTCAACTCAGGCTGTCCATTTCTCCCATACATCCCTACAAATTTCAGTCATTTATTAAAGCCCCTTTTCACATTCATATATCTAGCCTAAAATCTGTTCATTATTGTGTTATTGAATATCTATTCTACGGAGAGAGCCCTCTCCTGTCCTTGTAGGGCTAGCTACAAGGCTGAGCGTGGTTTAGTTGTTACCCTGATTTTCCTTTTTCAGCCTGAGGTTCAGATTGGGTGCTAACATCTCTGGCGACCATACTGGGGAAATGCTAAAAACTTTTTGCACGGAAGATTCAACACCCCTATAATATCTTTTTTATAAAGTCTTGATGATGATATTTCAGAGTCTTCTAGGCTGATGTAAATATTGTACAGTAGTAAGTTGACCACACTAGCTTCAAGAAGATATACAAGGGATAATCCTGATCCAAATCCTCCCCCTGTGTTTGAAAATCCAAATATTATCCCCAGAATAGTCAGAAGACAAGAGGAATCGCCAAGTCCTACACCTATTCTCAGGTCCCATACTTTGCCCAGTGAGTGGTTTTTTGTAGAAGAGCTTTCTTTTGACGAGAATTTTGAGCTCTCTTTGTTTAGAAGTATGTCTGAAAATGCACTTGAAAACACGGTTTTAGATCCAGAGTTTCTTGTAGATATCGAAGTTCAGATAGAAAATTCTTCCATTGATGACTAAATTTTGAATTCTCCTTAGTCCATCACTGTAACCTATATTCCTGAGCCTTCAGAATCATCAAGAGCAGCATTGCCTCCTCCTAATTCATCAGCATCCCCTTCAGTCAAATCTCGGTTATCATCTCCCCCAACAACACCTCCCTCAAATCCTGCAAATCCTGTTGTAAACCCACCCAGAGTCATGGCTACCCGTTATGCACCCTTGGTGTTACCTCAGGTTCTCAATGATATGCCTGCTGAATATCAGAGTAAAATTACTATCTTTGATGCCACTCAGGGCATTACAGCCCAGCAGCATGTTGACAAGATGAATGATTTTTTTGACTTGCATGAAGTAGAAGAAGAGAATGTAGCTACTAGGTTGTTTGTTCAAAGCTTCAGAGGTGAAGTTAGAAAGTGGTTTAGAGCTTTACCAGCTGGCTCCATTCACACTTTACAAGAGTTGCACACACAGTTCTTAGACCGGTGGGAGGTGAAAAGGAATCCACACCAAATTCTGTCTGAATATGAGAATATTAAAAGAAATGTGGGTGAAACGGTGCAAGACTATTGTCTTAGATTCAATGTAGTATACAACGCTATTCCGGCTAACCTCAAACCTCCCGTGGATTCAGCTATGCTGAAGTTTCCAGATGGTTTTGATGCCGATATGGCATACCAGCTATGTGAAAGAGATCAACCGTCACTTGAAGAAATGCGAAATATAGCAGTAAGCATTGAAGCTAATCTGCTGGCGAGAAAAGCTCGAGCCAAAGCTGAAAAGAAAGTAGTGGTGAAAGAGGAAGCCTCTCCTTCAGACAGCAAAATGGACACACTGATTCGTACAATGGAAAGGATGGTTGAGCGATTGATGATTTCCGACAGACCTGAAACTCAAATAGCAGCCACAATTCAGAATTAGACAGAGAGAACAGAGGGCGCAGGACCAAGTGGCACCACAGCAGCAGATTAAAACACCATTACAGCAGAACTACGTGCAAGGGACTGAATCGGATGACGATGGTCCTCTATTTGAAACCAATCATTTTTTCACAGCTGATGGTGCACCCATTTTTCTCACAAAAGACGAAGAATACACAGTGGCGACTCCAGACATTCAAGGGGACGAAGATTTCATTCTGGCCAATGAAGTGGTGTTAGAAGAAGAATCTGATGACTACCAGAGAGGGTATATGAATGCTCTATCAGCCCAGCAAAGGCAGTATTCTCTGAGGAACAGAAATGTCACAATCAGTCCCATTCAAAAGAGAAAAGAACTCCAAATGAAGGACGAGGCACAACGGAAAGGGACAGAGCCGGTTAATCCTTCATCCAGCAAAGCACCTGCAGTTACTAATACAACAAATGGAAAAAGCCAACAGAGCATAGCGAAGGAGAAAACAGAGAAGAAAGACCCTCCCATTAAAGAGGTAGAAAAAACTCCTTCCTTTAATTTAGAAAATGAAATTTCCAAACTCAAAGTGTCTGTGCCCCTGACCGAGTTGGTGAAGAATAGTGTGTATAAAAGTCAAGTGTCTAAAATCTTGCAAATTGACCCTCTTTCGGATATGGTTAATGTGGAAGATGACTACCCTGAACTTATTTTTGGGCCAGCCACACAAGATTCTGAAGAAAATGAAGTTCCTCCCTTTTACCTAAGTCTTAGGTTGCACGAGTTTGTCTTGCATAACGCCATGTTGGACTCCGGGGCCTCGCATAATTTGATGCCCAAAGTTGTCATGGAGAAGTTGGGCCTTGATGTTACTAGAAAATACCATGATTTGTATTCTTTTGATTCAAGTAGGGTCCACTGCATTGGTCTCATCAAATATTTATTAGTGTCTTTAGATAAAATCCCAGCTAAAAATGTCTTGATGGATGTAGTTGTTGCTGATGTCCCACCACGGTTTGGAATGCTTCTATATAGGTCTTGGGGGGAAAAACTTAAGGGGACCATACAACTTGATTTCTCCTACGCCACAATCCCTGTATTTGGCCAGTTGAGGAAGTTATATAGGGAAAATAAAATGAAGTACATGATCACCAGCAAAAACAAACCAGTAAACCATCCCATCAATGCAGTCCACACAGATTTAGAGTCTTTCGCCTTATATTCAGAGGGTGGTTTGAATGATGAGGATGTTCAGTTGGTACAAGTGGAGGAGATACTTGAGATTTCAGAAAATTTCAGAGAGGTCCTCAAAAAGGAAAAGAAAAAAGCAGCAAGTACTTCTGAGCCTCCTGCCTACCAGCAGAAAAAAGACAGCGAACAACCATAAATCAGCCAAGGTGAAAAGAAGGAAGAAACCAAATTTCAGCATCTACAAGAAGAAGAAGAAGAAGGCCTCTGGGGTATGGACTTTGATGGAGCGGTTGGTAAGGATGGAGCAGGTATTGGAATATGGATTCAGAGCCCTGTTTTCCAGCCTGAAAAAGTCCCTAGTAATGTTAGAGTATGTGTGTATAAGTTGGCTTTTGACTGCTCCAACAATGAGGCAGAGTACGAAGCTCTGATTGTAGGCCTCAAAATCTTGAAGAAGTTGAAGGCGAAAAGGATTTCTGTGTATGGTGACTCTGAGTTAATAATCAAGCAGGTGAAAGGGGAATACCAAGCTAAACATCCAAGACTGAGGGCATATAGAAATGCAGTTTTGGACATTTTGAAGACATTCCTAGAGTACACCTTGACAATAGTGCCCAAGATGCAGAATCTTATTGTTGATTCCCTTGCCACTACTACAAGTAACTTGAAGATTCCGATGAACTCCAACAACAAATTTGAGATCCATGTAAAACATAGGCGTGTTGTTCCGGATAATTTAAGGTATTGGCAAGTATTTTGGGATGATAATGAGATAAATGCATTTTTGCAAGGCGATGGAAAATTCAAGGACACTCCCATAGAAGGTGAGTATGTGGTTGATGATCAAGAATTGGAAACAAACCAAATGGACATATTGCAGCTGAAAGATAATGTAATTCCTAGAGGTCTCATACCTCTAGAGGAGCTGTTTGATCAGGATGATGTGGCAAAGAAGCCAAGCTTGGTGCCCACAAAGAAAAGAGTTGAAGAGGTGAATATTGGAACAGCTAATCAACTCAAGTTTGTCAAATTGTCAAAAACATTGTCCCCTGAAGTGAAGGAGAAATATGTGAAGTTGCTTTCCAAATTTTCTGATGTATTTGCATGGGATTATTCAGACTTGAAAGTGTATGATAAGAACATAATACAGCATACTATTCCCATCAAGCCAGATCAAAAGCCATTCAGATAGAAGCTGAGAAGAATCAATCCAAAGCTGTTGCCACAATTGAAAAGGAGGTAAACAGGTTGTACAAAGCAGGAATCATAGTTCCTATTAGATTTTCTGATTGGATTTCGAATTTGGTCCGGGTGCGTAAGAAGACTGGAGAGATAAGGTTGTGTATAGATTTTCGGAACTTGAATAAGGCCTCCTTAAAGGATAATTATCCACTTCCGAAAATGGACCATATTCTGCAAAGAGTAGTTGGAGCATCCAGGATGTCACTACTTGATGGCTACTAAGGCTACAACCAAATCTTGGTGCATGAGAAGGACCAAGATAAAACTGCCTTCACAACACCCTGGGGAACCTTCCAGTATGCCAAAATGCCTTTTGGACTAAAGAATGCAGGAGCTACTTTCCAGTGTGCAATGGACATCGCTTTTGAAAATGAAAAGGATGTTTTTTTGGTCATTTATTTGGATGATTTGACAGTGTTTTCAGGATCAGATGATGATCATTTGCACCATTTGAGGGTTGTTTTTCAGCGATGCAGAAAATTTGGAATTTCTCTCAATCCCAAGAAGTGTCTCTTCACCATGGATGAAGGCAAGCTGCTGGGGCACATCATCTCCAAAGATGGTATTCGCATCGACCCAGCTAGAGTGGAGGCAATTCAGCTCATAGACCTGCCACGAAACAAAAAGGAGATCCAAGCATTCAACGGTAAGATGAACTTCTTACGTCGATTTATACCCAATCTGGCAGAACATTTGAGGGAAATGACTAATATGTTGAAGAAAGACTGCACTTTTAAGTGGAGTGAGGAGGCTATCAAATCATTCAATCTGGTAAAGTTTTCTTTGTCCAACGCCCCAGTTTTGATCAGTCCCGACTACACTCAAGACTTCATCATATTTTCGTTCGCATCGGAGCATACTTTAGCTATTGTTTTAATGCAAAAGAGAGACGAGATCGAAAAGCCAATTGCCTTTTTTAGTAGAACTATTAGAGATGCTGCTTTGAGGTATAACATTATTGAAAAACATGCATTGGTTCTTATCAAGGCATTGAAGGATTTCAGGGTCTATATTCTGCATTCACACACTATAGCTTACGTCCCTAATGCAGTAGTGAAGGATGTGTTGACGCAAACTGATCCAGAAGGTTGAAGAGGTAAATGGATAGCGGCTATGTTGGAATATGATCTGGAGATCAAGCCCATGAAATTGATCAAAGGCCAAGGCTTGGCAAAATTGATGGCCCAATCAAACCTGCGTGCTTTAGATATAAACCTCATAACAATAGCGGCAGAAGATGAAAATGAAGGTTTGCTGGTTCCAATTGCAGACATCTTTCTACAATCCCCGTGGTATTCAGATATCGTCTATGTCCTTCAGCATTTGTCACCTCCTACGGGTATGTCTAAGGGTAAAGGTAGATCTCTGAAGCTAAAATCTGCAAAATACTGCATTTTAGATAGCGCTCTGTATTGGAAAGATCCGGGAGGCGTTCTGCTCAATTGTTTGGTTGAAGAAGAAGTGCAGAAGGTAATGCTTGAGTTTCATAAAGGTCACTGTGGCGGTCACTTGTTTTGGAAGACTACAACTAACAAGATATTGAGAGCAGGATATTATTGTCCCACACTATTCTTTGATTTATATAAGACCGTGATGAAATGTCATGAGTGCCAAATCTTCCAAGGGAAGAAGAAATTGCTTCCACTCCCTTTGAAACCAGTTTCGGTAAACACACCCTTTCAGCAGTGGGGGCTCGATTTCATTGGAGAAATTCATCCCGCATCCTCAGCACAACATCGATGGATATTGACAGGAGAAAATTGTTTTACGAAATGGATCGAGGCCGTCCCAGCCAGGCAAGAAACAGACACGGTAATCATTCAATTCCTGGAATCGAATATTTTATCTCATTTTGGCTGCTCGTGCAAAATCGTAACAGACAATGCAGCAACGTTCAGATCCAAGAAAATGATCGAATTTTGTGACAAATACAGCATCGCGCTGGGCCATTCGACAGCATGTTATCCACAAGGAAATGACCTGGTTGAGTCCTCCAACAAATCATTGGTGAATATAATTAAGAAAATGCTGGAGGCAAACAAAAGAAACTGGCACCAAAATCTCATCAACGCACTGTGGGCAGACAGAGTTAGCAGTAAAAGATCAATAGGTATGTCACCATTTGAGCTGGTTTATGTTACTGATGCTGTCTTTCCTACATCCCTTACAGTCCCAGTTATAATATTATTGAAAGAAGTTGGCAGCGAGGACAATGACAATCAGAGAAGAATCAATCAAATGATCCACCTTCAGCAAACAAGAGAGTAGGTGTCACAGAACGCTATTCAGTTGCAGGAGAAAATAAAGAAAATCTATGACAGGAAAACAAAAGAAAAAAAGTTTCAGCTGGATGATATAGTGTTGAAATGGGATGCCAGAAATGAAGACAAAGGGAAGCATGATAAGTTCAATAATCTATGGAAAGGACCATATAGTATTTCAGCTTATAGAGGACATAATGCCTTCTTGCTTTCAGAAATGGATGGCCAAGATTTCCCTGGAGGAGCAGTAAATGGTAGGATTTTAAAGCACTACCATTGCTAAAAACAAAGGATCAGAATCTATGTCATCATCATTGTATATACCATGTTATGTTTATCAAATTTCAAAGTACACAGTCATTGAAGTTGGGGCCCGAGGTGAAGGCTATAAAACTTGAAATTTATGTGTATAGTTTGGTTTTATGTCAGTCTTTTAGTCTTGAGCTAGTGTCAGTCTACATTGTGTCAGTTTTTCAGTACTTTTGACTCCATGCCCAATGGATAAGGCTACTTGGTCTATGGTGTTCTTGGCACCTCCAAGGAGCTACCATCCCCCATTGGAGCCGATGTTAGTGTCAGTCTAGTCACATTGCCATCAGTGATCAAAAACTGCTCTTTTGCATTTGCATATTAGGCGTCTCATACCGAATAAAATTTCAGCATTCCGCTAGGTGTTTCGGGGAATTAACACCCTAGAGGTTGGTTGGGATTCAACCTCCACAGAGCAGGGGCGTACTACTTAACAGAGACCCACACGATCATGCACATTCATAAAAACTACATAGAGAAGAATGAGAGGTTTACCCGTTGGTCCTACGTTTGAAGTAGATCCACGTGGAGTTCAAACTCCCTGCAACCGTCCTTCCTCCTTAACCTGAAATACAAGAAGAAACCAGCACAAAGGACAAGTTGTACAGCATATTTCTACTCTATGTGTTAGTGAGATTCATATAAAACATTAAATAAATCATAATGAATGCATGTATAACAAATATTCTTCATACATTAAAGCATACACTAACACGTTTATTTCGGGAACAGCATGATACTTCTGTATTATAAATAGTAAAATAAATCATAATGAATGCATGTATAACGAATATTCTTCATACATTAAAGCATACACTAACACGTTTATTCCGGGAACAACATGATACTTCTGTATTATAAATAGTACGTACAAAAGTAATCGTGGAGAGATCACCTGATCCTTCCAAGGCCTTCGCAGACCGTCGTCCGGATCCGTCCAGCCCTTGCCTCGCTAAGACTCTTTCCAAACAGGTGCATACGAGATAACATATAAAGGGATGTGTATCTCAAGGAAACAAGGGTTTCCTGAAATGAACTGGGAAAGTGCAGGAGGCACGGGGAATCAGACTTGGATAGGGAACCAACAGAGTATAATAATAATAATTCTCTCTCTCCCTTAGGCCATACATATGAGGTCTTTTTTATAGTCCCTCCAAGTAGTTTCAGCAGTTGGAAACAGTTGGCCACGGGCTGGGGTGGTTGAACTACCTGAGTAACCATCAACCCAGCGCGAAATTAGGGATTTTTATATATATTTTAATC